>JAWWLV010000002.1:2021822-2057165 GCA_035041135.1 Platyrinchus mystaceus
GGACCGGACACAAGATCAGGACTGTGCCCGTGGCCGCTTCTGCAGGGCAGCACAGGTACCTGCAGGCGTCGCCTCCTGGGCTGGGCCTGCTGTCCCTGCTCAGCCTGGCAGCGCTGTCAGAGCTCTCCTTGGCACATCCCTCTCTTCCTGCCTTTCTTCTGCACATGGTTTGCGAATTCACCAGGTGCTTTTGGAGGGAAGAGACCACTGCCATGGGCACTGGGGGCATGGCAAATTCTGACCTCTACAATGCCGAAACCAGTGGTGCCCTGCTGGATTTGCTGGTGGAGAATGGTGTCTCCAATGCTAAGAAAGTAAGCAGCCTGTGGCCAGGGCTCCAGCCCTGCAGGGATTGCACGGCCCCTCACGCCAGTTCTGCTGGGCCCCCTCAGCCTTTGAGGCAAGCAGAGTGTGGTGGGAAGGGAAGCACTTCTCGGGGGAAGCCGGGCAGGTTGGCAGCTCTGGCAGCTCTCCAACTCTCCCCTGTGCCCTCTCCAGGTGCCGGCCTTGGTGAGGTACATCCACCGGTGGCTCACATCCAACGTGTCTGCTGAGCACAGACTAGACAAGAGTCTTCTGCATCTGACCGAGGCACAGCCGGTGGATATGGTGGTGACTCTGCTGTGCTCTGCCCCATCATGTGACAGGTATGGGGCCCCCCTGCCTCAAGGGCTCACCAGCCCATCCCCTTGTAGAGCCCGTCCCAGGTGTCTGTCAGGCCGAGAGTTCCAGGAGCCTCTGGCTCCTCTGCTTCCGAACCCTGGCATGCCAGCCACGGATCCTACTCCCATGTACCCTCCTTGCTCCTCAAGGTGCTGTGGCTGTGTCACCTGGGACTGGGAACTGCCCAAGCCGTGGCACCGTGGCTGACACAGAGCTTTGACTCCGCAGAGCTGCTGTGACCATGTAGAGGACCATCATCTCCTCAATAAGGACCGCAGAGTCGGTGCTGAACATACTTGTCCTTGTCCTGGGAAGCTGGCTAGCTTGCAGCATGTGCACCTCTGATGGGGATGAAACAGATTCAGTTGTGCAGGCTGATAATACCAGTTGAGATAAACTCTTTTAATTCATGGAAGTTTGTAAAAATGAAACAGAGACAAAAGCATTTTTTGCAAATTATGTTCAAGCTTTATGATAATGTACTTTGGGGAAAAGATTAATATTTTCTAGGGAGTAATGCTAGTGCTTTGAGATTACCATAATCTTGTCTAAGATATTATCCAAAGGTAGCAAGTGCACCTGTTTTGCAGGGAGCTTCAAAGAGTGTCCAGAGTTTGTAGTTCTGTCACAATTCATCCTCCCAGGGAAAGTTTCTTATTATTAATGGTCAATTTTTTACTCCTATACCATAAGGTTTCTGCTGTATATGGGCTTTTGGTAGTTTCTTTGGAGCTGCTTATGCCAGAGCAAAGCCAGCATAATGAAGCTGTGCTTGATTTTTACACTGCTTTTAGTCTCTGGTGTAAATGATAGCCCAAGATATTCATATGGAAAATCAGGTGCCTTTTCAGGAAAAACATTTGCTCTTCCAGCTCTAGACAATCTTGTTCTTTTATTCTGACTTCCTGAGCATTACTAAATGCTGCCAAGCTCTTGTCCTTCAAGATCTCTTGTAGTAATGAGACCTCATTATAGCTTAAAGCAGTCCTCTGCTATTCACTGTCTTTGAGAGGCATTACAATCCATCCCCTTGTAACAGAAGCACTGGGAACAACTCAGAAAAGTGGGTTATGTTCTGACTAAGCATCACTGAAGTGTTTGCTGCCTTTCAGGATTCATGGGAGACAGAACGGTGGAGGTGAAGCCATCAAAACATGATCTTTGTCGAAGGTCAAGCTTGAACGCGTTGATGTGGCCATCTGAAAACATATAAATAGAGTGTTCTTACTGCCAGGGGGGCTGACTCCCTTGTATATCCTAAAATAGGCATTGAAATATTTTGTAGTGCTCTTCCAACGGCTATAAAAGCATCAGTATTTCTCTATTTTGCAGCTTTGCCTGAGCTGTTGATCCTGAAATGAAGGTCTCAGTAATGCTCTATCATTTATAGCTCATTTTGATATCCAAACACCTCGTGCCTCCGCAGTAGTGCCTCTTTAGGAGTATCTCCTGTGTAGTTTTCAAATGGACAACAAACCATGGCTGTTAGAGCTTTTTTTAAGTAAAGAAGTCCTGTGATGGTGGAGGGGAGGAGGTATATGCCCCTGCTGTGATGGCCATCAGTAACATACCGCATGGCAGTGCCATTCCCCATCTGAACACAGAGAAAATGCAGACCCCAGAGACACTTGGGCACAGAAAGAGTACAGGGGAAGACAGATTGACATTTAAGTCACTAAATTCCAATTTTTTTAGCTCATATTTGCCAGTAAATGCTTTTCAGTAATTCCTGGTAGACAGGAGAGCCTCAGAGCTTGTTACACTTTAAAAGGGCTGGAAGCTATTTCAAGTGCAAGAGCAGTCATGTTCTGTAGCTTAAATCAGAATTTAACTGATGGTCCTTCTCCATCTTCATCATCTCCTCATGCAGTTCAGGCTGGATGAGAAATGCTGCTGGACTGAAGGCGGGGTAGTTCATTTTCAGTTTGGAATTGCAGCAGCATCTGATGGACGAAGAGGGTGAACGTAGGCTGTTGGAGGTGAGAAAAGCAAGGCCAGAAAAACAGAATGATGGTGAGAAGGAGAGCCTTTTTTCAACGAACTAACTCAAAATGGCTCCCACCTTATAAAGGGCAGGAGAGAACTGGCTAAAAACGGGAGGAGCATGGCAGAACATGCAAACTATGGGGATGGAATAACCTTTAAAGGAAAATGGAACAATGCACCAAATAACAACCAATGGGAGAACAGGGTTCATGGCCATGAGGGGAAAAAGGGATTTCATAAAAGCCCTGGCTTTGGACCTGCAGTATCATACCCCCCTTTCACAATTGTGCTCTCCAAGGGTCTTTCTTGCCATCAAGGATGACAACATGTAGCTCTTCCTCTAGGACTCATGTTACACTCCTCTGAAGGGCAACACTTGGGGGAAGCTGGACAACCAGCTCACCTGGACTGTCTGACCAGAGCTGCTGCTCAGTGTTTTTCTCACGTGGCCCATAAGCACATGGGTCACTTTACACCGTCAGGAAGGATTATTTCTCTTTTTCAAGTATGTAAATTTTGCCACTAATAGTGCTTCACCTTCCCTGCAAACCTTGCTCAGTGCTAAGGACTACTGGCATTATCTGAAGGAGTGAGGAGCTTTTCGGAGTCTGTACACCCAGCAGTAAGGGTCCCCTGGTAATCTGAGTGGCAGTATAAGGAGTAATCTTTTGTATGATTTAGCTGCCTTAAGCAGGTCAGTGGTCTGAATTAGTACCTGGAGTCAAAGGGATTTTTGTTACTCTGGAAAAGGATCCCAGACTGAAGCTGCTGAGTGTTTTGTGGGCTGGTTCTGAGGTGCCCTGGGCACATCTCTTACCTGTGGTATCTGCTCCAGGCTGCATGCTGGCTGGCCACATTCTTTTTTTAAGCAAAGTGAGTAAAGAGGGGAAATAATTTTAGTCGTTTTTTCAGGATTATTTTTGTTTATTCTTGTGTTAAAAAACATAAAGAAATAAGCTCCTAAAACCAGACTCTTCACAGTAAAGTGGTTAGCGAATAGTGCCACTTTGGTAAATGTTACCATTTTTCTTTTCAATAAATTACCAGTTTATACTTCTGAATGTGACAATAAAAAAAAAGGGATAAAAGGACAGAAAGAGGAGGAAAACTTGGGAGGTTTATGTTTACTGTCAAGCATTTGGTTTTATGTTTACCTCGTGGGGACTAACTCCATATGTCATGATAATTGATTTCACCAAGTACCTTTATACAAACAGACATTGCTACAAAACAGCATCTTGTTCTAAAGATGCCTAAGCATGGATTTTCCACTAAGGGGAATATTCTCCTTTGAATCACTGGTTTAAGCTTTTTACAATGTTCCTGTTTTGTGGCTCAGCCCAGTCAGTGGCTGAGAACAAGCAAGATCATGGCATAAATAAAACCAAAATATTTAGAGTTCACTTAGTCCAGAATAATTTTATCCTCAGAACTTTATGGAATGAAAGCTTCCCCAATGCTACTTACTTCCAGATATTTGCTTGTTACTGTTTTAACTACAGTGATTCACAGGCAGCTCTTCCACAATCCTGACCAGGGATTTAGAGCCACCAGACTTCTGAGGGGCCACTGGCATTTCCTTGGCATCCTAGGAGAGGAAACAAGGACTGTCAAGCAGCTGAGCTCCTAAATTTTTCCATCACTTAACATGACAAAAGGAAGTTTCAGTGCTGATCTATTTTGGAAACAACATTTGTGGCAGTTCCTCTCTGAGTCAGTCAGAGAGCAGAGGAGGGGATTGTGGCAGGAAATAAAACCCCCTGGTGTTCCTATAAGGACTTTAATTACTCACCTCGTTACAGGTGAGACCAAGGGAGGCTGGCAGCAATGACAGCTCCAACACAGCTGCAAAGGATTTATTTTTCTCAGTGATGAGTGGAAAAGGCTGTAAAAATACTGTACAAGGTTGGCCAGGAAACTGTATTTTATTAGCCATTCTTATTACAAGTGTTTACAATCATTCTGGAATTACAAAATAAAGTGTAGAAAGCTGAAAAACATAGTGTATGCATATGTCAGGTCCAGATTTATAGCCAAATAGCAAGAAGCTAGCTTGGCAGCAGGTTCTCTGAATTGTTACAGCACTGCCCTCACTGAGTGCTCTGTGGCTTGTTCAAAGCAGACTGATAGTGCTGATTTGTGGATTTTGCCACAGATCTCCTTGGAACATCTCAGACCGTTGAGGTATGAAAGCAGCCCAGTAAGAAAACAGCATTCCCTTTTTCTTCCCCTTGCTTCCCCTCGTGTCTGTGGTAAGGCACAGGGAAATGACAGAGAGGGCTGGACAACCTCCCCATCCCCTCTCACAGAACAAGCCCCTTGCAAATTCAAGTCTTCAACTTGGGGTGTTTGAGTCCCGTTCTAGCAACACCAAGCTCTGCCATGGTTTTCTCTGTGTGGAGTTATGGTGCAATTTCCTGCTCCGAAACTGCCATCTTCCAGGTTGGAACTCTTTTCTAGCATGCTTCCAGGAATAATGCTGCACTTCCAAGGAATGCTGCTTAGTTACTTATCAAAGTAATGACACGCTAGTGGGAAATTGGGTTTAACCTGAGAAGGGGCCCTGTGAAAACAACTTTTTGCTTATTGTCTCTGGCTCTCTGTTTATTGGCGTTCGGTCACACAGTGAAAAATGTGCTCTGCTTACAAGCAGAGAGGTTTTACTGACTATTTTTTTCACTGTGCTTCCTTTTTGCCCTCCCCCTTCATGGGCAATCCTGCAAATCCATCCTGGGTTGCAGGGTCATACTGGTTTCTTTACTTTTTATGCCTTATCTCCATTAATAATTGTTCTGCAGGCAAGCCCCACATTTGTGAGCCTGCTGTGGGCTCTGGTGTGCCCCGGGGCATCTGCATGGTGCCTTAGCTGTGGTGGTCCTGTGGCCACTTACCTGTGGTCCTGACAGCTAAACAGGGAAAGGGGCTGTGGAAAGCATGAAGCATTCAGAGTAGTAGTCACCTAGGACCGGATTTCTTAGGAAATTAAATACATAAAGATGCAGATCGGGGGAAGTTCTGTAGCTGTGTGTTTTTGTAAATCATACTTTGCACTGATGGCCATTTCAGGGGTTTTGTTTAGATTCAAACCTTGCCTGTTATCTCAGTCCCTCCCTGACCAAAAGAAAAAGCAGGTATGCCCTGTTCTGTTAGAGTGCTGTATGAATAAATCTGTGATTATCCACGATGGGGATGGAGTTTCTAAGTTGAGGCCTCAATCCTCTTGGGAGACTTTCCATTAATTTCTTTGGGGTTATGGAGATCCCAGAGCATTATTTCCTCAGATAATCAAAGGATCAAATAGATTTGTGGCTTATCTTCTCTGCATTCCTCAGAAATCAAGTTGAGCACTCATTTCCTAATGAACAATCCATGTGCTTCTCTCTTCAGGGAGTGGAGTGTTCATTTGTCCAGCTGAACAGAGAAGGAAAATAGCAAGCAGGGAAATTAGGGTTAGGTCTGTCAGTCTGTAAGTCCTATAAAGCGTGAAGTTAAGAACAAATTGGTCTTGCCTGTTTGATAAGCACGATGAAGATAGTGACCACATGTATCAACACCTGCATTGGATGATGTAGGGCTAATCAGGAGGAAGGAATGAGACACAAAAATACAGCTCCATCTCCCTCCATATGCTGTGTGTAATATTGCAGGTGGGCAACATGATATGAGAAGGGGACATATGGTGAGTGACCTACAAGGAAAAGGTTTCTCAGACCTTATATGTGAGGCTTAAATTTAAGGGCAGGAAAAGACTGAGACTAAACCTTCAGAAGGTGTATACCTTTGGTGCAGAAGTGCAAGTTCTGTAATTACTGAGCCAGTGTCAGGAAAATAACAGTGTCTGTAGAGGCTGCTGTCCTGCCTCTGTTGGTTCTCAGCACTCTTGCCAACAAGGGAATCCTTCTTCAATATTAATTCTAACACTAATCAGGTTCTGCCAGGAATTGCAGACACACTTTTCTGTCTGATTATATAGAAGGGCTCATAGGACCTTTCTTACGCCTACTTTCATGGACTCAGGGATTAGACTTCCACAGTGGCATTCATCCTGCCTAAGTTTTGCTGCCTAGAACTGTGTTTATCCTGAATCTGTCAGGGAAAGGGGTAAGAATGTCCTTTTTTACTGCTTTCCTGCACCCTTCCCTGAGCTCTGTGGCACAGGGGGATCTCAGGAAAGAGGGAACAAGAGCGGAGATGCTGAGTAATCTGCTTATCTCCAAGCCAGGATGCTGGTGTTCCCTCTCTCCACTTCTTCATCCTGTGCCAGGTGGGGCCAGTGAAGAGTAAGTATTTGACGACTTCTTATGGGTAGGTGAAAAACTGCGCCGTTTGGGAAAACAGAGAGAGATTTTAAAAAGCTTTCAGCAAGCTTTTCAGGTTCCTGGATGTTTAGGCATCTGCCAGAAGGCTCAGTACAGGGACCATGTTTTCAAAGTGTTTTATAAAAATATTGCTTCTTTTAAGATATTTGAAGCGGAGAGTCTGAAATTGATAGTTAGACAGAATTACTAGCCTGCAGATTTTATGGCTTCAGGAGGGAGGTGAAATACTCCAAGGACTGCTGCTGCTGCTGCAACCTAAGGGAAGCAAGGCAAATTTTTTGCTTTTTTTTCCTTTCACAAATAATCAAGTATTGCAGCTTATAAATATCCTAGTAAAGAAACCTGCTGGCAAAATGCAAAAGCGTGCTATCAGATGCAAGCAGAACAGAAGGAAAATGGGGAAAACCCAAAATGTCTTTCAGATGCTTTCATGTGAATCAGACAGAGAGAAAGTTAGTAATCCTTCTGTGTTTTCCTAGTGGGAATAGCATTATTTGTTGCCCTTTGTGGGGAAACCTCCAGCCCCTTTGCAGGCAGTGTGTGTTGTCTGTGCTGGGAGAGCATAGCTTTCTCATTTTAGCTGGAAGCACATTGACAAACTGGAGCTCTGTGACTCAGGCTGGAGGGTAACAGTTTTGCCAGGGGACCATGTGTACAACATGGAAATAATCCATGGCAGAGGTTTCTCATGAGGCAATGAGTGGGAGAAAGGGAATTGGTTCTTAATGTCTTCAGTAGCCTTTGTTCATCACGAGAGGCTGCGCTTCCATTGCTCTTCCTCACATTTCTTTCCCAGCAGTCCACAATTTGTATTAAAGTCATTGACTAAGCCTAATGGGTGCGTTGACAGCCAGGAATGTGTTGGGCTACATGCCATGCATGGACACCAAAGAAAACCATTACTGCCCACAATACTTGGGAAATGAAAGAGCTAGATAAATGTACCCCAAAACTGTGGAAAATTTTCTGCATTATGCAACATCAGGACATTTGCAAACTGTTAACAGTGAATTTTGGTATGAAATATTTATAAATTCTTTTATGTTCGTAATAATCTGTGGAGAGTTGGCTGATCCGTCAATTCTTTAAATTGCACAGAAACATGATATATGGCATATTGCAGAATATATCAGCATGTTTCTCCAGATTCCTGCCAGCACACTGGGGATGTTTTCAAGGTGTCTGTATGGGAAAATCACTGCTGGCTCGGTGATCAAGTGTCAATGCCAAGTCCTATGACTTTTGGTCACAGCTTTCATTGCTTCCAAATGGCTGCGTTCTGTTCTGTTGCATCACTGACAGTGATACCCCAGTGAAGAGAAGTGAAGCCCAGTGTTCCTTCTTGGGCCAAAATGGCCTCTTAAACCTGGAGGTCAGGCTCCAATCTCACTGAGAGAGGCTGGATCCGCTGCAGAGTCACGTCACCTTTCATCTTACTTAAGTCATTCTGGTCTGATGTGGGTGGGGGACAGAGAATGCTGGCTTTGGCTAAATGAGCAGTGAGGCCTTTGTGGCTTGCTGCAAAGCTCTAAATCCCTCTGTGGGTCTTGCAGTGAATAAAACCATGACAGAAATTAGCCCAAATGACTAATAGTTTCTGGCTCAGACAAAGGACTCAGCAGCACTGAGACTCTCAGAGAAAACAGTAACAGGTTTTTGGTCCTGAAAAAGAAGGGAAGTGAACCATGGGATTCAAAGTAATATTCTGGCAGAGAAAATAAATCCCAAATAGCAAGTGATTTAATCAGGTGAGCTGATTTTGCTGCTCTCTTGTGTCACTGCCATCTATTTATTACTTTATTTATTTATTTGTAAGGAAGGGATTCGCAAAGTAATGACTCAGCTGTAGGAGCTCTCAAAGTCTGCAAAGCTTGATCATGGCAGTGGGTCCCACCAGTTGGATCAGACTTCAGCTGAGGAGCACTCAGATAATCTGAGCAGGATCTGCCCTCATGTTAGCTGGCTGCAGCATTTCACTGCATAGCTCACAGTACGTGGGGTAGATGCTCATCCCTGTTTACAGTTGACTTAATGAGTGCCTGTGAAATCTTCACTCAGCAACATTCACAGGATCTGTCCCAAGTTTTGCTTTGGAAAAGATGTAATGAGAAATTCTGAGTCCTAATATTGGTGGATGAACTCCCACTGGCTGGAGGTGTCCCTACCCACATGATTTGAACATAGGCACCGGTCAGCACAGTGACACTCCAGGGCCAGGCAAAAGATGTCACGGACCATTTCCTGATCATCTCCAGAATTGTCAGAACCTCTTCTGTACATACACGCCTGTGGCAGAAAGATGTGTCTGACCTTCCCTCCAGTGTGGGGGCATTCCTAAGCCAGCTGTAAATTGCCAACTGCAGGTGTTGCTGCCAGTTAATACTGCAGCCCTGGAACTGCTTGAATTTAACCTTGATTTACCCTTCATTTTACAAAGTTTAGCCCTTTTTCAGAGCACAGTTCCCTGAAACAAACCTCCAATCAATCCTGTTTAAGACAGGCACTTCTTCCCTGCCCAGCTCTAGCTGTAAGAGAAATGGGTAATGATGAAGCCTTGTGTTTGTTCAACTTTGGAATTTACAGCACTTTGTAAATGATTTATTGCAGTCATAATAATTGATGCCTCAGCAAATGGATTCCTGTCAACAATACATTCAGACCCAGGCCTTCCTTTTAGCCTCATGGGGGCAATATGCATTTAATGGGAAAACTAGTCTGGTTGCTTTAGGTTCTTACCTATGTCATGAAATGAAGTGCTTATCTACCTGTTGCTGGTTCTTGCTTCTGTAAAAGAAAAACTGTGGAGGGTGAAGGCTTTTCAGGTGTGCAGGAGCTGTGACACATGTCCTAACTGTGAACAGACATTGAGGAAGGGTGATGTGAGAATTACAGAATGGGCTTTTTATTATGGTCTTAGTCTGAAAAGTACACTCTTCCCAGAAAAACAGCATCTTCAGAAGGTCTTGACTGATGGGGGTAGATGTAAACAGATGAAAACATTAATCCAGAACATTTCCTCTCACTCTTCACCTCCCCTCAGCTTGAGATGGAGACTCTTCTTCTTGTCTTTTCATGTCAAGACTTAGATACCATGCAGTTTCTTATTGTGTTCCTTTATGGCCATATATTTCATGGTAAGGAGGTAGCAGAAACATCTCCTGTGCAGATCAGTTTGAGTCTTTTCATTAGATGTTTCCTGTCTTTCTCACTGACATGCTGTGAAAATTTCTGGATGAGAGTCTTTGTCTTGCAGGAGCTGGGCTGTTGCCCTTTTGTTTCCATCTGCAAACAGCTCTTCTACTGGACACTAAGTGCTTTCTGCCCACATGAAACCAGGATACTGGGATTGTGGAGAAACTGCTGTTCCCCTGTAGCTGCTGTTGTAACACAGTTGCTCCTACCAGGGAAAATAGGGTGGAAAACATCAGCATGGAAAATACGAAGATATTGCACTTGTGTTCATTATTGCCTGTGAACTCACCACCACCATGTAAAGTGACTGCAGTGGAGGAGTTCAAGGAAGGGAAGGTCCCTTACCAGGAGGCACAAACCTGCTGAGTAAGTTGTCTGTGTCCACATTCACCAGTCTATGGACTCCCCTCTTGGAATTCTGATATCTACAGCTTCAGCCACAGTGACCTGTGGCCTCAGCTGTGACAGTGAGTGTAAGTTCTTTGAAGCACATTGCTTAAGTGTTTTTGAAGTAAGGATAAAAAGATTGTATGGATTTGTGAATAAATGCAATAGAAAAATAATTCAGGTTCTGCTTTAGAGTCCATAATCCCAAACAGGCAGAGGTTCATGTTTCACCTAGTGCCGGTTTCCTAGTTTCAATCATCTACATCCTGGTTTCACAGGGACCAAAACGTGGTGTATCATGGGGGATTAGAACACCAGATACAGAGTAATTGAGATCTTGAGGCTGTTCTTTCACAAGTATCAACAGAGGGGAAGAAAAACTGTTAATTTTCTAAACAGGATACTTTCAGAACACTTCCAAAAGTAGGAGCCAACGCTTTCAGAAGATAGTTGTGATTTTAAGATGTCCCTGTTTTTTGATATATCATTTGGTACATCTTGAGGGCTGCAGGTTTCAGAGAAGTGATGTCTTTCTTCACTGTACTGAACTGTGTATAGGGACAGAAGAATAGTGCAGAGGGAATAGTCTTTAAATTCCTATTAGAAGGGTTGAACTGGGAAGGAATGGAGTCTTTTCTAGGTATCTAATGTGACCATGGGTAAGCGGGCCCAACCTTCTATCATGTCTGGAGTTGCCTGAAATAATGTGGGACAGACTTGATGTACCAGACTGATTTTTTTGCTTTCCTCTTGTGTACTGCTAAGGGGGCGGTGGGGGGGAGTTTCCATTTCTTTTTGCTTGTGGCTCAGAGCAAAGCCACATTTGAGCCGGTGGCATGAGTAATAGGATAGTTTGGATTGGAAGGGACCTCGTGTAGCTCCAACACTGCTGCAGCTCTCCAACACATGGACAGAGACACCTTCTGCTAATAAATCGGCTGAGATTTGTCTGCTGAGGACTCTTCTCCAAATCTTTCTCTCTCTATTTTCCTTTGGATAGTTTTCTGGTTGATCAATATCCAGTTTTCATTGGTTTTTGTCACAAGTTGTGCTGGTGGGTTTTATCTTTATTGCAAGGCAGTCTTTGCTACCACTAGGAAGAAAAGCTAAAAGAATTGGGATTGTTCAGCCTGGAAAAGAGAAGGCTCCAGAGTGACCTAATTGCAGCTTTCCAGTACATGAAGGGGCTTCAAGAAAGTTGAAGGGGGACTTTTTATAAAACATGGAGTGACTGGACAAGGGTGAATGGATTCAAAGTGACAAACAGTATGTTTAGATTAGATATTACAAAAAAATTCTTCCCTGTGAGGGTGATGAGGCACTGGAATATGTTGCCCAGAGAAGCAGGCTGGATGGGGCTCTGATCAGCCTGGTCTAGTGGAAGATGTCCTTGCCCATGGAAGGGTGGAGTAATGAGATGGCCTTTAAGATCCCTTCCAACCCAGGCCATTCTATGATTCTGTGATTCTATGGTTGAGACATCAAGATATGCTGCTAAAGTCTTGTGATGCATTCATGTTTCGGAAATCACCCCGTAATTTATCACTCCTTCTCATGTGGTTTGATTCTGTCTCTGCAGGAAGGAAATGTCGGGGACACTGGAAAGGCAGTGCAGTGGTAAGTCCAATCTGATGGTAGCAGGGAACCCCTTCCACTCAGTGTCTGGCAACAGCTTTCAGCCTCCCCCTTAACTCCCTCCTTCCCAAGGAAATAAGAAGAGACATCCCCAGCAAATATCCTGGCAATGGACAAAATTTACTAATAGTTTTTCCTTTCTCTTTCCCATTTTTTTTGTCTGGCATGAGGAGCCCTGGCAAATCCAATCTCTTTTTTCATTTTTCATTCTTGATGGTGCATTTGAAGCAGTAACTGGTGTCATGGGAAATGAGCTGTGGTAGAAACCCAGAGGGACCTGGGGCTGCAAAGACACTGATGGATTGTGCAAGTCAGGAGAATAAAAGAAGCTGCTCTCTTCATATTTAACATGTCACAAAACATACTGTCCAGGATGCACACACCCACAGAGGTTTCTTGTTGGAAACATATTTATCTATATTACCAATATTCACAGCTCCTCATTTTGAAAAACTCTTAAAATTTATTTAAGAATGGGGTAAAAGAATTTGAGTATTAATTTAAACATTTGTTCCAAACGTATTAATTTTAACCTATTAGTTTAGTTTCAAAACCACCTTTTCCAACACAGGACTGCATTTGGATTTACCTCCTTGCTTCTAAGTCATGGTTGTATTGTGTTTTGTTTTCTATTTTGTTTATTAATTTCTACCCAGTTAACCTTTTCTTTTTCCATTTAGACAAAAGAGAATAAGCTTGTATGGTAATCTTTTATGGTGTCTGTTAAACACCACTTTTTGGGCAAGCTAAGCTAATGGCATGGGCAATTAAATCTCACACTTGAGGATATAAGATGATTTGCAGCAGAGTCTGAGTGGCTTTATTCCCTCCCCACCTCCACTCTCCCTGGCCAGCGTGGCTGTGCACAGATACCAAGGGCCAGTGTGGTGCCCATGTCAGCTTGTTCTGGAGCAGTGCAGTTTGTGAGAAAGACTAGGGCTAACAGGGACCAGTGCATACCTGTGCTCTGTCACAGTGTGCCAAACTTCATGAGCAAAGGTCTCGGTGTCTCAGCAGACCTGAAATTTCAGATTCCCTGAAATCTGGGTCCTGGCAAGGAGATTATCCTGCCTGGAGTGAGTTTAATACACTTTACTGCCTGGAAGCATATTGAACAGGTCCTTGAAATTAAAGGGCAACTCTTCCTGTATGACCATTAGAAGTCATTGTGGAATCCCTGTTAGCTGAAATAGTCTTCATTGCCAAATTTATATTCCTTCCAGATAGCACTTCACCTTGCTATACAGTTGGATATGCTCCTTCCTATCCTCATCATGCACAGGCGTTTAGGCAATGAAGTATTTCAGAAGCAGCCATGCATAGATCAGGGATCAGCTGTCACTTTGCTACAAAGAGTGATAGTGAAAAATCTCACTCTCGAGCTTCTATTTTCTACCCATCTTGGCTCTGAAATGAGAAAGAGGAGCTCACAATTTAAAAATATTGCTTACTAAGTGGTAAAGATCAATTCCTCTCCCATTAAAGATGTAACTCCAGCACAAGAAAACAGCAAGCAGATCATTTGCTGTTAGAGATATGATGTTACTTGCTGGGGAAAGCTATAAATTTATTTTCTTGCACATTTTCACCCTTTCCTGTATCCTCCTGTCCTCCTTTCCCAGATAGTTAAGACAGGGCAATTCCTTTCCCCTGAGCCTGTCCCTGCCCCTTGTTAGCATGAGCTGATGAGCACTCTGTGGCATATAGTGCAATGGCTTGTTTTTGCAGTGTTCAGAGTACCACCACTCTGGCTGTGGGGTACCTGTATCAGGAGAGCACTATCTATAGTGTCATTTAATTGTTCAAAGCAAAGAGAAAAGCAATGAAAAAAAACCCAAACAAATCAAGGGAGAAGATAAACTGTAAATAAGTTTATGTTTTCTGTTCTGAACAATATATGAGAGACCTTCTGTAACAACTACATTAACATTTACTGTATCTCTGACCCAAAAGAAAGCTGCCTGACAAATTCTAGCTAATTTCAGGCTTGATTTAGAACAAAGCATTTTATTTGCCCATTTGCATTTAAAAATTTCATGAAGTTTTAAAGTGATCCTATTTTTCTTATGATTTGCTTTTTAATGTCCTCCAGCGTTGTGCCTTTGCTCATCCAAGAACTCCCAGTCTGGTCTGACACACTGTAGCCTAAGTCTCTTAATATTGAAAGGCCGTACCAGTCAGTGCTTCAGGAGTCAGGAGCTCTGATATAAACTGTCACACGTGCATGACAAAATGTGTACAGCCCTGGACAGCAGGTCCTCTGCAGCCCTGAACAACAGGCTTTCTTTGGCAAACCCTTCAGGCTGTACCTCTAGAGATATCCTGACTGGAGTGGGGAATTATATACCCTGTGTAACATGCATTCCGTGAACTGAGTCCTGCCCTAACTAAAACTGCTAGACACTGTCCTCGTAAGAACTCAGTAATATTTCCTAATAAAAATAGCTTCAGTTTTATCTTGCCAGTATTTCATTATAGGTACTAGCAGCAAGTATTTTTAGACCATGCTCTGCTTTCTTTTCACGTGTTTGTTATTAGTTTTGGCTATTAACCCTTGCCATGTGTTTTCTTAAATTATTTCACCCTTCACAGTTATATTCCCAACATATTTGAGTTAATATTGTGATTTCAGCTAAAAATTCTTAGCCAAACCTTGTGTTTTTATTGTGAGCCTTGTGCATCAGTGTCCAGATTCAGGAGCCAAGTGACTTTCAGTGTTGCAGCACAAGTGATAAAACCGCAAAACCTCAGAAGCTTCCAGGTTGGCAGCCAAGCTCCTTTTTTCTGACTACCAGCTCACTGGGAGGGCTGGGCTGACTTGCTCCAGGGAATGGACAGTGATTTGGCTGCCTAACACTGCCCTCGAGAGTGGGAAATCTGGAGGCAAACACTGGAGTCCACTGAAATGAACCAGTGGGTTATGGTCTTCCTGAGCCTCAAGCCTGCAAGCTGGTTATTGGCACATACAGTAATTCATGCAGTATGGGAAACAAGCAAGAGGAGCTGGAAGCCATCATGCAGCAGGAGAGCTCTGATGTAGTTGCCATCACAGAAACATGGTGGGATGACTTGCATGACTGGAATACTGCAATGCACGGCTGCATGCTCTTCAGAAGGGATAGGCGAGGTAGGAGAAGTGGAGGTGTTGTTAGAGAGTCTCTTGACTCTGTAGGAGTTGAAGGCAGTGACCATAAGGTTGAGTGCTTATGGGTTAGAATCAGGGGGAAGGCCAATGAGACCGACATCCTGGTGCAAGTTATAACCACCCAACCAGGGTGAAGATGGTGATGAATTATTCTGCAAGCAGTGGGTGGAGGTTTCAAAATCACCAACCCTTGTTCTTGTGGGTGACTTAACCTGCTGGATGTCTTCACACAGTGAAGAGGCAGTCTAGGACATTTCTAGAGTGTATGGAGGATAATTTCCTGTTGCAGCTGATAAATGAATTTACAAGGGCTGTTAGACTTGCTGTTTACAAACAGAGAAGGGCTGGTGGGAGATGTGGTGGTCGGAGGCTCTCTGGGATACAATGACCATGATAGAGTTCCAATACTCGGTGATGTAAGGAAAGGCATCAGCAAAACCCCTATCCTGGGCTTCTGGAGGGCAGATGTTGGCCTGTTCTGGAGACTGGTTCAGAGAGTACCTTGGGAAACAGCCCTTATAAACAAAGGAGTGCAGGAAGGATGGACATCAAGAAAGAAATCTTGAAGGTGCAGGAGCAGGCTGTCCCTGTGTGCTGAAAGGCGAGCCAGTGGGGAAGATGACTGGCCTGGATGAACAGGGAAATTTTGCAGGAAATGAGGGAAAAAAAGAGAGTGTATTGCCTTTGGATAAAAAGGCAGAGAACTCATGAAATGTTTAGGAATGTAGTAAGGTCATGTAGAAAGAAAATCAGAGAGGCAAAAACACATTTTGGATTTAATTTGGCCACTTCTGTTAAGGATAATCAAAAGTGTTTTTATAAATACATTAATAGGGAAGGGATTCTGACCTTGTACTCAGCACTGGTGAGGCAGCAGCTCAAGTGCTGTGTCCAGTTCTGAGCCTGTCAGTTCAGGAAGGATATTGAGATGCTGGAGCAGGTCCAGGGAAGAGCAGTGAAGCTGTTGAAGGGACTGGAGCACTAAAGTCCTATGAGGAGAGGCTGAGGGAGATGGGATTGTTTAGCCTGGAGAAGAGGAGGCTCAGGGAAGACCTCATCACTCTCTACAACTACATGAAAGGAGGTTGTAGCGAGATGAGGTTGGTCTCTTCTCCCAGGCAATCAGCAATAGGACAAGAGGGCACGGGCTTAAGGTCTGCCAGGGGAGGTTTAGGTTAGACATTAGGAAGAAGTTCTTTACAGGGAGAGTGATCAGACATTGGAATGGGCTGCCCAGGGAGGTGGTGGATTCTGTGTCCCTGGAGGTTTTTAAGAAGAGACTGGATGTGGCACTCAGTCCCATGGTCTAGTTTACAAGCTGGTGTTGGGTCATAGGTTGGACTCGATGATCTCAGAGGTCTTTTTCAACCTAATTGATTCTGTGGTTCTGTGTTCTGTTAAACACCTCCTAAGGGCTGCAGTCTAAAAAGTAGAACAAGGTGATCTCCTCCCCCCCACTCCCACACAATCACGGAATACTTTCACAGGGGATTCTTCAACACTGGGGAAAAAATAGAATAGAAAGAATGAGCCCTTTCAAGGACCCTGTTAATGTCCCAGGGACTGAGCTATATCCCAGGAGATGGATCTGCCTGTCTTACACAACAGCTGCAGAGCCCGCTGGAAAACCACATATATCCAAGAACATGTTCATTATGACTCCATTAAACTCTGCATTGATATGCTGAAATATAAGGGCAAACCCAGGCTAGTCATGATCTGTCTCCCTCTCTTCCTTCTTCCTACATTTCCACAGCCCTGTGGCCAGGTATCTCAAGTGAAAATATATCTCTAGGAAGCACTTTCCTTCCTCTCATTGTGCTGCTGGTTAATATTTATACCAAATGGATATACAATTTGAAATTATTTAGGCTGTTGTGCTGTCATCAGTGGTGGCTATTTTAGATTGGATATTAGGAAAAATTTCACTGAAAAAAAGGGTTATCAGGCATTGGAACAGGCTGTGGAGGGCAGTGGTGGAGTCACCATCCATGGAAAGATTTAACAGGCTATAGATGTGGCACTTGAGGACATGGTTTAGTGGTGGGCAGTGCTTGGCAGTGCTGTGCTAATGGTTGGACTCAATGGGCTTAGAAGTTTTTTGCAACCTGAATGATTCTGTGGTTCTATGACAGTAAAGTGGCACATGGTTGAAAACACGAAAGACTCTCTTCTGTAAAATATTACTTTGGTCCTAGTGCTGTGTCCCCAAATGTAGGAGGATAAGGCCAGCTCTTGAGATTGTTCTCTGTGTCTCAAGTATCTACAAGTGGAATTACTTGTGTAGCATTTCTGATGGAAATCTTTGGCTGTATATAGGTAAGGATGGGCCAGGATGAGGCCTCAGTTTTTGGGGGTGCAAGTATGCTTCTAGCTGAAGTTTAGAGAGCAGGGTGTGTTCTCTGAAGCAGCTACTGCTACAGATAATGACCAGGTCTCACCCAACTGAAACCTCCCTGTGCCATAGCAGCTGCCTTCCCCTGCCAGGAAATGATGGATTAAGCAATGTGTGTTGTGGTGCTGCTAGCTGGAAGTTTGTAAATGACATGCATGTGCTTCCAGAAATATGAGATCTCATAGCTTTTACAGAACTGTCACACCAGTAACGCTGATAAAATCTGTCTCTTGCAGAGGCTGTGTGCTGAACTGTAGTCTGCACTCAGACAGGCCCATGCATCAACAGGTGATGAGCACACACGCCTGACAGCAGACACTTCCCTTTAAGGGCTGCTGAGCTGACTGAAATATCTCTCCCCAAGATATTTTGCAGTAGCTTGGCATGTTACAGGACATGAGCTATTGCTGAGACGATTGCAGGCAACTAAGAGCCATTTAGAAACAAAAGGAGAAGGAAGCAAATAATAGAAACAAAGCCTTTCTCTTTCAGAAGAATGATTGTCCCTCAGCCCTGGCATTGCTGTGGATCAGGTCAGTACCTGGTATACTTGCTGATCTTGTCTGTTGGCTTGAAGCAGGTGATGCCAATTTGTAGCAGGTCTGATATTCACGTCAGCAAAGCAACAGAAGTAGCAGTGCAAGAGGAGCAAGCACACTTCTATCATCCTCAGCAGGGAACAGTGGGACCTTGGCAACATCTGCCTGCCAAGGAATGGGCTGTGGCTCTGAGACTGTGCCACGTGCTGATGATGCTAGCTCTGTCTGGCAGTAAAAATGGTGTTTCTCTGGCAGTAAAAATGGTGTTTGCCACCTCCTGCTTGTTGTCATCTGAGTAATTGGGGGACCATGCTCTCCAGTCACTGTGGTGGAGAGGGGTTTTGGTGACTTTCAAAGGCTTGGTGATTTTGTGGTTTTGTTTAGTGTTCTGGCTAAAGCAAAGTTTTCAAGCTGTTGCACTGGGACAGATGGGGGTTACAGGGTGGGGTGTGCAGTGTCCTCCACTAGCCTGATGCCAGGAAGAGGGCAAACTATGAACTTGAGCCCAAAGGGAAAGCACAAAACTTCTCTCGTCCTGTAAGCCTGGCTCCTTTGGTGTGCAGTGGCCATGGACTGCCTTTCAGTAGCCCACTTGTCTCATTAGAATGCTTTCATTTGAAATGAGATCCTCTTTTAGAGTCTTCCCTTTGTGTTGCTTACTCATGGCTGTATCTGCTTGGTTTCCTGTGTGCTAAATACCACTTATTTCCCTCTTGCTCAGAGATCATGGTAGCTGGGACCAAACTCGTGTTTCAGAGAGAATTGGAAGGCAGCAGAAAGCCGAAAGTGCATTTACAAGGTGGGATGTGGTTGCAGTCCTCTTGGGTTGATAGAACTGTATCTGAGAGCTGCTCATATCAAACAGAGAAAATCTGGGAGCCTGGCAGGAGCCCCAGCAATGGTTCTGATTTTACTGGAGATGGTGTTTAGGGCTGGCAACTCTAGCACTGTCAGCTGTCTGACAGCAAGGGGAAAAGTCCCTCTTGGCATTTGTTTCTGAAGAAAGTGCTGCAGGGCTCTTCAGAAACAAAAGATAAAGCAGTAGCTTTAGCAGAAAACTGGCTCCAGTCAGGCTCACAGTCCTTCCAAAGTTGTTTGTAGCAAAGCTACAGCTTAGGGAAGGCAGTAGGACCTGAACTAATGAGGACAGGGAGGTAACTCCATACTCTGGGGACTGGGACCATTGTTGCTTTCTGCTCTGCATGTGAGGTCTGATTTCACCTCACCCCTCTGAGATGGCTCTGCCAGGAAGCAAGACCTCCCAGTGTGAGACTGGGCGAGATCTCCTGTCAGCCAGAGAGGAGGAGCTGCTCTCCCCTAACACCCAGTCGTGGCCAGAGTCCTCCTGCCCCGTCAGTCCCCTAGAGAAAAGCCAAGCAGCCTGTTAATGGACAATTTTCCAATACAGCCTAGAGGGGGATTGACGGAGTCCAACGAACTCCCTGTTTGCAGGAATGATACAAAGGTGAGTGTGGCAGCAGCGGGCACCGACCCCACTGATGGGCTATCACTGCTTCCTGAGGGCTGCAGCAGGCAGCAGCCTGTGCCTGGCTGTGCTCCAGAATCACTGCCTGCTCCATCCAACCAGCAGAGAAGCTGCCTTTGCACTGCTAGAGGGAGAAGTGACAAAAATGCTATCTAAATTTGTCTCTTTCAAGCTCTCTGAATGACAGAGAACACCTGACACTGTGTTGGGGAACGCTGGCTCTTTCTTACCCTACGTTGACAGGGGCATTAAAATGTATTTATAACAGCTGGGGATGGCTTGCCCTGAGGTGTGAACTTAATTCTTAGTCTGCCAGGCACTCCTTTGTGAGTGACAGTGATTTGTCCCCTGTGTGTTCCTTCTCCTTCTTGCCCTCTTGCGTTCACCTTGCACTTTATAAAACTGTATTTGACAATCTAATTTCATATAACTAATAACAGTATGTAGTGAAATAAGCTTAAATATCCGTTTATCTCTCCCACGCTGATGTACTTGGTAAACACTGTTTTTCCCATCTCTCCTGTTGAACATCTGCCATGTTTCAGTTTTCTGATCTCTCTTTAAAGCAAATATTTTGATGAGAGAAGTGCTCTGATGTCTGTCCTCCACGTGACTAAGCCAGGGAAGTGCTTTGTACCAGCACAGAGAGGTCCTTTGCTGACAAGAAGCAACAAGTAACTAAACAAAAAGATAGCCTGAAATTGGCTATTTTAATTCTTCAAGTAGAAATCTTGACAGCACATCTCAACACTCCTCCTCATCTTGACATCGAAATAAAATGAATGCAGCAATCCCAGCTCTGTCAAAATCAGGGAGAGTGCTGGTGCTGAATTGGACAAGCATCAAGCTTTGCCCCTGCAGCTTCTGGTTTTTCCCACCCCCTCCTTGATCTGCAGCCACAGAGATGGACCATTTTGCCCAGCTGAGAGGGTCGTTTCAGAGGATTTGGATGTGTGTGTTACAGCCCCCTTGGTGGATGTTGGTGGGGGGAGCTGTAGAAATGCAGAGTTGCAGGTAAGCACAGGATGCTTGAGACAACTGACAGCTCTGAGGATATGTATTGCTCTGAGTGCACACAAGTTGCAGTCACACATTAATGGGTCTAATGGGTTTTGTAACATCTTCTTAAAAAGTTTTGCCATTGGCCACTGAAGTAGCTTGAGTCAATTAATTTCACGAGGAAAGTTTATTGGGAGAATTTTTTTTTGTGTAGCTCATCATGTAGCAGGCAGGTATATCTCCTTGGTGTTGGTTGGGAAAGGGGCAAACAAGAGCCTGTGAGCCGTCATCATCTTTATTCTGCACTTGATCTTCAAAACCTCCGTCATCCCCTTACTGTCCTCTTTGGTCATCCCATTTGCATGCATCCTCTGTTCCTGCAAGGAAGAGTCAGATGCAGGTCACTTTTGAGGAATCAAACTGTCCAGACATGTTTTGAAGCTACTGCTTTTAAAATCTTTCTTTAATATTTTTTCCTGAATATTTGCTTTTTCCATCAGATTACACCTGTGAAAAATTTGTTTTGTTCATATCTGCCATCGAATTCTTTTTCAGCCAGGTGCAACACAGCACTCTGGTTGAAAACTGTGTCTTTTACAATGTAACACTGGCCCCTGGCCTTATCTTTCCCCACCATGGCTCAGCCTTGGCCTCTGAGGTTAGCAAAGATTTTCCTGACAAATTCTAAATTAAGGGAGGGGAGGAGGCAGGCACAGCTCAAAGCTGGCAGCTTCACACATCTGATCCATTCAACAAAGTGGCTCAAATAACTGCTTGTTACCTATTTTCCAGAATATAGTAGCACATCCTTTCAAAATGGGAGAAGCAGATGATTTCCTACTCATTAACTGTACTCCCGCTTCCCATGTGGGACAGAACGTGAAGGGAAAGGCTGGTGACAGTGCAGCACACCTTGCCCTCAGCATATATTGTTACAGAAGTGTATTCCTAGATAACTTGTAGATATGAGATGGGCTAGCCCTATTGCATACAGCACATGATAAAGCAAGTTAAAAGCACGGAGGGCACATTCCCCAGGCAGTGGGGACCACACCAGCAGCAAAACTGTTTGCATTTTGCCTTGGCCTTTGCTCCTTGTGGAGCTGAGAGTCCTGCTCCTGGTGATTTACAAATAGCCCAGGGATAGAAAGGAGAAGTTACCTCAGTTTATGGTGAGGAAGCAGAATGCTATAGAGAATAAATGAATATGGACAAAATAATGTATCAATGGCCTATTTTGACTCAGACTTTGGAGTGCTGAGTTTAGTCCTTAGACCCTTTAGCTTGTGTTTTGCCTTTTCTATTCCTTACTATGCCATGGGGAAAAAAAACCCAAACAAACCAGGAACAACAATTTCCCTTCAGGGTAGAGGAGGAGGGAGAAGATCACATGGATGTCAAGTGTGCGCTCCTCAATCTCTCAGTGCAAACTCAGTTCTGAAGAAACCAGAAAAGTATTTAATATTTTATTTTTAATAATAAGTCTGGCCATGTGGAGTAATTAAAATGATGGCAAGTGCTAGATTGTGAAGGATTTGCTTTCTGATGTTTCCATTTACATCAGTTCTTTTGGCTGGCCTCAAAATCACAGCTGATATGCCCTAAATTAGCAGAATTGAGCTGCAAAACTGAGCAAAGGTGCAGATTTTTTTTCTTTCCTTCCTAGCTTTCTTTGTAAAGTTGGCTCAATGGTTTTTTTTCCCTCTTATATTCATTAATGTACAAGTAAAATACTTAATTTAGAAATTACTGTAGTCCTTGATCACCTTCCTGTTTACATTTTGATGTTGTACTGAGAGAAAAGGGACCACTCTTGTAATTCTCCCTCCTCCACTCGGCGAGCTGTGTCACCGTCCTTTGGGATCTCTTTTCAAAAGATCAAGAGTAGAGAAAAGGCTTCAGATGCCATAAATATTGCAGGAACCAATGTTCATCAGAGAAGAGCCTCCTTTAAGATCAATATGTCTTCCTGAGGGGGCATTCAGTCCTTCAAAGTAAACAAGCTGGGAACATTAATTCAAATGCTTTTATACTAAATACATATACATGAATTAGCTCATGTGGCTGTGATAAATAAGCATTATATAAGTGAGGTTTAAAGCAAACCACACATGCCAAAAAAAAAAAAAGCAGACTCTGCAAATTTGCAAGGCACAAACCAATTTCTGCTGCTGATCTTCTGATGACTGAGATAATTTTGTTAAAGGGCTTAAAAGGAAGTTCTCTTCACCTTTGTGAATAGATTGATCTGGGCTATCAGAATCTTTTTTCTGAGAGGAAGAATACCATTATGCTGATGTGTAAGTCAAGATATATCACCAAAGGTGCTGAATCTGCATTTATAGCCTGTCATTGCCTGGGTTTGGAAATGTTGTAATTTCTTGGGGTGGGGAGAGACAGAGATGGGGTTACCTCCATCTCAAGGAGGGAAGGTGAAAGCAATGTGTCTTGATTTCTTTCCATGTCAGACATTGGAAAGTGGCTCAGACTGACGTGAGATGCTTTGAGTGGGTTTGTAACCTGCTAGTCCTTTCTGAAATGGGCAAGTTGCAGAGCTGTAACTGCCCTGTAGTGAGAGTGAGAGCCTGGCAAAGGTTTCGCTTGAATTTGAGGTGGGTAATGCTGTTTGATTCTTTCATGCTTCTCCTACCAGCTTCCCTCGTTCCAGTGCCACAGGGTGCCAGGAAAAATGAAACATACTGGAGAAGGGAAGCATGGAAATTGAGGAAAATCAACATGGTCTTGAACAGACTATTTTGTTTTGTGAAAGCTCAGGATAACCCCTGTCCCTCACTAAAACCAGAATCTCCTGCAACCCTGGAGGAGGTAAGTGTTCTTAAGAACATTCAAGTCTCTAGGTTATTAGCTCTGGATAATGGTTTCAGGAAAATCCTTCCCTTATAAAGTGTAACAGGGCAGAGAAGACAGCAAAAAGAAAAGTAGGTCGATCATAGAGAAAATGCTGCTTATTGTGACACGTTTGAAAAACATCAGAATAACGAAGAGGAAGAAAAGGTAAGGAGAAAGAGTCTAAATGAGTAAGGGAATTAGCAGAAAAATATCCTTAGGGTCATTATTTCATATCTGGCTCAGCTGGTTATTCAAAAGAATCTCTTCATACATTAGAAAAGAGGCTGGCTGGTGGCTAAAGTCTGGGACAAGGTGGTTGTTGTTTTGTTCTTTTACACTGTTGGGGTCTGGGCCTTTCTGTGTTTGGACAACTGGGAGATCTTTCCTCTTAACCCACAGGTTTTCTAGTTCAGCACAGTGGAAAAAAATCAGAGACTTCAGCATGACTTTGCCAAACCTGATTTTGCCAGACATTGGGGCAGCAAAAACATATCTCTGGGGCCATGCAGATTTGGAGTGTTGCAGACATGAAACAGTAACAGCATCATGATAGCAATGAAAGTACATGTGTTGTTATCCCTTTAAAGAGTTTAAGCTTTCTAAATAGTTGATAAATTAACTTTCCTGCCCGGTGCTCATGTCTGGAGTTTCTGATCCTGGGTGGGGGTGAGCAAGAGGATTAATATCACAGCATGGTGTTCTGAGCTACTCAGACACGAGGATGTGCCTTCCATGCCCTCAGGCAGAGATGAGTCCATCTATTTTTTTGAGCAGAGTTTCCTTCTCAATCCTGTAGTCTTCCTCCAGCAGCCCTGAGTGCTGAGACTCGTGAGATCAGCATTGTAACTATGCAGTGCTCAGGGCAGGCTTTGCTGGGTTAGCA
The DNA here is from genome assembly GCA_035041135.1 of Platyrinchus mystaceus. Lineage (NCBI taxonomy): Eukaryota > Metazoa > Chordata > Aves > Passeriformes > Tyrannidae > Platyrinchus > Platyrinchus mystaceus. Next base: position 2,046,302 of record JAWWLV010000002.1, read on the forward strand.
GTAGAAGACAACATTGAGAGGTGAGAAGTAGGGCAGGCAGCTAAAAGGTTGTAAAAGAGAGGCAGTCCTGCTATTCTCCATGCTCTTGGTGTTGAACGATGAAGTCTACCTTTTTATTGCAGAAGGATAGAGTGGCAAATAATATTGGCAAATGATGTTGCCTGCTCACAGATCATGAGGCCCCCTAGTTAGACACTGAAAGGGAGTTTCGATTCTCCTTATCCTTTACCTTTAAACTAATGGGCTGAAATCTTCAAGCAGTTTCTTCTGATCTTTCCAATTTGGGGCTGTAACTGTCTGAAAGGAAGACTTAAGTGAATGCAAAACTAGCAGCCAGGAGGGTCAGTTTTCAGGTAGGCGTTCTGGTCCTGACATTCAGTAGATACAATTCAAAGGAATTTCATACGGGAGGGATGGAGAAATATACTGTAAACCCGGCAGGTCTGATAAGGCTGCTGTGAGTTATTCCGTGACCTCAGGCAGTTCCACAGTATTTATGTGTGTTTTTTTCATGGCCTTCCATCTCACAGATCCGTCTGTGCTGCTGTAATGGGGCTAATAAAGACTCCTGAGACGTTTCCCAGAGTCTCTGATACAAAACTCACAAACGCCTCTCCATCAGCCTCATCTGACACTGTTAGAATTGGTCTGTTTAGGACTGTGCTCACTCTCAAAGTGATTGGCACTGTGTTCCTCTGAAGGATGTAAAAGCAGACGTGTGTGCAGAACATGTGGAGCATCAATTCAGACTAAAATCAGTATGAATATATATATTTTGTCAATATTTGAAACATTATAAATAACTAGGAGGTGATGTTTTACTAGCTTTTGGACTTACTGGGTGGACAAATTTTCCACATGCACGGCTGAGATGTTGTTTTCTGAAATGATATTACTCTCCTGCAAATGAACTTTTGAAAGGGAATCAGAATAATGCAAAAACACCCAAACAACCTGGAAGGAAGGTGTCTCCTGCAGAACACATTGCACAGGGTACGTGTATATGTCTCCCTGAGCAGTGCATCATAATTTGTCTTTTCATCACCTCTGGCTCTTCCGTTAGAGTCATTGTTTCACTTCAGAGAAAGCTCTTGATTGCTGCAATTCTCCCCCTTCTTCCCAAAAGAAATTCTGATTCAAAGCTTCCTGTAGACAGTGCAAAGACTCTTGTTGACTTCAAGTTTTTTGAATCAGACATTAGTGAGTCTTTTTAAGCGGGAGAAATACAGTTACAGATTCTCTATCCCACTCTTCACTGACTTTTTCCTCTTGGCATTCGTGGTTATGTGCCTGCAGGTTCTTTTCTGATGTGAATTTTTTTATTTCCTAAATGAGAAAATTTTTTTTCCTTTATTCCCTGTGCTCCACACCATATGGACCACGTGTCCATATGGCTGATGGTGACATGGGAAGGCAAGTCTTCCTGAGGAATGGACTAATACAATATAAGCCACCTATCTGAAAGGTGCGAAACAGGTTAGGGTGGGTTTGTGCCCAAGTGATTCAATTTGCTTCTAAAAATCTGTTTCTCAGCCTTAGCATACCGTGGTTATTGCTACCAGTCTAGCAGAGAGCACATCAGCCTGCTGGAGTTATACAAAATGAGTCTTTGGTGTACTGGAGAGCTTGATGAGAACAGGGAAAACACCTACCTGGACTAGCTCTGTGCAATGCTTCCCTTAAAATAGCTTTGTCTTCTGCAGTTTGGGATTTCCAAACTCTAGGGAGCTAGGCTCTCCCAACCTTTCTAGGCCATGTGAGGCAGGCTGCTGCTCTGCAAGCAGGACCTGGGAAATAAATCACAGAAAAGGCTTTCCTGGAACTTCTCATTCTGTTGTAGTTCTGGTTTATCTAATTTGATTTCTGCTAAAGTCTAAAGGTGGGGAAGACATGAAGCAAGTGGGCAGGCAGCAGCAGGAAACATTAATTCAGAGAGAGCTGGGGGGGTATGAACAAACAGAAGCTGACACTAAAAATGTCAGCTGTTTAAATGGCCTGATTCAAATAAGGCACGTGTCAGGCTGCACTGCTCCCAGAGGAGATTCCTTGTGTGGGTTTATGAACTCTGGGAAAGGGGCCAAACTAGCCCTCATTATATTTTATTTAATCAGCTATATAAATAGCAAACTGTTTTCTTGGCTCTCTTCCCCATCGGGATCACATCTTTATACTCTTGACCTTTTTATTTTATGCAAGAGGGTCTCTCATTGGTTTGGACCCAGGTAAGTCAGCTGCACTTAGCTTGCTCTTACATCACCTCTCTTCTTGGAGGACAGGAAGCCCAAGGTTATTTATTTCCCATGTTCTCAATATTAAGGAAATACAGAATTTCTTTTTTTTTTTTTTTTCCCATTTTAAATATGCAAACTCAAGAAGACCCTCTGGAATAAAGGGAAGTATATCTAAGGATGTAACATAAATAGGTTTCCGTACAATACCAGGAATATCTTGTACTTTTGATTTGAAAAATGTTTGGAGAAAAACACAGCTCAGCTATCTTGAACATGTATATTACTCCTCTCTTCTAAGGCATCATTTGCTGTAAAGAAATGACAGGAGGGCAAGGGATTAACTCTCTGAGACAAACACACAGTGTGTTTTAGAGGACTGTTTGAATACTGAGTTCCCTTGAATTTCAGTGGGGTCTGTATATATATTGGTTGAAGAATAGAAGACTGAAATGATGCTCATGCCTTTCCCACCTTTTGGTTTGGAATGGAGTGAGATCTGAGCCATGTAGAACTTCCTGTCCAAGGAGCTCGTATTACAAGTCTTAGCCTGGAACCCACCTGCTAGTGGATAGAGTTTTGCATATTATCTTTGCAAGATGGAGACTGTCATCATAGTTATTTTTGTCATTTCCTCAGAGCATTTTTAAGCATTTCAGTTACTTCTCAAGAGCTTGGAAAACAGTTTAATTACAGTTGTGGATTTAACACAAACGAGACACTACTGAACAGCAGCCAAGTGGGTTTTAATAAGGAACATCTTGGCCCTCCAGTTTATCTAGTAGCTAGACTCTGGCTTCTCAATTGGACATGGAAATTTTAACAACAGTGGTTTAATTCTTTTGCCCTTGGCTGGGAGCAGTTCCTCTGGCTTTATCTCTTTAAAAGGGGCATCCTCACACTTCAGTTCCTGAACTAGCCCTTTCCAAGAGAGGTCTCTGCCCTCTCACCTCCATTATTGTGTGTTTGTGGTTGCAGAAGTTTTGAAAACAGGGTTGTCACAAAAAGTGCCACTGATGCTGTGGAAACCTGTCTGACTGGACCCTGCTCCTTCTCTATCTGCTGCCTTCTCTGCACAGATCAGGGAGTTCAGGCTCATCTGTGTGAAGGGCACAGTTCAGATCGCCATGCCCCAGTTACATGTTTCTCTCTGGACTCAGCAGGTCCTATATGTTTAATCATCCCCTGTGCAGCAGTGGCAGGATGAGGGCTGAGAGGATGGTTTTGTCTTTGCTCTTGTAGCAGGGTGGGATTGCTCAGGAACAGGAGGCCACAGGTTGGATGTACACTGAGTTGATGGGTATGTCCTGGGAAATACCCAGGATTTCAATGAGGAATGAGCACTACCACTTTACTGTTAGAACATTGATGTGCTTCTGGGGCAAATTCTGCTTTCTACTGTCATGTCCTTTCTCCCTATTCTTCCTCGTGTACACTCAGCAGTTTCAAGGGAAGTTAATGTTGTTTCTGCAAAGCTAGTAAAGGGTTATTCTGCAATTGCAGTCTAAAAGGGAGGCCTGTAATTCTTTTGCACCAAGTGTATCTCTCCCCTCACCCTTAAACATTTGTACTCTGGTCCTGAGGGGACAGGCAGACTGAATTTCAAATGGCAAATAGGCAGCAAACTTTCCTTGGCACATCTTGGCTTTAGGAGGAATATCTGAAAAAAAAGGCAATTTGTCCCTGGCCAGGGGAGGGAAATATCTGTTAAAAATCATGTGCTTTTGAAAACAAGAGAATTTCTGCTCTGCTTCATGTTTCCTTCAGTGCCTCTGTCTCCCAGAGAGAAACTGCTCCACACTTCCAAGATGGTGAGAGCATAAATGAGTCAGACCTCCGTTTCCCTCTTGGTAAGGTAGGGCAGGCTCCAGGACTAGTTTTGTATCTGATTGTGCCTCTAATAAACTAAATGTAATTAAAAAATAGAGCAGGGCCATTGCATTTTAACAGCTTGGAGTTTTCCCTGTGGAAGGATCGTTAAACAATGAAAGAATATGAAGACTCAGCTACACAGCACCTGCTGGGCAGCCTCTGTCAAGATTAACAGCATCTCACCAGGTTATTAGAGTGAACATGAATATTTTGGAGGCTCTGTGGGTAGTTATGATATCAGATTTTATTATCTTCCACTGAAATGAAATTGCTTATTGTAATTGCTTGTCAGTCAAAGGCCAACAAATCTGACAAAGGAAAGCTTTTTTGCTGCGAACAGGGAGCAGGAACATCAGGGAAGAGATGGACTGAGCAAAACTCTGCTTGGATATTTTTTGGAGGAAAGGGGGAGGTAGAGGAAATATAATCAGAGAGGGAGGGAGAGGAAGAGCTTCTGCCTTACATAGTGAGCTGAGACAAACAATTCTAGCAAAATGACCTAAAGTGAGTGAGCATCTTTAGGAGCTGTGAAGGAAGTGAGCGAGCTGATACAGGGTGGTGTGTTAGGTTGGTGAATGGACAGCGTATCAGCCACAGCAGCTTAGCAGTTTCTTGATAACATCAGCTATTGTATCTCTCAAAGACATTGCTGAAGTTTGATGCCTGGGGACCACCAGTCAGAAGGAGGTATAAGCTTTACACAGTGCAGAGATCTGAGTCAGACAAGAAAATGATGCATTTGGGTTGTTTGGTTTTGGATGGCTGAGTCTTTTCTGTTAGACTTAAAGGAGGAAGAACAGTGCATGGGAAAAAGGGTCTTTGGAGCAGAGGGGACAGCAAGGGTGCACTGCAGATATGTGGAAGTGAAGATTGCTGTTCCAATCTTTTAAGAGCAGCTACAGAAGCCAAGATTGCAGGACCCCAGAAATGATGCATGACCTGTTGCTGTGCAAGGGAGAGCTGTGATTTTAGCTGCAGGTAGTCAGCATTTCCAGTCCTACAAGGAGAGCAAAGCAGCTGCAGCTGTTGAGGCAGGAGTTGCCTTTTACATCTGAAGAGCATCTGTCAGATTTGCACTAGCAGAGTGCAAAGGGCTCAAGGTGTGCTTAAGCTGGAAGTGTGCCCCTGACAAGGCAAATAGCCCCAGTGTTTGCCATTTGACATAAAATTTTATAAATCCACCGAGTAACCATGTTAGCTCTTTGAAAGTTTTATAGTGAGCCCCATTAGTGTTCACTATAGAGGTCAGCATATGTTCTTAATAGAGGAAAAAGAAAAGACAGGTCCAAGCTCAAAATCTCCAAGAGAAAGGATGACCTTGAAAGGAGTCTGTGTGCAGCCACAACCAGCATGAGGCAACAGGAATGGGTTAGATCTGATGAACAAGGCAATCATTCCCTACTTCCTCAGTCTTCATACTGTTTTCTGTCATTTGAAGTTCCAATTTCCAGCTCAGAGGTATTACATCTCCTTTTGCATTCATGATGCTGCTATTTCATCACTTTGGAATCTCTGTGTATTATAGTATCTTTACTCTTCTGCAGTATTTTAAGTGTGTATCTCCATTCATGTATTCTGGACTTGTTACTTCCTGTCTTCATGTGATGCCTCCTCATTGCTGGTTCAGAAGAGACTATGAGCAGCTGCTGTTTATGCTCTGGCTTGTGCTGACTCAGTGACCAGTTAAGCCCAACCAGTTATAAGAAAAGCAAGGGAAATAGCAGCTTATAGCTTCATCATGGGCATAGAAACAAACCACAGCAGTGAACATCACAGATCATGTCGGAAGTCCACATCATAAAAATCGCCAGCCCAGATGGTTCATCTGTGCCACAGTTGAGGTATAGAATCCTGCATTTACAAAAGCCTAAATGTACTAGTCCCCATTCCATAAGCAAATATGTTCAGCACTTTAATTATTGTTTTGTCTACTGTATCTAATTTCCTAGTGCATGAATCCTGGATAGTTTTTGTTATGTAATTGGTGTTAACTATTAGAGCTCAGCATTAATTAAACAGATCAGTTTTCATTCTCAGACATTTTACTTAAGTTGCCTTCAGGCTATTAAGACTGGGAGGGGGTTCTTTTTTTCTTAAACGTGTTATTAGAGCTTATGTCTCTTTTATCTGCAGATGAGGATTCTCTGCTCCCTTTGTACTGCAACATCAACCAGAGTACTATCAGCTTTTCCTCCTCTCAGCAGTAACTAAGCCCCAGTACTTTATTAGAGACATAAAGGATGCCTAGTGATACAATTAAAGCTCATACCTTTTGTTATTTTGATTCCTGTCGTCCTGGCTGCTTTGAATCTTGAATGATAGATAGTATGATATTTGCATACCAATTTAACAACTTAATTTTAATACCAGCTGTATGTCATGCACTGGTGATTTCAGCTGAGCTCCCGAGTTCAACAACATCACTTCCTCCTTCAAAGTTTATTCTATGATGAAGCATCCAAATGTGGACTGTTTATGGCAACAACTTCAAATTTTGTTTACAGTAAAGGCAGGATGTGTCATTGCAGTTGTTCAGACACCGTGTATAACACAAAGTGAAAAAATTCATTTCATAACTTCTGTTATGCTCCTGTCCTATGTGTGAGCTACAGTAAACCCTCGGGAAAGTCATTCAATCTTCACTTACAGAAGAGGTGAACCCATCAGCTTCCTATGTTCCTGTAGTTACTTGTCTTCATTACTGGAAATGTGAATCTTATTTTGAATCAGAGCTTGTTCATTTTCAGGTTTTGGTCCTTGAATCTTGTAATTTTTTCTGTCTGATATATGGAAAGTGCCCTAACCTGATGGAAATTTTCACTTCCATAAAGGTAATTACAGGTGCTCAAGTGTTACGTCCGATTTGAATTTCAAAATGAAAGTGATTAAAACTCCTGTAATCATTAGTGAGGAGGTTTGAACTGTTCTAGATTTTCATGATTTTAGAAGGTGGGATGCTTCTGTAATGGGTTGATCAATATCCTTTTCTAAAAGGTAGGATTTGGTCTGTTGTTGTCTGGGCAGATCTGACCAAGTGAGCAGGGTCAGGTAGGTTTTGTGCACCATATGCTGGTTGGCATGAAAGAAGTGCCATACTTTTCCAGGAAGGTAGGCTTTTGTTATTGCTGCTTGTTACCTTCATTTCCTGCTGGTCTTTGGGCTACAGATGATGCAGTTTGATGAGTAATTTTGCACTGGATGAAGTAGAGAGCAATATGGATGTCTTGTGAATGACGGATATGATCCTTTTTAAGGTGATCTGATGACATCCATGGTATTAAACATGTGCTGTATGTACATTTTAGTCTTGGGCTAAGTTTACTTTGAAGAAACCAGTAAAAGCTTGGGTGGGACTGAGAGTGCAGAAAAGGGTTCTGATTTTCTGCACTTAACAGCAGCAGTTATCTTAAGAGTTCCCCAGCTGACACCAAATACCCCCAAGTGCCTTAGGTCTTTTGGCTCAGAAGCTAATCAGAAAGGAAAATCATGAAAGCAGAAACAAAATATAACCTTGCCTTGGTTTTCTTAATATAATGTGACAGAGACCACCAAGAAACAAATGATAAGAGCTGGTAAAATACTCCTGAATACCACTGTCCAGCTGTTTGCAAAAATGGAGGGTTCACCTCAGCATGACACACTTGTGTTTCGTCTTCTATTAGTTGCCTGTAAATCCTATAACAAATTATTCCAGTTCTTTACTGATCACTTAAGCTTATTATGTAACACAAATTACAATTTATTTCTTTTTAGTTCCAATCCGGCTATGACACATACAGCTTAGTCACATAGTGAGATTCTTCTAAATACTCGTGTTCACTTGTAGCTTTTTGTCAGTTTTAACCTTCTCTTCAACATCTCCTCATGCTTCTGGACCTGACCTCTTGGAGAAGTTCATACCAGAGTCATTAGTTAAATGTTAGATTTGGGTTTTTTTAGATGGAATGAACTACAAGACTGGGTTAAAATTTCACCTCTCATTATTGCCAGTCTTTATGTTCACACCTTTTTCCATTAGCAAACAAAGGTGCAATATAGTAAAATAGAAAAAGAGTGAGGCTGAGGTTCTGGTCCTTGCTCTGTCCAAACACTGTATTCACAATCAGGTGCAGCCCTCAGGGTTTTATTTGAGTCAGCTGGGACCATTCATTTAGAATAATGAATTGACTTTTCACTGCTCATGTGGGTAAGGTTATTCATCCGGATGGAAGGAATGGCCAGGAGACATAATTCCATCCTGATTCCCCAGTATATCTTTCCTGATTTGAAAAGATTTATGTGATTTTTTTTTTTCTAAAATATAATTTCCCTCAGAAATGAAATTGTAACCAAATACATTGTGACACAGATTTCAAGGCTCATTTCCTTGGTGGATAATCTTAAATCTCTATTGCTGTAATTCTTTAACACTTTTAGAGTCAGTAAATTACAATCTAGTGACAGTAGTTTTTGCTCAGCATTTTTTTCCTCTGTAAGGTGTCCTCATAACAAGGCGTCTGCAATAATATGATAATTGTGGGGTATTTTAAAACCACTGTTTAAATGTGCTTTACCTCATATTAAAGTGCGTTGATACAAACACTCTTCTGTTTAAACACCATTTAAAGGACATATTTAAAGCTCCTGGAAGCTCACCTGGTTTATTTTTCTCCTATATAATCAGATTAAGTGTAATGTACAATGCCTTTCTATAAAGGAAAGTAGAATGCACTTCTCCTCAATTTTAGAGCAGCCCGTGGCAGTATTAAAAAAAATTAATTAGAAGTTGTTCTGTTTAGAGGAGCCAGCCTGAAGCATAGATCCTCCTACATGATTTACATTTCTAAACCCTGCCCGGGAGAGAAGGATTCTCCAAAATGCTCCAATCCAGTTTGTTCACACGGATAGTTTGGTTGATATGGGGTTGGTAGAGCAGCCCAGAAGAGCGCTGGGGGATTGGCCTTAATTGGGAACGCTCCAGAATTACTGGTTTGATATTTATTATAAGGCTCCACCTGAGTTTCCATCTTGAATCAGGAAATTTCATCTTGATAAATGTGAGCATTTGTAAATAAGCCTCTTGAATGCCATCTATCATGTGGAGTTTATTTGTCATGTGTTTGTTTTATACTGAAGCAAAATACACAGCAGATCAGGCAGAAGTGGAGAGGAAAAGGCCAGACTGCAGAACAAGATGAGCTGCACGTATCTGAAAATCAAGTGGGATTTTGAGGACCTGCATTTCTCTTCTCAATGCTTTAGGACACAGGCAAAGGATTTGCTCTCACTGCTTTGAGTAGTGCCTGTCTCCCTGCAGGCAATGAGAAAGCATTGCTATCCTGTCAGCTGAACATTTGCTGGCCGGAAAAAAGGGAAATACAACAAGTAATTCCTTGCTTTTGCAGGCAGCAGTCAGTGATTAAGAAACACAGCCTGCTTTGTCATAGGACTCAATGCTCTTTACTTGCCTGAAGACTTTTTGTCTTTTTTTTTTTTTTTTTTTAATCTTTTTGCAGGGAGATTGTGTGGTTGAAAATGTGTGACATCTTGCTGAACCTAGGGGGGCATAAGCTGTGACTGGGCCATGTTTTCAAGCAGACAATGCAAAGAATGCATGAAATGAGAGAAATCAAATAGACTCTCTATCAACACTCTGTTGACCTAGTGGGGGATCCTGCCTGAAGAACAGTATGGAAGAGAGCAAAGTATGAGCCAAAGTAGTTGAGCAGCTTAAAATTGCTCCATACTCCACTTCCTGTTCCTGGGGCTGGGGACACTACACTTACACTGAGTGGTGTTCTCTCTAAAGGGAAACTAAATGGGGCATGAACAGCAACTCAAGTCCCTGGGGAAATATAAGGAAACTAAATCAGATTGAGCATGTAGGAAAGAATTGTCAAAACCATCCCAGGTGATAGAGCTATGGGAGAACAAGGAAAAACATAGACAAATGTGGGAAGGAGAAATAGATGCTGAATGCTGTGAAGCCTCCTGCGTCAATCCCTTCATGACTAGGGGCATCCTGACCTTCCCAGGAAGGAATGAAGCTGCTCAAGAGACTGATCGCTTGTCCTCAAAAAACAAAGCTGAAAAAGACCTAAATGAGGACTAAGTAATTCTGACTGTATACTAAATGATGCTCCTAGCCCACGATTTGGTAAAGAAGTGGATCAACATATTTTCTGGTTACTGAGGGAACAAGATGTTACATGATGTTACACTGTCTGGGATCATGATCACTGAGAGTGAGCACTATCAGGTCAAGAAAATCCAGCCAAAAAATTGCTCAAACCTTTGCTATCACTTCTTTATAAAGTGATTTATAAAAAGGATTTATAAAAAAGATTTATAACAAAGATTTATTAAAAAAGACTATTTTGTGATGCAGCCAAAACCTCACTTAAGGACTTCCTACTCATCAGCTGTACAGCTCGCAACCTCATAAAGGTCATACAGGCTTCTCCCCACTGAAATGATTTGGACAAGCCTTTCTCTCCCTGCTTTTCCCCCACAGCCTCCTACACTCTAACTCAGGGAGGCTGCTGAGCTTTTTGGGCTGGAAGTCAGCTTGAAGAAGACAGCTTGAAGAGCCTGCACCTCAGGAAGTCTTCCATCATCTCCATATCACCATTGGTGAATCAGAGCTCAAATCAGTCCAACAATTTAATTACCTGGGAAGCATCATCTCCTGGGACAGTAAGATTGACAAAGAAATAGACAACAGGTTAGCAAAGGCATACAGAGCCTTTGGTAAACTCCATAAAAGAGTTTGGCGAAACAAACAC
>JAWWLV010000002.1:2071686-2107823 GCA_035041135.1 Platyrinchus mystaceus
GTGCCATGATCTGGTAATCACAGTGGGGTTGGATCAAGGGTTGGACTTGATGATCTTGGAGGTCTCTTCCAACCCAGATAATTCTATGATTCTAATTCTGAGTGGGGCAGCAGAGTGAGGAAACTGAGCACAGGCCCTGAGATCCCAGGTCTCTGACCAATAAGCAGGGTGTCAGCCCTATTCAGGTGACCCGAAAAGGATGTTCATTTGAAACAGAAGAAACATCAAGAATGCAGCAAATACATTCTAAAATGGGGGGGCTGGGGGATTTAGCCAGATAGTGTCTTGTATAATGGTTAATTACAGTACATCCACAGCCTAATAAAGAATCAGATTGAACAGAGCTGGGAGATGTGCCAGCTTGGTGCTGTGCCAGAAATCAGTGTGGCATTTTAAACCCCATTTTAGTAATTCTTTACCACTCAATAAAGCACTTGTACACGTTTACAAAACCATTCGTTGTTGTGGGATGTTACATATCCTTGCCTTTGGTATATTCTTGTCTGCTCTCCTGTAGACAGTGCTTCACTTGGTAGGGTGTATAACATGATAGGTTTAGCACAGCTGTACAACTCTAAAAATGATAAATCTTTTTTTTTCAGGAGTTTTAGAAAGGCACATGACATTCCTGAAGCTCACTAATTGCACAAATGTATTTGGGATGTTTCTCAAGTATTTAGTACTCTCATATATCCCATTCACCCATCGTTACTTGTCCCAGCCATCCCTGTTGTTAGAATTTAAAAAGAAAATGGATTTTTGCCCATTCATGATAAAGCCTATAATCCAAGTCACCTGAGGAAGGCCTCTGAAATCACATAAGCTACAGAAATTTGAAGGTGCTGCAGGTTTTACTGAGAATGCAAATGCTCTGGTGAAGCTGTTTTAGATGTTCGTAACAGGAGATTAATTCAATTACCTGGGAAATGCTGCCATGGCTGATATGTGTTTGTGACAGGCCATACTACCCTTTCTTATGGGAAACCTTATAGGCCAGGGATGCAGGATAGTGATTCTTTTAGGAAGTCCCTCTAGTAAAGCTGCTAGTCCACCAGCTAATAGTGTAAATGGACTTTCTTTGCTCTCTGCATATATACTTCCTATTCCACAAATCAATAAAAGCCTGCAACATTTATGTGACATCCTGAAATCCTCTATGCAAAAGCTCACTCCAGCAACAAATATATGAAAATTCCCTCCGCTTTCTGTCTTTTAGAGCCTTGAGCTGGGAAATGTCAGCAAAGGACTGCTCAGCTGAAACATGACCTGCAGGTTTTCTTCAATGAAAGAGACATTGCAAAGTATTGATGCCCTTTAAAAGGTGCAGTTAAAGAGCATTTTTATTTACTTTACAATGTCAACCTCTGTGCCCACAAATGAAATAATCATTTACAAATTACTATAACACAGAAATAACCATCTTCTGCAGCAATTTTCACCTCTAAGATTTGAGGAAGACCTGTGTTACTATCCACTGGAGTAGCTCTAGAAAGTAAAATGGTAGGTTTCTTTATTTGGGTTTTATTAGTACAGACCTAGATTTACTAAAGCTTTGCCATATGCTCTTGTAAGGTTCTTGTTTTGGTCATGTTCTATGCCTATTACCTGATTGCTTCTTTAATTGTGTAAATTAATATTAACTGATGCTGATTCTACTTTTCATTGAGACATTCCCAGAAAAGAGAGGGATGGCAGAAACCCCTTCATATCCTCAAATTCTGCATTTAACTTAGCCCATTAGTTCTAATATTGCAAAGTGGGTTTAGACCTAGATCAGATTCAGCAATTGACAAGTGAAATTGCAGAAGAGAGAGGTAATATTCCTGAGTGTTCTTTTGCGTACACTGTGGCATACCAATTAAATACCATGATGTTTTTTCAAAGCTGCTGAACAGACTATTTTTAAATAAAGAATCTGGCACAGCCCACTAATGAGAAGTTTATTCCATGCTGCTGCTAGCTGTGGCCTCTTTTTTTTTCCCAAACTTTGTTTAAAAGCCAAATAAGTAAATATTGCTGGGCTCTTGACTTTTTAATCTGAAGATCAAATCGTTCCCATGAGGAGCTTCTGTCTCTTCTTGTGCAGCTTCATAACCAAGGGCCAGCATTTTGAAAAGGCTAATAAATATTAAGTGCTTTTAATTCTGGGTTCTTGGTTTGACATGTTCAAAAGGTGGCTGGGGGCTTCCTTAAAATCAGCCCCACTATTACAATCTCAGGTTCTGCTCGGTGGCTGCACAGAATTCCTGGCCAAAGACCATTACTTAATAGTGGTATTTTAAAGCAAGATTCTCTAACAGGAAAGGTTGTGTCTTCTAGAAATGGTGACATTGGTTTGAGTTTGCCGTTGCGGCTGTAAAGCAGGAGGGGAGCTCAAATGTATCTCCCCTGGTTCTGCCTCCTTGTTGCCTGATGCAGGTGAGGAGAGGATGACCCAGGGACTATGCTGAATTCAGTGGCTGTGAGTGGCACCCCACAACGTTGGGTACCAGGACAGGAAAGCTGAAGGGATCCTGCAGAAACCGAGTGGGGGCAAGCTTGGGTAAGTACAGGTTTTGTCTTCTCATTTCAGAATATATTTTTGCTCTCCTCAAGCATACAAGTCAGATAAACTTGCATGCATGTTTGTTTACTGCTCAGTTGCTGTTCTTCTGCCATCCCAGAAGCTTGAGGAAGTAAATTACGGACTGCCACGCAGCAATAGGTGGCCACAAACAAAACTCACTTCTGAAAGCAGAGCATGCTGGGGTCAGAGCATGTCCATGCCAGTCACTGTCAGTTTTGCCATCAACTTCTGAGTCGTCTGGCAGTGACTTCTGAGGAACAAATTTGCTTTAAGCCAGCTGACATTCCGCTTCCTGGGCACCATTCTCTGCAATGCATAAAGACGTCTCCTCCAAGAAGATTTTCACCTGTACTTCCGTGAAAGTCAATAGAGCTGTGCTGATTTATGCCAGGTGAGTATACGACCTTTGCAGTCCAACCTTCTGAATTCCCTGGCACCACTTTAATTTTGAGGGGATACTCTGCGGCTGCGGAAGATGAGGGACATTTGTTATGGTCTGTCATAGAGTCCAAAGCTTTCCAGGGAAAAGTCTTCAGTTTCAAATATCTCATAATGAGGCAGCCTATCACTGGTGATGCTTTTTCCTAGTCTCCTGCTATGTCAGTGGAGAGGAAGTATGGCTCTTAAAAAGAGGCTTCTGCTGTTACGGCTAAGTGAGTTGATGATTTTTCAGCCAGGATGTGTTAAGATGAACAGCTTTTAATTTGTCATGTAAATTAGTAATTTAAAATAGATGTTTTCATAGTTAAGTGGACTCATTCAGTGTGAATCACTGCCTGAAAAGCCACACAGAGCTGGCCTCACTTGGTGCTCCATGTAAATCTGGAGCAACACTTCATCAATGTCAGTAAACTTATTTTAAATAAAGTAAATCCACTGTGAATGTGTCTGGAATCAAGTGTCATGTTTTCAGACATCTGTGGTGGTTTCAGACCCCACTGGAAGCTGTTGAGAAATTGCCACTGAGTGATTTTAATGGCCCACAGGAAAGTGCCTCTATAAAAATGATAGAATGGCACTGCTCATTAGCTGCAGGCTCTGAAGGTGAAATAGATAAACCTACAGCAAAAAAAAGAAAGCAGGTCTGTGAGCCATTTGTAGGACATGTCTGTGCCATGCAGCTGAAGGTGAGAAAGCACCCACTGAATTGCGTGTTGCCATATCCTCTGTGGGGCTGCTGCGTCTGCCTTGCGCTGCTTCCTGGCCCCATGGCACAAATTGCTTGGGATGTAACATGTTTAAATCCTACATGGTTTGACTTTTAAAGGCAGCTAAGTGGTGTTGGATCACAGGGTGGGATTTCAAGTCGATTAAGTGATTTAGGAGCCATTCTTTCATTTCCTTGAGACTATATTGTCAGTCCCCACCACCCCAGAGACCACCACCGTCAGCAGTGGGGGGTTAAGTTTCTCATGTCGGGGCTTTAGGGCTGGAGAGTGTTTCTGCTGCGTGGCTAGGATTAGTGGCCTCTAACATCTGCAGGGGCCTTTCATGCTTACTAAAGCTATAACTTTCAGATTTCCACATTTCCCATAATGTTCATGCAAAGGGAGATTTCCCAGGTACTCCATACTGAGTAGGGCCATGGCCCTGTCCTAGCTCATGCCTAAGATATCGATGGGTTTTCTGCTGAAGTACTGCTGAAGGGCCCAGTTTACTAACAGGAGGTGGAAGAAAGTGAGAAAAGTAGCTGGTTATCCAAACAGGAGGATACAAACTTCAAACATTTGGGTATGTGTCCAAAAACCTCTACTACCACTTTATCCTTGCATAGTTTCATAGCTCCTGCTGCTTGGCCAGCTGTCCAAGAAGCTTTGATGACTTTTGCTGAGAGTTTGCTAGGTGAGCAGTACTGTGGATTTTTGCTCCTTTTTCCTGCTTTTTCTGGGTACAGCAGCAGAAAGCTGGTAGCAAAGCAAAGCACATGCATATGTCTTCTTTTCCATATCAAAACAGCAATGCCAATTTGTTGGAGTGTTTCTGATTAGCAGATGCTAGCTGGAATGAATTGGACCTTGGAATACATTTTGGCTCCTTGTTTGCAAGTGAAGAGGTGTGGAAAACCCTGGTGACATTCAGTTTTGTTGATTTTAAATTTAAGTATTATTAATTTTTGTAAATGATGCCCCGCATGTGGTAGAATATAGCCTGGTTTGCCCTAGCCTGCTTGTCTTGACATTTCTGATGTAAATCAAATGACCTTCCCTCCCAGCTAATGTCCTTCAGCTGAGAATCTGGCATGTGCTGGTTTATTACTTGTTGATTCTCCCGTGATATTCAGATCCTGCAAAAATCAAAAGCTCTCTGATGAAGACCTGATAAAGCAGATCTTTCTGGGAGAGGCCTTCACAAGCATTTTGATAGATAGGAATGAGCACATAAATGCACCACTAAGTCATTTAGAAGCTTGTTATATTGCTTTAGTGTTAGCACACCTTCAGAAGAGTGAATTTCCCATGCACTGTGTCTGACAACACTTAATTCTGGATCCAGTTAAATGCAGCTGGGAGGAGCTGGCTGAAAGTGTCAGTTTGAAAACTACATATACTCCATTCTGTCTGGATATTGTTGACATAAATATGGATGATTAGAATCTCTACAGCTGTCAGTGTATTTACCCCAGTGCAAAACCAGTGTGACAGGGCTGCATCTGGTATCTGTCATGAGTCACATTGCTTAATTTTTTCATGTTAGGATTTTTTTTTTTCACTTTTATTTTAGTTTGGTATCCCAAACATTTTCAACCTCTGTAATATATTTTTTAAAAAAACCTCAAGCCTTGGATGATGAAGATGTGGTCCTAAGTGATTCTGAAGTGTGGGATACAGCAAAAAGAGGGTAATTGATGGCTAAAATGCTTCTGCTTCTTCCAGGTTACTGTGTGATTTCTTGGGAGTTACATGTGGGCTGAAATAAAGCAGGTGTTTAGTCCATTTTGATAAGGAAATATCTGCTTTAGTCTATGAAAACAGTGAAATCAATAATCTCAACAAAGCTGTGAGTGGGAGAGTTGGCCGAATCAGCAGAGGGTTGAATCCTGCAGCTCTGTTTGCAAAATGTGGATGTTGTCTACCTGGAGTTTGGTAAAGCATTTGACATTGTGTCCCACAATATTCTCCTGGAGAAACTGGTTGCTCATGGTTTGGATAGCTGCATGGGTGAAAAACTGACTGGATGGTCGGGTTCAGAGAATGGCGGTGAAAGGTAGAGTATTAAGTTTTCCCTCTGAATCTGCAACAATAATAACAAAATTAAATAAAATAATACTAACAATGATTCCGATGTTTTGCAGTGAGAATGTGATGGCCACTGCTAGTTTGATCGGCATGAAGAATTCCCTAGCTACTGGTAAATATTCACAATTAGCAGAGAGCTCTGGGGTTTTGGGGTTTTTCCCCCCATTCCACATTATTTAATTTTTCCCTTTTTTTTAAATTATGTTTTGTAAAAATACAATTAGAAGAATTCAAATTCAAACAATTAGAAGAACACAAATTAAAAGAAAACTTTAACTTCCTACTATCCACCTTACCCAACCTGTGAAAACTGAATTCCAGCCACGTTCTCTCTGTCTGTCATGCTTGCTGGCTGTCCATGGACCTCTGTGGTGCGAGGGCTTAGACACCAAAGCTCTGAAATTTGTAATGAACAGCCTTTCCTTATGTCTGGCCTGGATGTTTTTGTTTCACCAGAAGGGTTAAGTCATTCATGTTTCATGTGTTTCTTGGGGCACAGTGGGCAGGCAGCATGTACTATTTGCTGCTGGACAGGTAATAAAAAACGAGGACTGGTAAATAAGGCTATGGCTGGTTCTCAGTCACAGAGAAAAACAGTCCTCAGTTCCACGTTAGATTTCTTCCTGGATAGGGAGAATGTGCCAAAGCTTAAACTTAACCTCAGCATGTATTGCTGAATCCCCAGAGGTTGTCAGCAAAGGGTCACCTCCATGCTCTCTGCTGAGGCAGAGGAAGAGGTGGGATGATGCAGGAGTCATGGGCCTCTGCTTGGAGAGAGGCATGACAGAGACTGTCCTCCCCCAAAATACTGCAACTCCCTCTCAGATCCCATGGAAACAGTAGGAGTACCTGTGTCTGCCTGGGTTTGATTCCCAAAGATTGTGATGTAAAGGTTCCCAACAGCCTCCATGGGCACTATTGTGGCATAGTTTTGAGTATTTTTCCTGTTGTGGAGGTGAGAGGGACTGTGGCATGGGAGGGGGAGTCAGTGTTTCAATGGGGTGGAGGGAACGGGTAGCAGGAGCCTGGGCAGCTGTCTGGCACCCACCCTCTTCTGCCTCCAGTCGTCCACCTGAGTGCCAGTGCTGACAAAGTGGCAGTCTGGCCCTGTAATTAAATCTGAGCCACTGTGCAGTGTTCAAGAGCCCATCCTCCCAGCCCATCAAAAACCCATCACTCAAGAGAGATCCTATTAATTGCCTGTGGAGATAAGCAAGAGGCATATGTGAGGCGTGTCGAGCCTGCTGCTCCCAGCCCACCGAAATTTGCTTCCAGGAGGCTGTGTTTAGTCAAGCCCATGTGTGGGGCCAGTGGTAATTTGCACCTTGTAGCATGATTCACCAGTAATGGGATGAGATGTTATGGCGGGTTATTGACCTCTTGCTGCCACAGTTGCTCTGGCATTGGGAGTAAACAAATGTTAATGTAGAGGCGGTGATTCTCTCATAAACAGACAGCAGGGATGCTCGGGTGCTGTTTTGTGACAGTGAATAGCTTGCACTGAAAACAACAGATGCTGATTTCAATAAAAAAAATAGCATTTTCAGGCAACAGTTTTCTGCAACTTCAAAGAGCTCTGTAGGCCAGAATTAATAAACTGGTGTCACTGTGGGTTGTTGCTGCACAGCACAGCAACAGAACTGTTTTGTTGCTCTTTTTCAGCTAAGCTCCTCTGTTCTTCAGCTAATAGTAAACTGCTTTTGCACATAGGTCTTTTAAAAAATGTTAGACTGGCTTTTATAAATGGGCAAAGCTGCAAATGACAAGAGGTTTAAGGTGCATTATCTTATCATTTATACAGTAACCTGGCTGGTGGACAGCCCAATGTGGTAGTGAGCACAATGTACTTGTGCAATTAGTAGAGGTCTTTTTCAAGTCCTTGCAGTTGGAGAATGCTGATTGTTCCAGCCCTCTGGCTCAATCTGCAATCTCGGCACTGCTCTCAGCTGGGTGAATTTGTGTACAGAAATTGTTCCCTACCCTGATTCACTATTCCAAGATCTCTGAATCTGAGACATTCCCTAAAGAACAACAAAAAGCTGAAATGCAAAACTGAACAGGACAGTGAAGTGGAGAATACAGAATGAGTAGATATATTTTTTCCTGGTAGCAACATGGCAGCAGATATATTTTTCTCTGTTTCTCTTTTTCTATTAAGTTGTGAAAGAAACAAAAGACCCATTCTTTTGATGTTTGGCTCTAAATACACTGCAGGCTGAACAACTGTTTGGTGATTAAGTTGGAACAAAAGCCTGGTGGAAGACAAAGAGTTTAAAGCTGTGTACCAGTGCAGAAAAAGAAAAGTATCCATAAATGTTTCCTTCTCCATGCACCATTGCACTCATCCTGGTGGTGTGGGAGTCCTGTAGCCAGTCATTTTCCCATACTAACACCACATGGTGAGTCTCCTCCTTCCAGGAAATACCTTCTCCTCCCAAATCTGTTCTGCAATGCAAACATTCCATGTATATGAATTGAGAACTTGGTAAGATATTGTGGGTCAACAGGTAAAACTCTGTTTTGCAGTCCCTCTTCCTGGAGTTGAAGTAGATTTCTGACCCTCCCTGGAAGGCTGTTCCAGATCCTTGCTGCTGCAGCTCTCAGAGATGGTTTCCTCTTTTTCCCTATGCAGGTGCTATGCCCTCCCTTTCCTAAGTGGTGATGATGTGACCTATGAGATTATCTGAGATCAAAATTAACTCCTTCTCGCTTCAGTGCTTTGAAGGGTCCCTTGCTCCTTGTGTAGTGACATCTCTCTCATCTTGGTTTTGTTGCTGAAAGAACTTTTATTTTTTCTACTTAATTCCTTCCAAAGCTGTGACCTGGTTTGTTTGTTGGGCAGCCCTCATTCTGCAGGGGGGGCAGTGTTCCTCCACCGCTCCTCTACTCAGCAACCAGCTTTACTGGTTTTCAAAAAAATAAGTCTCGAGCACTTTCCATGCCCTGCAGATGGCACTGCCTTCCTGGGCTATCAGAGTGCCAGATGCGTATCCCTGTGGCGGGCTCCTGTGGTGTCATCTTCGGTCAGAACAGCTCTTCTTGCAGCTGGATGAATAGTTCCAAATTTCTCGCTGTTGGATGTTTTTAGTTAGCAACGAAAAAATCATGGAAGTTACTAGGAACATTTCCCCTTACTCCTCTTAAGGTGGCTTTGTTTTCTGGACTTCTATTCGAGGTTTATCTTCAAAGGGTTTTCAACTTTTTTACAACTTTTCTACAACTTCTCTGTACAGCCATTTTTTCACCATCTGACATTTCCCTGTGCCAATTAAGTACTGAACTGGCTGCAGAGTTAATTACCTCTTTCTAGGAGGACCCTCTTAGTGGGAACCAGGGGAGGGAGCTTTCTTGTCATCAGTGTTTCCTGGGAGATTCCCTCCTGGTGCAGAAATGCCACCCTTGTGAAGAAATGGCAGCATCAAAGGCACAGTGGTAGAGATGCATCTTGTTGTGTCTTTCCTACTGCTGCAGGTGCTTTGTTTGCATGTACTTTTCCTTAAGGTTTGAAAGGTGTTGGGGACACACCTCCCCTATTATGCAAAGATGGAACACTGCTGGCTTTATGCTTGCAGCTCTCCAGTCTGCATGGGGACTGATGTGAGATGTTTGTTTCCTGAGATGCCTGCACAGCCCTTGGGAACCTGCTGCCTGCAGCCAGCAGGGGCTGGTCCTCCAGAGGTGATCACACACCCTCTGGGACTCTTATCCCATGTCTTCCAGCCCACTTTTACATTGTCTTCTGTACTATACCAGCTGCAACATAGAGAGATCTGACTTGTTCAAAACCTGATGACATTGCAAATTGCTGACAAGTAAATGGGGGGTCTATTTTTTATGATTGCTCTCTCTGGGTTCTCATGGCAGGCCAAACAATTTGTTTGCTGTTGCAGTGTTTAATGGAGGCAGCAGCTATCATATGTGAGGGATCTGCCATATTAAAGAGTCAAAATAAAATTCTGCCATGCTGAGGTGTTCTGGGTTGCTCCACATCCATAAATCCTCAGCTACCTCCCTTCAAGGTCAGTCAGGTATTTCATGACTCAAAAGTGGTTTGCGCAGTCGAGCAACTGGGAGGTAATGCTGCCCAGTCATATCAAATACCTATTTTCACTGCTTGTATTTCATCTGTATGGAAACACTTGAATTGTACTGTGCTTCATCACCCATATGACTAATCCTGTATGCACACCAGCAGTCCTGGACAAGCTGCCCACAGGATGACAGCAGTTTTAAAGAGCTCCATTTCGTGATTGCAGGTGGAGAGTCAGCATAGGCTGATGGTTTTTTGTCCAGCTTCCCGGTGTGGAATGGATGTTTGGAATGCACCATCTCCTTGGGCTCTTCACTTGGAGTATTTGAAAAGGAAGTATAGTGTCTCCACTGCCAAAAAACTTACCTGAACTGACTTTTACGATGAGAAGTTTAATCTGCAGCACGTATGGCAAAATTTATAGGTTGGTTGTTTTGACATTTTTTGTGATTTCTAAATAAATTTTAGCATGGTTCTGTATGTTCATACATGCAAAGTCAGTTTACAGACTTCTTTGTGTGTCCCAGTTTCCAAAGACAAGTGATCAATTTCCAAATCTCAGGTTGGGAACAAAAGGAAACTAAATCTCTGGGCTGTGAAAACCTCAGAGCCAAGGAATGGTTCAGAATCCAGAGGGCAGTCAGGTGTAAACTCAGAAATATTTTGGTCTGAATGTAGTTCTCATGGTTGTAGAGAAAAACAGGTTTCACGTGCTTGTGACTACGTATTGCAACATTGTGAGGACTGATAGAGGGAGCATAGGCCGTTTGGGCTCCTGGCTTTGGTGCCCCAGAGCACATGGGCGTTAGCAAATAAAGCTGTACGTCAAATCTTCATGATGAGATGAATTATCAAAACCATCATTCATGTTACAGTATCAGCAAAATCAATTTTTTTTTTAAAAAGTTGTGTTGGACTTGGGTGTCTTATGTAGCCAGTTGGGTTTTTTTACTAGGCTGGGAATTAGAAATTAGGTTGCTCTTAGATAACTGTGCTTTATTTCAAAGACTTCATATATCTTTGCCAAATTGAAGTGGGCAGTAAGCTGTGTGTCCCTGCCACAGTGGCTGTTTGCATGATATTGAATCCATGTTCATTGGTATGGTGTTGACAGAATTTTCTGCAAGGACGAGAACTGTCTCCCAAATAATTGCTACGGTTTTTAATCCTTAAAATAGTTTCCCTCGTACCCCTACCCCATTTAATTTTAAAAATAGCTAAACCATCAAAACTGAAATCCACTTTCTTCCTCCAGACAAAAAGGCTGCCTTGTGCAGTACCTCTCATGGAAGCCTTCAGTTTGAATGGGGCTAGTCTAACAGAGCAAAGAGCCAAACCAGGACATCATCATGCTGTGGGAAATTTTGAGTAACAGCAATGATCAGTGAGTATTGCATACAGCTGTGTGCAGTCAAGAATTGGAATAGTTGAATAGTTTTTAGTTGCTTTGGCCTTTAAAAAAAAAAAAATCCTTCAAATACTTTTGTTATTTTTGAGAATTTCTGAACACTGAAATCCAGAGATACATAGGGAGGGTAACAAGTGAAAGACATTCAGAAATGTCAGCATGTGGATGTATGTACTTAGGGATCCTGGTGCCTTGAGCTCTGCCACTCTCCTGACATTGATCTTGCTAGTTCCATCTTTATTTGTCTGTGACCTGGGGCCAGACCTCATCTTATCTATGCTCAGTGTGTGCATATAAATTTGTAGAAATTTAATGTGGGAACAGTAACCACAAAGTTCTCAGCTTTCTACTGCCTCCTCAATGTCCTTTCTTTTTTTTTCTGAAGTGTGCAAAAATGCTCAGTATTGAGGAGTCTGGTACTGCAACAACTTGTAGCCCTCCTGCCATGCTTGCTTCCTCCTGCACAGAGGCAGCAGCCAGATTTCGTGGAAGAAAACGGAACCGGCAGAGGAGTCGGAGTGCACAGAGATGTTTCTCAGCAAGTCCAGCACAACGAGGTGAGCAGAAAAAGACCAGCAGCAAAGGCCTCCTTGGCAACTTCAGGGAGGCTTCTGCCAAGGAACGGCAGAGGGGGGTGTTGGTGCGCAAGGGCCACTGCATGCTGTGCTCATAGGAAATTTTTAATGCAGACCTCTAGCACCACATGAAAAGTGCCATTGCTTGGAGGCTTGAGACGATCCACAGGGGCTCTGCAGCAAGTGCCAGCAGATGTACCTGCAGGAAAGGCAACAAACAGCCCAACAAACCAGGCCTGACAGGCTCTGGGCTGCCCATTTGAGGATATAGTTTCCCCACAGTGCCCTGTGTTATATCTGCAGAAACATGCCTGCCTTGGAGAATTTTCATTGCAGTGTTTTGGGATATTCCTAGTTTGGGAGAAATTTTTTGTGTCAGCAAATGGTAAGTAGATGTCAATGATGATAGCTTAGACACAGATGTTTTCTGCTGGTGCTTAACTAAACCTGCGTAAAAATATCCTTTGAAGGGAAACTAGGGCTGTGCTCTCTTTTTATATCTGCCTAAAGTCTTGACTTACAAAAGGATTTCTATCATATGCTTCTCTAAAAATTAGATATTTAAAAAAAAAGCCATTGGAAGATATTGACTTATCAGCCCTGTCACTAAAGCAGAATTGAATCTAGCACCTCCTGATTGTTATCTGCTCTTCCTGGTTGGCTACGGTGCATGATTGGTATTGATCTTGTGGGAATAAAACTAACAATGCTTTTGGTTTTGCATCTGGAGAGATATTTATCTTTTAATGTACAACTATCATTTTCTATACAGGAACATATTCAGGTCTGTAAATTCACATACAGTTATACATTTTATTTTCTACTAGTGATTTTAATTGGAAATATTGAACAAGGTGCTGGTTTTCTGTTGTACACCTTTTCACTCTGCTCTTGCTTGGTAATGTTCCCAAAGGCTAATGGATATCGATATGTTGGGTTCTGGGAGATGGAGAGGGGTGCAATCTTTTTACAGCCTAGGTTTTCATAATCTCTCAGAATTATATGATGATTTAGATTTTATTGCTTATATATTTCACTTGATGTTGTATTTGGGTCAGATGCACAGCTGTTTAATGAGTGTACTGATTATCAGGTTTATAGACCTATCAAAAAGGGAGGAGAGAGAAAAATGTAATAAATAAGCATTTGTATTAGTTCATCCTATGCCCTGATGTTTATTCAAATGTATTTTCTGTGTTGAACTTGTTATGATAAATGGGAGAGTGGTCAGAAAAAAGTGGACAGGAAAGTGCTCTTTTTTCCTCCTCTGATGCCAGGACAACAGATTCCTAGGAAACAGAGGGAATGGAGCTGCAGCAGGGGAGGATGACCAGATCCCTCCATTTGACAGGTTAATTCCTGTTATAGCTGGCAAGAATATCTTAAGGGTTTTTTGGTGGGATGAGACCAAAGGAGTCATACAAGCTGCTTCCTTTAGCTGCTGCCTTGCTGAAAGTTTGCTTTGCTGGGAGAGTTTGCAGGCCTGGATGAGGCTGCTACTCACCCTCTCAGAAGCTGCATTCACTTCCCTTTTGTGCAGGTGACCTTGTCACACATCGGGTTTGTCTGCTCTCCTGGTGCAGTTACAGGCTCACACACACACATCACATCAGATGCAGGTGTTCATCCTGACACATATTGGAAACGATCCCATGCATGGATATGTGATAGGATTGATTCCAGATTAATGGGTTTTGGGAGGTGCCAAAAGATGGATCGTGGCTCGTGTGGTGGTTGGAAAGAGTTTGGTCATTCCACAGAAGTACCTTGCTGAAGTCCCCCTCAGAGCCAAAAAAGAAGTCAGAGAGTAGCAAGCTGAGAACAGAGACCGCTTTGATCTTGTGATGTTATGAAGGCTGTAGAGTGAAAAAGGGTTATTCCCTTTTAGATTGGATGTGGAGATTACCAGAGATGTGCTGTGCTAAATTTAACACAAGGAGAGAAGTCTGGTATTTGTAGCCCTTCACTCTGGAGGTTTTGTAGCACTGTTTTGAGTTTGATTTAAAATGCTTCACGAGGAGCTCATCTTCTGGAGCAAACAAAACTCTCTGAAACATGTATTGATTTAATGGGGTGGGTTTAGTTTACTTTCTTTTCATTAAGACATGCACTTCCTATATGGCTTAGTAGTTATTTATATATTAGTAAATAATAGGCTATTTCTAAGTTGGTTAATGACATTTCTAAATTCATATATATGTAATAATACTTACTCATTTTTGCCATTTGCAGAGAATAGGAATTTAAGCGCTGCTTCCCAAGATGTCAAAGCAGTTTCTACTGTTGATGTAAACGCTGTATGTAGAGAGGAAGTGTAGTCAATATTTTTCTGGTCCTTTTTTTTTAAGCAAAAATTAACTTTTCTAAATAATTTTTTTTTTCTGGAAAAACTGACCACAGAATTATCTGTGAAGCCTCAGTGTCCTGGAAAGACAGATTTTTGACAGTACATTGTGAAAAAATATCATAAAGTTAACATTTTGCACAAAACAAAAGCACCCTCAAAATATTGTGATATTTTGTGGTTAAGAAAAACAATCCTACAGTTGTCAGCATGTCAGGAATTCAGTGTACATGCCCTCTAAATTCTCACTACTGAAGGAACAGTAACAACGGCAAATGAAGACAGTGCTCCCAGTTCTACAGTGCACCCTTATGTACATAATGCTCTAAGACACTTAATGGTGGGCAAATCTGGGGGGAGGAAGCTGCCTGGAGGAGGCTGAAATAAGAGTTTTAAAACATCTCTTGGAATTTTGCATTTTTTATTTCTTTAGTTTGTTTGTATGCACAGGAAGAGCTGGAAAAACATGACCGAATAATCTGAATAATTGCTGTGAACAGAAAAACAGGCAGTGAGGAGATGTAATGAGAGATAGATGGGACATTAGTGTGTGAGTTGCAAATGTTATCCAAAGGTTATCTTCAGTTTCTGGTGCAGGCAGACAGTGAAATGGGTGCTAGTGCAGGAGAAGAAAGGAAAATAACTTCCAGATTTTTCTGAGTTTTGCACGGATGCTTTGGGAATTCAGACAACTTTCCCAACGTCAGAGATTTGACTGATTGAGACACAAGGCTGTTAAAAGAAATTCAGAGTGGTGACATGGTGCTCTGCTGCAGGTATAGCAGCGGTCACTGGTTGGTGACCGCTGTGAACATTTACAAACTTAACTTGATGTTGTTTTCATTGCCTTTTGGTGAAGGAATGCGTTCCTGGGATATGAGATGATTACATTTCTAGATTTTCCTTTATCATCATGGACCTTAGAAACAACTTTTTAGTGAAAACATAATTTCCTAATGATGTGAGTGTAGCAGCTGATGTTTGAAAACTTTTTTGAGAGCTGGCACTAAATTTGTGGCAATCACGACTACAGACTATTGACTGTGATCACTCTGTGTGTGTGTGTTCAGCTCCTATAAAGAGCAACTTTCCCTATAGGAGAACAGCACATAACTCATATTACAGTCTGACAAAGGTCTGTCCCCACAGTGGATAGGAAAACTGGCTGGCAATAAGGTAGTAGAAGAGGCCAGCAGAAAGACCAGATATCAGCTGGTGTTTGGCATAATGGCAAATCTTAAGGTGTTTTCTTGTTTTTTCTTCCAACAAGGAAAACCATCCTATCCCGTGTGGCTACAGCAGGCGACTGAGGCCATTGAAACAGAAGTGGCAGAAACATGACTAAAATTTGAGGCTTCACAGGGAGCTGTCAGAAGATTGCTTGGATGTTCTAGTCTCCTGACAACACTTCTACAGGGTTGTGGCTGCATATGCCTGTCTTCCCATATTCCCTAGACATTGCCTCTCCTGTGATTTTTTTCCACTATGGATTTTCAGCAGGATTAAGTTTCCACAGGAAGCAGCCTTTTCAGCTGATAGCTTGTGACTGACTGTTTAAGATGGGTTGACAGCCATAGTTTGGGGCAAATGTTAAGAGCAGTTTCAGCTCCCCCGGAAATTGAGTTTGATTTTCTTTGACCTAGACACACAAACTCCCACAGTAAATATCCTGCTGTGAAGTTTAGAAGGAAGTGTATTGACTCAGCCTTAGCAAGTCTCAGGCTTGTTTCTTGCTTGCCTTAAATTCTCCATTTGCTGTCATTAGCAGAGGACTTAATTTTCCTCGGACAAGGTATCCTCAGGCTGTCTCTGGCATTGTTTCTTCAGCAGATCAGTGGACATTTACTGTAGTTGATGCACCAGCTTCTATCCAAGTGTCCTAATCACCAGTGCAGGCAATCTTTCTCATCCCTTTCACACAACGGGCAGGAGGAAGGGAAAAATTCCTACTTAGTTTTAACTTAGTTTAAACCATGGCAGTTTTATTATTGCTCTGCAATTATTACAAAGAAACCATAATATTCATTTGTAAAAGCCTGGCAAGAGCGAAGTGATTCAGCCTTGCAGCAACCCTGGAGAAGTGGGATTCAAGAGTTACTCATCCAGATATCCCAGAAGCACAGGTCCCTTTTTAATCAATGACAAAGTGGTTTCAAATCATCTGTGGCTTCACTGCAAGTGCACAGATGTTTGGTTTGCCCCCTTTTACAGCCACTTTGTGGCTAGTTCAGAAGCTCTTCTCTTTAGGCTGTTAGTGTAATCTGTTGAGAAAGGATCTTTCAGAAGGGACTTTGGAGCTGTGATTCAAAAAAAAAAGGTAATTTCTGTCAGCTGACAGTGGAAGTAGCCTAAGAGAAGCCATCATCAGGCTGAGTGAACACTCCCAAGAACAAAATTCTCCTGCTTTTTGCTGTATTACCTTTCCATGAATTCTCATGAACAACTTTACCACTGAAGGATAGAGCAGTGTCAGTGGGTTTCCTGTCAGTGTACTCAGTTTTTATAGTTTTGTTGAATGTTTTGCTGCCAGGGAGCAGTTCAGATCTTGCTCACAGGGGAATTAGGTTTAAATCATACTGACTCTCACGTAAGTACTAGTGCTGGTTCCGACTAGTGCTGATTCAGCTTTCTGGAGCTGCCTGTACGTGTTGGTCCCAAATCTGCACAGAGGCTGAGATTTATCCTTAACTTGGTCCCTTAATGTTTACATTAAAAACCTTTATCCAAGCGACAGATTGGCAGAGACTTTCCGCAAGTGTCACTGCCCAAAGTCCTTCTGACACACATGTTGGTGCCCACTGTGTGCCTGTGACTGCTGGCAGTGGCACAGACACTGGGTTGTCCCTCTTGGGGGGGTTGTGAGTTCAGAAAAGCTTCCCCCTCTTTCAGGAAATGAAAAGCTGAGCAAATAACTGAGCATAAAGAGGCTCAAGTCTTGTTTTTCTAGCATTTCCCATCTTGAGTACCCAAAGGTGGAAAGGGATTTTTACAAGAGCATATGGTGATAGGGCAAAGGGCAGTGGCTTCAAACTGAGACAGAGTAGGTTTAGATTAAATATTAAGAAGAAATTCTTACCTTTGAAAGTGGTGAGGCCCTGGCATAGGTTGCCAAGAGAAGCTGTGGATCCCTGGCAGTGTTCAAGGCCAGGTTGGACGGGCCTTGGAGCAACCTGGTCTAATGAGAGGTATTCCTGCCCAAGGCAAGGAGTTGGAAAAAGATTATCTTTAAGGTCCCTTCCAATCCAAATCAGTCTGTGATTCTATGGAATCAGTTTTTTTCTGAGGAAAACATATCACTCTACTGGTGTCATAGACAGGTGGGGTTTAGTCAATGGCTTGTAGTGGAAGCAATGCTGATTTCAGTTTTTTGTCTGAGTCTAGAAATGCTTTTAATTAAATATTCCAGGGCAATTATTAACATCTTTAAAGGCAATTCCTGCTTCTAAGACACACTTAATGCAGTATATGATTCCCAAGTATAGCAGAACTCACTGTAGACAGGTCTTCCTTAATTTACAGAAGTGTCATGTTCTTTTAAATGCTTCCATTACTGACAGTCTACACTGAAAAAAAAAAAAATCAAAATCTACCTCTTAAAAATTGTACTTAAATTTGCACTTAAAAATTCAAAAAAAATTTTTGAAGAATACTATGACATTTATAATGCATTGAAAGCCTTATTATTGACTCATAGGTATTTTTTAGTTATAATATTAAATTGTAGAGCCTGTCTAAAAAAATCACCAGGAGAGATGCATTAATTCTGAGTATTTAGATGGGTCAGTGTAACTCTGGTTACAGTGGTGAATCACTGTAATCCTGATATCATCAGGATGGTGACAGCAATCCAGCTCCCACATGAAAGAAAGCAAAATTTCAGCAACTCCAAAACTCTGAGCCCTTGGGAATTTTACCAGGCATAGTGAGTTCAAAAGTCAGCATCTGTTGTTCCTAATTATTCCATAATAATCAGTAAAGCAAATCCCAATTGGGAAGGATCTTCCCCATGCTTTTAGAAACTAACAACAGAAGACAGAGCCCTTGGAGCTGAGGTTCACTGCTCAGTGAGGTGATTATGTAGTTAAGTTAGCAAGGATTAGAAGAAGCAAGCCAGCTGCTTCTGCCACTCCTGATAACACACACAAAAAAAATGTATTTTCTACTTGGTGTGATTTTTCAAGGCAAAATGCAAAGTATTATCTAATGCATCAGTGATTTACAGCTGAGCAAGTCTATATAGACTAAATAAATTATAATTTTTTAAAAAATGTTTAATGCTTTACCATTTAAACAGCCAACTAATTAGAAGGGTTTCGGATGGATTTAATTTCCAGTTGGTTGACAAAATTCCTGAAATAATATTGTTCTCGATGATCTTATCTCGCATGTCTGTCAAACCTGTCTGTGCGAGAGGGTTTTGGCCTTCTGATTTCAATTTTTTCTTTAAATGTTTATCTCAACGTGAACGTTCTTCTTGAAAGATAGAAATTTAATTTTTTTGTACAGTTACAGTAATTACTGTATATCTGCAGAGATTGTGAATCATTCAGAAAAGGATTTATACTTTCTGATGAAAGTTATCCTTAGACAGTACCAATTAAGAATTGCAAGGATAATGCTGGGAGACCATGAATTTTGGATCATGAAATAAAAAAACTTTGGGCTTCTGTTGTTCTTGTTCCCAAGAAAGCTCTGATTTTGTGCTAGAACTTCCAGGTGGGAATCTGCACTGTCCTGTCCCCAGTGTCATGGCCAAATATTTCTCTTCTTCAGAGGCAGCTGTTGGGTTTGGTCATACCAGGCCATCCCTTGTGGGAGACAGCTCGGTTTACAAATCCTGGAAGGGACATCCTTGGAAGCAGACACACCACAGCAATAACCCTCCGGAATCAAAGACACTTACAGTTTAAGCTTAAGACTCGCGGCTTATATTGTACGGTTTCATTTCAAGCTGTGTTATTTTCCCCCCCCCCGCAGCACACACGTGGTTTCCCTGGGCTGCACCATGTTTGTCCTGCCCCGTCTCTGTCCTAACCCCATTGGTTGTTTTACCTGCCTCTCCCTGATCCCTGGGTTCCTATTAGGTGTTGGTCCCCTGTTTTCCCCATTGGCTACCTGAACGGCCAAACGCCTCCCTTCGCCCCGGCAGCCTCATAAGCCGTGGCATATTTGAATAAACGCTCTCTTTGCCGATCTCCCTATGTGCGGTCTGCTTTCTGTGAGGCTCGACACTGCAGCTTTTTAATACCCGTGTCCATCCTTGGACAGCAGAGAGCATTTCCTTTGGACCAAAACCTGTCAACCCCTCAAGACCCTTTTTTTCTTTCTCTTTAAAATTGTCTCTCAGTAATATATAAAGACTGATTAGCCCCAGAATGGATCAACTGTCTAGATTGCATCAGGGAATTTCGTATTCATTAAATAGCTTAAGCATGTTCTTACGCTGTCAGATGATTGAGTTTGAGGTCACAATTTATCTTTGCAGTGCTTGACTTAACATCCCATGAAAAAACCAAGAGGTCACAAACTGAAAGGAGTGTTGGTTGGGAGAGTTCTCTGCCAGAGCAACTGCTCAGCCAGCAGTGATGATCATGGGGTTATCTCCCCCCAGCTGCCCAAGATTATCTTTCTCCTTGATGAAGTTTGTGTGGTTTCCTTCAGCCCACTCCCAAGTTTCTCAAAAATCCCCTTGGCCGAAACAACAGATTTCATCAGTTCTGCATGAATCTCTAGTGTGATGAGAATGAATCTGATACCTGTGCAATATCATGTGACAACATGTGTATGTATTCTAGTTGAGAGAGGAGAACCATAGCCACCCACGTGTGTACAAAAAATACATTGATTATTGCTATGTAGGATGCAGGGGTTGGTAAAATAGCAGGGTAAACATGCCATCTTTGTGCTGCAGATCTGCCAGCTATTGCATGTGGCTTCTTGGAAGCACATCTAACCACTGGCTTGTGTTTTATGAGCCACAGCCCATGAGGTGTCTACAGTCAAAAAAACTATGCCAGAAGCTAATGCTTGGTACTGGATGCCTAAACAAAATGAGAACCATGGCTTTAATTTAAAAAGAAAAAGCAATGGGGACACCCGCCTTTGACTTGCAGAAGTTACCGGAGAAGTACATCTGCAGTTGCCTTAGGTTTTTGGGCCGTCCCTCCATAAGACCACCACACAAGGATCCGCTTTTCCATTATTTGTGACTTACTAAGACTTTGGAAAGTTCTGCATGCAGAGAGCAAGTGGAACATTGTACCTTTTCATTCGACACTGAGCAAGATACCACTGTGGTCCTGTGATCACTGTCTGCCTGAATGTTAAAGAAATTCAACTTTCCTACCTGCCTGGTCAGCCTGGGCTCAGTGTCTTGGTCTCTTACTCAGCAGGTAAGTGCTTTAGCTGCTGGTTCTGCTCTGCATAGCTCTGGTTTTGACCAGAGATTTCATCCAGGACCTGAGGAATCCAGAAAATAATAAACGCTGTTGAAACATTTAGTGCTAAATAACAGGTGCCATTTCAATGAGTCAGCATTTTCTGACAAAAGCAAAATGTGATCAGGAAATCCCTGACCTTGTCTAAACCTTACCGAAGTCTTGGTCAGTGTGTAAATTTTCTTCACTGCAGAATTGTAAATCATCATTTTATTACAGACATTGAAAAATTCTCCTCTCCTGATGCAGAAACAGTGCTGCCATCTCTTCCAATTAATTTTCATCAGCCTTTTTATAGTAATTATTGTTTTAAATCTCCTTCACCTGAATTCCTGTGAATATTGGCTTGGTTTCTGTCTCATTTTGTGTCATCTACATCATCTGCCTCTTACCACAGTGATATTTTATTTTGACATGTAAATACTGTGATGTCTTGCCTCTCTTCACTGTTATTGCTTGCTGCTGGCTGCTTTGCTTGCATAATTAATTGCATGGGTATTTATTAAAAGGGTTTTTTTCATTCAAGCAGGTCCAGCCTTTGCTTTCTCCTCCTGGCGTTGCAGTGAAGTACATTTCCACAATTAACCATTAAGTGGGGGTGTAAATTAAGCTGCTGGACTAGCAGATAAATGAATCTGTCACATGCATAATTGCTAGGCAAAGTGGCTACAATTTTAGCTATTTTCATTGGCCTATTACTGCAGCATTCTATTGCTAAAATACTAAATCATTGTTTTTGTAGAAAGAGGTATGTACCAATGATTGGGGGGGGGAGAGATCTGTTGAATATGCAAGAAGATAGGATGTTGAGGAATTTTTAAGGAGGGAATTTGTATAGGGGAGATTTTGAAATATCACATGAAGGATATATATTGCACATTGAAACAGCAACAACAACAACAACAACGAACCAAAAAACTTGGGGGCATTTTTTGACAAAGTTTCTGAGGCTAAGATATGATGGGTAAGTGATGGAAGCCTCATCTGTAGTAAATTACACCACTATAAGGGGCCTCCAGTGGGTCACTCAAACATACTATCTGCTTCTAGAAACACTGACCTTGGTGTCTCTCTTTACCCTCAAACTTATCCGCAGCATTGACAAAGGGACCCTATCCTGGGCTGAAATTTCTGCTTTTAGTTGGAGAACATCACATACTGTAGGCTTTGAATAGGTCATGCACAGTTGCAGATCCAATTCAGTATAAGCAAGGTGTTTGGTCTCTCTGCAATTCCCCAATATTGCAATTTTCGCAGAAATATTAGCAAATAAAGATAAAGCAATTTTAGCCATACCTCTGTGGCATCCTCTGTACTGATTTCAGGCTTCTCTTGAAATGCTAATATATCATCCTCACTGCTGTATCCTTGCAGCCTGTTCCCCAAAGGGGACTCAGATTGCCTTCTTAGTAGCAGATTATTTCCTGATCACATTTCTCATATTAGGGAATCCATATATTGAGCAAGAGACCAAAGTGCAATGATAATTTTACAATTTAGCTTTATCTAGTCATGTATTAGCAAGTCATATGATATTTCAAGTCATTTTAACTTTGCTGAGGAAAAGAGCTCATCAAGACATTATTCACTCAGTAGTTTGTATACAAAGAAAATTGATGCCTCAAGGCATCTAAATAAAATACTGTCTCTTTGCCTAAGAAAGATATCATTGCTATCAAGGGCAGAGGAGGATGTTTACAGACACCTTCACATGTCTACTTTGCTGGACCGTTTAATGCTAATCCAGAGTTAGATTACCTTTCTGAAACTGCTAAAAAAATCTGTTATATTACTGTGCTTAACTGAGGCCCCAGAACTTCAGAGATGAGATTTCTATCCACTGACAAATCATGGCTGGGTGGAAAATCAAAGCAGATACTTTTCCACATCAGGTGTGAAATACACTTGCATCCTAATCCTGACAAATGATACAGCAATGGAGAGATGTGTAAAAGGTTTGTTTATTCCACAGAAGAGATTTCATCTGTGAATAAGGGCAAGGGAAATATATATCTTTATATATCCTGTATCCTATACATATGGAATTGCAGGAAGGCCAAAGTGGCTGTGAAGTGCTGTTTTATACCCAGGGAATGCAGATTTTAAGGTCTTTATGCAATACAGAGAGGTAAAGGCTAAGATCCTATTTTTCTTACCAGTTTGGCTGGTCTGACGGACGGAAACAGTCCAGGGAATTCAAGAGCACCAAATGCACCTCAGTGGAGAGGGGCTGGTTAAGGATTTTCAGCTGGCATAAATCATTATCGTTGTCTCATATCACAGTGTAATTATGACTGTTAAACTTTTGGGGCAAATATCGCAAGAGTTAATGAGTAAAATGGGCCTGGGGGAGCATCTCTCTGTAGGGCAGCATGACTGGAAGACTGAGATTTTTCCAAGACTGATGTGACCCATCAAAGCGTTTTGCTTACGTTAATGATGAAGTTACCCTACTGCATTTATTGCCCAAATATCTTCCCTTTTAACAAATGACAAACTGTTTTTTTACAACTATTGATATTCTTGGAAGATTCCATTGGAAAACATCTCAAATTCCTTTGTGTAGAGTGCCTTTATGGGTCTTCAATGTTTTGGATATATACTGGTGGCTAGTGCTCAATAGGAATGCAATTTGGAAGGAAGCTTGAGTTTGATTTTTCACAGCACTGTATCTTGTGCAGCCCTCAAAATCTGGGCGCTGCAGTAGGAGATAAAACCTCTCCCATATGGAAATTCAAACACCAAACCAGCTTTTTTCTCTCTGTAGTGCCACCAACCAGCAAGAAATAAAGCCTTCTCTTTCTGTTTCAAACTAATGCATCCATTTCCTTTTACTTTAGATGGCAGCAGATGAGCTACTCATCCAGGCTCTCTTTATAATCACTGCTAAGAAACAGACATTTCTATAGAATGATTCATCTGATGTGTTTCAGATGCCTGCATCAGCAGAAGGTGGGATGCACTGCTTTTCTCTGCCACCTGTGAAGGGAGGCTCTCTATGTCTACTTCAGAGGTAGGTGTCTAATTTTTCCTGACAGAGATCCTAGTCCATATGTTCAGCCCCTTCCCCTGATGGTCTTGGCTGGCCCTCCTAAAGAAAATGGCTTTTTCTGAGTCAAAATCTATGTGTGGTTTTTGGCAGCTGAGCAGTGCAAAAACACAAAGCCCAATGCAGGGATGTAATTTGTCATCCAACTTAGAACAGGCAATTGCCAGATTAAAACCTACATGTTTCCAAGGCTTGCTCCTGTTGGAAGTGCTTGATGATGCTTTTCCACTGGAAGCTCTGTGCTCTGCAAGGAATGAACTACCCTTTGCCAATGTGGGAGCCAGGCCTGGTGAGATGTTGGCTGCTCCTAAAAGGAGACAGTGATTTCTGTTCAGAAGTGAGTGTGAAAAGAAGAGCTGGGGCTTGACTGCTGTTTGTCTGCCCTTTTTGCAGCAAGATACACCTCTACACATGGCAGCCTTCTGCCATACTTTTTTCTTCAGCTGCCTGCCCTCTCTCTGCCTCTCTTGTGATGTTTTGCCTGGGTGATCAGATTGTCATACTTATCCCTTCCTATGAGTCTACCAGGAGAAAAATGAAGAATGACTCAAAGGCACCAACTGAAAAGAACAGTGATACAGCTTGCCTATACAGAGGGAAAGAAATTAAGAGTTGGTCGGGAAAAAAAGGAGGGGAGATGAAACGAAGATTAACTAGAAAACAGCAAGGTGTTGGTAGACTGGATAGTAATTTTTTGTTCTTGAAAACTCTTTGCTCTTAAAAAAAGTAGTGACCCTTGAAGGATCTCTTGATTGATTTGACAGTTCCACCTAAGTGAGGAACACACCAGTGTATTTTTCGTATATCCTAGTGACTGGCCTGCTAACGCAGGCTTAGTAGCACTGTGGCTGGCTCTTTTCTAACCCTTATTCACCACTATTAGATATTCTGCAGGCTGCCAAAGGAGTTCTAACAAAAATCAAGCCAAAGGATGTCTAAAAACCTCACTCCATGAAGGACAG
The DNA here is from genome assembly GCA_035041135.1 of Platyrinchus mystaceus. Taxonomy (NCBI): domain Eukaryota; kingdom Metazoa; phylum Chordata; class Aves; order Passeriformes; family Tyrannidae; genus Platyrinchus; species Platyrinchus mystaceus. The sequence continues at coordinate 2,096,294 of JAWWLV010000002.1, forward strand.
CATCTGCTGTGTGATTTGTCAGGAAGGGTTTAGATAATGGCACAGACTTCTCCCCTGGAGACAGGACAGTTAGGCAACTGAATTCTCCATAAATTTTCCTGTCATTCATCTGTCAGGAATATTTTTCAGAAATGCTGCTGTTCCATCCAGGTACTCCCCTTTTGTAATCAAAGGATGATTTATTATCCAAGCAATGAAGAAAAATATATTAAATTGGAATTTATGAATGTGTAATGATATGTAAGCCATAATAATGAATCAATCCTTTTCTTCCTCATGCATATTTGGATGTTTATTTTCATATAAATTTCCATTTATTTCTGTCTTCCAAATTCTCCTTCACAAAGGGGAATTCCCAAGTTAAGGTGTTGAAGACTTCGAGGTACCTTAGCTAAAGAACAAACAAAACCCCATATGCCTTCCAGCTCTCTACTTCCATGTTGCCTTGCTCTCCCAATGCTTGCTCTCCTTGTCAGGGCTGTCACTAGCCTGTGACTCCCTTACAGTTGTGTTTCTGGCTCAGGTAACGATTTACTTAGGGTCTGGGAGTGGAAAATTACTTAATTCTGAGCACAGACCAAGGCAAGACGAGGTCTTTGACCCCTTTGCTTCCATCATTTGGTTCAACAAGGACTAGTGCAGAGTCAGAAGTGCTGAATTCACAGCAGGTTGTCCTGGTGAGAGCAGCGTTGTGTCTCGGAGTCCGTAGTCCTAGGCAATATAGCAAAAGCTTATATTTGAGTAAAACTGAAGGAGCTGTGGGTCTAACATAAATCCAGGCTGGAGCAGGAGGGAAAATCCTGTTATTAAACCCTAGAGAGAGCAGTGTTGGAGTGACTCTGAAGCGTGGCAGGAAGTGAAATGGACCTGGTGATGCAACCTCAAATTAACTCTAATGTATGTGCTGCCCTCAGGTGTTGAAATTGGCTGTCATGATGCCCAGCTTCCACTGCAGGGTTATTTATTTAACTCAAATGCATTGCTCCTTCTGGACCCGTTTGGAAGACAGGATAGTGACATGCATGATGCAGAGCCATTACAAAGGAAGAAATCTATTTGAACTGGTTTAAGAAGTGTTTTAAGCTGAATCAATGTTGTAGCCTTGGCCGATGTTGTGCTCTACAAGACGGAGTGGGTCAAGGGTAATTCCATGAATGTCAGAAGTGACATCAGTTAAAGAACACTTGATTTCCCTGCCTCTGCTCCCTAAACCTCTGCTACTGTTTGCCAGGGAATCTTCTAGCCAGGCTGATGCTTGTGCTCATTTTCTAGGCTTTTTTGCAAGTATTTGTTTCCAAGCTTGCCCAGTTGGTTACTGTCATGCTTTTTTTGCAATGTACTTTCAGAATACATTCTTTCAGGCTGGAAATGTCAAGAGAGCTTTGTGGAAAACCCAGGTCTACAGAATTTCAGAAGGAGCTGGGTGTCCAGCTAGACCATTTTTTATGGTTGGTATACTCAGAGCATGTTACAGAAAAAAAAAATGTTTCCCATTAGAGCTGTAGGAAACAATCCCACAATTTTGGCTGCTCTGTTAAAGTCTCATAAGGCAGGATAGACACTGCAGCAGGCTTCATCTCTTTCAGGCTGCAGCATGTGGTTCTGAAGGGATTAATAAACCCACTGTATTTCAATGACTGCTGTAACAAGGCAATATTGCAGAAGTGTCTCAAATATTGCGTAGGATTTTGGCCAGAGGCAGAATTTTCAGTGTCTGGAATTGCACACACAAACAGGAGCTCTTGGCTCACTCAAGACTAAGTTGTTGCTGGAATAACATAGAACTTTATCCATTCTTTCAATCTGCATTTGCATTTGAAAGGGTATTATTCTTTTCATGCTCATAAAAAGTGTTATGTTATATATTAATTTGGTATTTTCTTGTGTTACTGCACACTTTCCACACACCTGGAAATTAACTCCATTGTAACCACAATCACCCCCAAAAAGAGGACAAAACCCCTGTTTATACTAGTGGAAGAATATCGCAAAAGCAGATGTAAGAGTTTCATTTTTCCACCAGCCTGCCAAATTCCTTGACTGGCATCACTAAAGATATAGGCATGACTATCTTTATGTTCCTTTGTTATTAAAATGTAGGGTGACAATAGGGCAGGTAGTGCTTGGTAAAACACAGAGAAGGAACTTGTAAAAAACAGCTTAACAGACTTATTTTAGGGGATTTCACTCTCAGGAGGAGAGTCCAAATGATTGTGAAATCAGGATGTGTCTTCCCTGATTTTTCTGCAGGCTGGAGTAGAATGCATTTGTGTGTTGGGGGAGATGAGATAGGAAAAGGCTCACACAGATTCCCTTGTACTGCCTAATGCCATGAAGGCACATCAGAAACACCATCATATGAGCTCAAGGGCAGGTGATAGCTGTTGATTCTGGTGCAGTTCCTTTTGCACTTCCAGTGCCTTGGGTAGAACTTGATGCATTTTCTATCAATACCTGTGCTCTGAGTACTTTCAGTTCTCTGAGTTAGGTTCTGAGCAAGATGTGAATATGTGAATTTAAACTTGAACTTGAAGCAACATAGAAAAAGCAGAAGGAAATTTTCCACAGGTATAATAGACTGTAGACACATGATATCTAAACCACGGTAATTACATTTTCTTGCTCACAATATAAAATCTACTGAGGTATCTCAGCTGCAGTCCCTCATTAAATTGCTATTTTATTGAAGGTTTTGTCATGGAAACTCCACGTCAAACTTCAGCTCTAAGGATGAAACCTTTCTTTTGAGGAGGAGGCTGATTTGTTTAGGCTTTATGTCAAATTCCTCCTGCTAGTTGCTAGTGATTAAATAACACCAGGGAAAAGATTCCCTACCGTGGTCCTGGTTGACTTTGTTGTATGCTGCATCCCAGCTAACTGGTCTTCTTATCATACTGACCTCATGGAAGAGTGAAAAGCTGGAATAGTCAAGATCAGCCCTGCCTGATAAGACAAGGACTGCTGAGTCAGCTAAGCCATATGTTTGAGTTGCACATGCTAAGCTAACAGACTATAGTATTTACAAGGCTTCACTAAACATCTAATTCTATTTTGTGGACAAAAGGATTTTAAGTTAATTTATTTTGCTGAGAGAAAAATTTAAGCAAGTTTACATTTTGTTGACAGAATTATGATGAAATTCATTTTGTCTACATAACTGATTGGAGAGTTAGCTGAATGCATCTTCCTCCCTGAATCAAGTATGTGCCAGGACTGTCAAACAGTCCTATGATTTCAAGTCAGTTTATCAACAAATGAATACAAAATCCTTTTGTCTACAAAATGAACTTAGGTATTAGTTGTTTTTCAATAAAGAGTGCATAGCCAAATGATCTTCTGTTGAACATTGATAAAAATGTAGGAGAGATTTGGGGGGGGGGGTGTACACAAACACACAGAGCTGTACACCTTACTTTGTTGTCAGAGTCTGAGTGTCATAGACCAAATACTTGGCAGAGAACAGTGTCCAATCCAAGCTGGGATGCAACATGGTCTGGATATCATGTTCATGTTGAGAGCATCACAGAGATTTAAACTAGTGTAGAAATGCAAAACAGGGGGCTGGAGATATTTTGTCTAGCAGGCATTCAAAACCCCCCCATTATAGGTGTTAATTCCTGTTCTATTGGTATGGGACAAGCACATGTGGGATTCATTAGTTTTCCACCTTGAAGAATTGTGTTACAGACAGATGTGGCAGGTGAGGAGCAGAGACAGAAATTACTGTATGCACATCATGATGGCTGGACGCTGAGGCAAAACAAAACCAACTCATTAGTTTGAATTCCTATGGGGAAACACCTCTTGGAGATCAGTTATTTGAGTTGTCTTGACCACATAAAGCCCTCCTCCTTTTGGACAGATGCTTATTAAGGTGGTACAGCATGAGCCATCTGCCTGTAAAAGATGGAAATTTCACCTAAACCTTTCATATTTTTGTAGGTACAGCATGATTGTAAGTATTCCTAGGGCTCAGTTTCAAAGATAGCATCTGGGGTGTCAGCTCTGAGCACCTCTGAGAACATCACAGAAAATAGGTTGTGTGTTTTATTTTGAAAATATCATTTTACTTTTGCTCTGCTTAGATTAAATATCTGGAAAAGAACAAGAAAAAAGAAATAGTCACATTAAATATGTCATAAAATTGTACAAAATAATTTTTTAGCTTTTCTCTCTCTTCCTTCATGCTTTTAAGGTGGTTAAAGTCCATGGGGGTAGGGAAAATATGAAATAAAGCTATGAAGAAATATGACAGTGTCATAGTGCTACATAGAAGTTCAGCCCTCTGATACATTATCATGTTCATTCAGGAGAAAACAACCATCTAATCCCCAAATTAATTTATACTGTTGAAAGTAGTCTGGCTCTCGGCTCTTCTCATTGCCAGAAAATCTGAAAGAAAAGAAAAGAAAAGCTGTCCTGTTTCATCTGTGTTTTCTCTAAATAGTCACTGCTTGAGTGTTGAAATGAAGGAGAGGTATATCAGGTGTGGAGAGGTGAGGTTAAAGGCACGAAAGTTGTTTCTCCTAATGAGGTTTGCCATTTACAAGGGCATAATCATCTCTGCTTTCTGCAAGGAGCATTTGTGACAGGAGTGCAATGCGAGATGCTGGTTTTGCATTCTTTCACAGAATGTGACCTTTGAGAGAGATGCAGCCCCATACCTGAGGGTTCAGAGGGTTCCAGGCTGCTCCAAACCATTGCAGCACAGCTGGAAGGAGCTTGATTCCTTCCAGTGAGGCTTTCCAGCTAAAGCTAGAGACAGATTGCAGCTGACCTCATGTCAGGAGGTGATGACCCTGGTTGATTAAGTGTCCATTGCTCTTTATTATGTGTATTTTTTCACAGTGATTCCAAAATATTTCCTTGCTGGTTCTTAACTTCTGCTTTCTGGTGTGAGCAACTGGTCTGTGGGGAGCAGCAGTGGGGGCCTTTGCAGTTTGATCCTACCATTTATCCATGCTTTTTCAGTTAAGCCCGTTGCACTGTGTCCTATGAAGGGCCCTGGCTGAAGAGCCAAGGACGTGTCAGACTCCCCTGTTGCTCAGCAGTCACTAATGACTGCAGCATATGTTGCTGCTTCCGTGACCACTGGGAGCAGAGTGCATCTGTTACTCCTACAGGATCCAAGTCCTGATTGTCAACACCATGATTCCCCTGCACTTAGTCAGCAGAACCACGGGATGTTGGCTGGTCTCAGGACAATGAAGCTTGAGAGGGACCATTCCAGAGAGAGGGTGCTGGGAAACCTAGGGAGAATTAGGCCACAGCTGGGGACCATGGCATGCTAATCTGTAACACAGAAATGATGTAAAGTGTCTTGCAGAAATCCCAACCTGGAAATAAAAAGTTTGCAGATTACAAGTGCTGTATTAACATGGGTTCATAAGGCACTCACTGGGGGCTGAATCCATAAATTGTAATAAAACCCTTCAGTGTTAGTGCTGAGGGACCTCTCAAAAGCCAGGATTTTCAAATGGATGTGGCACCTTTAGTGTGAGGTGTCTGTAAATCTGGCCAGTGCGCTCAGAATATAAAGCAAGGAGACCACATTTTTAAAATGGTCTGGTAAAAACAAACTGACCAAAAAGGTCTTTAGTCACCTCAGTGTTTCAGATACCTCTTCATGGTTCACTAGCTCTCATCTTCTCACACTTCCCAACTGATGATACTGCATTTTCATTTTACCCTGAGGTCAGGTCTACAGTGTAGGTGTTCAAAGCCACACCTACTCATAAAAGCGATCTTGCAGCCTAATAACTCCTCAGGGCCAGGGAAAGGAGAGATGGATTTTAATGCAGGCAAAGGCAGCAAAGTTGGAAAAAAATAAAAATCTGCATTATGTGCTATAAGGAGGAGAGAAGGGTGTATTTGCTATTAAATTTATAATGTCATACCATATAATGAAACCAAAATTTGAGCCAATAGAAAGGCCAAACCTTGCTCTCTTTTGCCTGTGTACATTTTCTTTGCTAATGTAATTCCTGCTGCTGGGCTCCAGCATAATCATCTCCTAAATTACTTGGTCTACTTCATATCTCATTTTCTAGGGGAAACTGTGTCATTTTAGTATGTTGAGATGATGTAACAGATATTCTCGGTATATTATTACCTTCATTTAAAACCCTAATAACTAAGTGCATGAATAATTAGAGAGTAAGGTTGGTCTGCAAAGGTCACGTGGGATTATTTTTAGTGTAAACTATAGTTAGTGTAAACTAAAAAAAAGTTAGTTTAAACTAAACTAAAGCAGAAATGGTTTTTGGAAAGGCTATGTGGTATTTTGGTATGAGGAACATAAATGGCAGTAGTTACTCCATCTATATCAAAGAGGATTGAGATGTATGTGGTTTACATCTTTGTGTAAAGTAGAGTGCTATAAAGGATCACCCTCGCTGCATGCAGGCCACTGGAGGTTTCTGTTGTTCAAGGCATTTGTTCCTGTTTTGTCCAAGAGAATCCCAAACTAATAGAGCTGTCATTGTAATTTGACAGGTAGCTAATATATAAAGGGGGGAAGATACATGACTCAGAGAAGCACTTGTTTGGAGCTATTTCATTAGTCACATGCAGGAAATCAATCAGAGTGGAGTGGGGCTCCTGTAATTTAAATGAAAATAAAATATATGTTTATATCATACTCTATGCAGGTGATGATTTTAGATTAGTGCTGGAGAGCTTTTCTGGCTCAGAGACAATTTTTTTGTTATTGTCACAGGAATTTCTGGGTGTAGAGATGTTTACAGTATCTCTGTGAACACCTTTGCTTAAAGACAAGGCCCAACTAATCTGCCTGTCCTTGTAAAAGCAATGGTAGGCTGAAGAGATGGTCTGAATGCTCTGCTGGGGGAGCACAGAGTGAAAAGGGGGCAAGATTTCCTTCTTGGATGAAACCTCAAGCTGTTTTGCTGCACAGACATATAGGATTTGTAGATCGCTTGTACCTAGTGGGAGGGCAGCCTGCTTAAGAGAGGTCCTGTGGAAGGGCAACACCAGGTATCAGAGACGGCCTGGGATTCGGAGTAGGGTTGTCCTTCTCCCATGGCCCTGGAAGTGAATCCTTTTCAGCATGCTGGAGCCCTTGTGCATGTCCAGGTTTCTGTGTTGTGCTTCTTCATTTTCTTCATCTAAGTCATCTGCTGGTCTCCCTGTACTTTTAGTCTCCCACTTACTTGCAGCTAAGTGGCTGGCAGGGTCATTTGCCATCCAACATTCATGGCACTCATCATGAACCAGATGATACCTTCTTTGGACTGCTCAGCACAAGATGAGTCCCACCACCAGATCCCTGCCTCTGAAAGGAGCAGGTAAAGGTATCCTGGCAACTGAGGCGCTCAAGATGTATCACATTAAACTCTTGTTAAAGCAGATTCCTTTTTCAAGCTGCTTTTTCAACCTTTAGCCTGATTGAGGCCCCACAAGACCCATTTTTGGAACAGATTTCACTTTTAGTGACCAAAGACAAATCCTACCTTTCTTTTTTGAAAAGAAGGCTAAATAATGTCAGCTAGAGGGGCAGCAGCAGTATTATCTTTCTTCTCTTTTCATAGCCTAATGAAAAAGCATAAGAATGGTGCTTACAAATAATAGGGTTGACTCATAAGGGCTGACTGTATATGACTCATAAGATGTGAGATTATTTTAGAGACTTGACGAACACTTCAGAGACTTAAAGTAGACATACATACATGCACTGAGACTTGGCCTTGGGGGGTTATTTTTCAGAGCTGGAAGAAGAATGCTTGCTGTGTATGTTGATATGTGCCTGACATAAAATAACGTTTCTTGCCATAGTATATGAGACTTTTAAGATTCAGTGGCCTTTCTAAAATATTCCGTCTCTGAGGAAATCCAGCATTAACCATACTTTCCACATTACTTGCTTGAACTCAGGAGGCTACAGCTGATGGCTGGTACAGAGGGAGCTGTAACTTTCTAAAGAAATTGAAACCACCAGCTTTTGTAAGAGACAGCTGGGGAAAAGAGGGGTCCCAAAGCAAACACAGGGTTGGCCTGTGAATATCTCAGGTGTCATCCTGGTATTTTGCACTGGTTGAAGCCAGCTCTGCCATTTTGCTTTGAAAAACTAGGAAAGCCTGATTCAGAAATGTCTGTGCAGCATAATTAAGCACCAAGTATCCCTGAGTGAGAGAGATGTGCGCTTTATCCTCTCTAACAAACCCCTGAGATCATTCAGATGTTCTGTTCAATGAGAAAAGAAAGATGTCACTTGCCTTCCCTCTGCCAAAGGTGTCTTTGCAATGGGGGTGGAGCCACTGACACAACACCCCCCTGGAGCAAAACTTGGGTTCACTGCTGGACCAACCCTTGTTCCTGGCCAGGGGAGCTTCATTGGTTTCCCAGTGAAGAGGAAGGCTTTTGCAGCTCTTTGTTATCATGTACTGGCAAGGAAAGGCAGTGTGGTGGATTAATGAATAAGCCTGCTTTAATGGGGCTAGAAGCTATCGATGATTTTCCCCATACCTATATTGTTTTTCTGGGTTATTGTAATAGTTTTAGTCAAGGCCTTCCTGGTAACCAGTTTGTAACCAAGGAAGTGGCCATGTTCCCAGTATTCCATACAATTTTTACTTAAACCATTGATGACCTCGCTCGTCTCTTCCGGTGAGGTTCAGGAGCAGTGTGTCCCTACGTTGGTCTCGCTTATCCAGAGGCTGAGGCCTGCAGTGACTGCTGGTCTGCCACACGGGAGGTTGGAGAGCGCTGGCCGTGTCTGGGGATCTTGTTTTTCTGAGGGACGTGGTGCGATTTTATCTTGCTAGTTCTTTATTTTGCTAGTTCTTGAGTTTGATTGTGCATATATCTTCTGTTCTGTTTTGTCCCTTTTTGTCCCTTTTTCCCCTTTCCTTTTCCCTTCAGAGGGTGTTTTGGGGTCCTTTCGCTGTGTACATAGTATTTTAATTGTATATAACTGTAATATATGTAAAAACATATATTTTGATACAATTCGTTTCGGTTTCTTCAATTTTTATATTTTTTCTTCGTTTGCCCCAAGGGAAGAAGGGAGGGGGAAGGGGTTGTTACTGTGAGTTTGGGCATTTGGCAGGGAGCCAGGTCCAAACCATCACATTTATAACCAATGCTACTTTTTCCTTAAAATGAAGAAAGCTTTTGGGATTGCACCTGCCAATGTTATTTTCCAATACTGTGATATGTAGTGGCATCTTGTGACATAAGTTTGCAACCTGGAGAATATAAAGATCTTAAAAGAACAACTCACAATAAAGTGAGCAACACATCTGAATTGTAGGAACTCCTTAGTTTACAGGGAAAGATCTCTCTTTCCAGCTTGCTGGCCTCCTTTATTTGGCTGCACATAGCACAGATTGTAACTTTTGCGTACAGGTCCTTACTGCCCTTGAACTCTCATCTATGCTCCAGAGGTTACTGAAGACTAAAGTAGAGGAGCACATATTTGGCATACTTTTTATTTTAAATTGTTTATTTTTATGTGCATCGTGTGCTCCATATGATTGTTTATCATAGGTATGATTCAAAAATGCTGGGAACAGATGAGTTTCTCCTCGGCCTTCTTACTTTTTCAAAGCGTGGTCAGGTGGGGTGGAAGGGAAAACGCCAGTGTAGCTCAGTTGGTCTTTTGAGCCACATCCCGGGTGATGGTCATTTTCCAGATGATGTTTGCCTGTTGGACTGTGCACATGCTTGGGTGGGAGAGGGACATCCAGCATTTTCCTGCACTGCCAAACCAGCTGATGTGAAGTCAGGGTTTGGAAGATTTTACTGGGAAACTTGTAGCCTGAAGACCCCTGTCCTGCTAGACGTGGTTCCGGTACTAGGATGTGTGTTCAAGCACTGATCCCCTCTCCTCTCTGTGCTCTGCTTGCAACTGTTTATCAAAAGGAATGTGAAGAGACTGTCATGAAGGCATGCTGGGCTATACATAATGGCTTTGCTGTGGTGAATATAAGCCACATTCATTGACTGGAGCACAGACAGCTGTTAACAGAAGGCTGAATTGTTCAGTGACAGCAGACACCAGGATTAAGTGCGAAATTTGGAAACTGCCTCATAACTTGCACAGGAACATTAACATGTGACATCAAAGGTTGTTGGTATTGTCAGGCATGCATTCTCACAGTGAGGGTTCTTTGGGCAGGAGTTTCCTCCTGGAGAAAAATAGGAACACAGATTTGTGTAAATCTTTCCAAATTCATGGCCTGTTTTGAAGATATGGTCTGTCACTCCCCTCTGTGGCATGCAGCCCTTTATCCCAGCTTTAGCTGGGATCCACACAATAGTTCTTTTGGTCAGGTGGATACATACCAACTACAGAGAGTATTTTAAAGAACAAGGTGTCTTCTGAACCCCTTGTGTGGTAAATTAACCCTTTTAGTCACATGCCTGTCCAGCACTGGACTTGTCCACCAACTACGCATCATATGCAGAAACCTGTGCTCAGATTGGGACTTTGCCAGAACCAGAGAGCTCAGTACACCTCACCTAAATTTGTCACCTTCAGCTGTAGATTGAGTTGCCTTGGTACAACTGCATGTGTCACAGTGAACATATTCTGTGACTCCAAGGTATTAAGGCACAGTGTGGCCCAGCAGAATGGAGCACACTCTGTGCTCCCAACCCAGACTGCTGGTTCATGGGTATGGAGGGAGCTTGGCTGCCCTGCTCTCAGCTGGGAAACCACCCTGGGATGCTTATCTGAAAGATTCAAGTCTGTTTGCTGGCGTAGAATACTCAGGGCACCTGCACAGCTGGGGGGTGATGTCCTCATTTGTTAAGAAAATCCACATTATGTCTCTAGCACTGGTTACTATAAACCACTATGAGGATCTGCTTACATGGGAGAAGGTAGGATGTAACATGAAAATCCCTGTTGTTTTGTTTTTCTTTTTGCAAATGACAAATATGTGTTAGATACTTTACAGGACAGAAAAAATGAGCTTTTTATAGTAACTATTGTTTGGAAAAAGTGAAAAATATTACACTCCAGTAATATAAAGTGCAGCAGTCCAGCAACTTGATATCTGGAGCTTGGAATCCCAGGTTCATTCCTTCTTGCTTGTACCAAAATCAATAAGCAACGTCTGTATTAACAGTGTAACAGAGGCTTGGCAAAAGATCCAGAATCTTGGTAGAAGTTAAAAAATTAATCAGAGTAAATCTACAAATCTCTTTTTCAGGAAAGAAGTAATTTTAATTGTTTCTGGACATGTACAGTGGGGACAGAGTGAACTACTCTGCTGTGGTCAAACTGGCACATGGTAAGGGCAGCATGGTTCCTGGCCTTGGAGTGGAATTCAGTGTGAGAAATTTGTCCATGTGTGGTTGGGAGGGTTTTGAAACTGTGCCAGTCTGAGCTGGCTTTATTTTTTCCCATGTCAGACAAGTATTTTTTGCTATAGTGTTTAACATATGAAACAGGGCTTTTCCTACCCCCTTTGAGAGGCACTGCAATGGCCCTGTGAGAAGTGAGTTGCAGGACGGTTTTCCTGGTGTTTATCCTGTGTTTTGGCAGCATCAGAAGTTTTGATGA
>JAWWLV010000002.1:2130157-2150840 GCA_035041135.1 Platyrinchus mystaceus
AAAAAATCCATTGCGCAGGCTTGAAAGGTGGGAACACCTTTCCCAGATCTTCGTTCGCGAAGACTGGCCATTATATAACTAGAAAACCATTATGGAATCGAAAAGTATCTAAAAACCTAATACACATAAAAATAAGAGGGCTAAAGAGTGAAAACACTTTTAATATTCATATATGAATTGACTATACAGTCAATACACTGGCTGGCCTTTTTACTTAGTCTTCAGTTAAGTGGAACCATTCTGTGTCTGGTTTTCATCGAGCTCCAATGAAGCATCAGACAAAATCCCAAAACTCACCAATTCCTAAAGAGAGAAGAGGCCCCAAATGTAAATTTGACTTCTCCACATTTGTGATTGGTATGATCCACGGTTTGGGGCTTCCTGTTATCAGGCAGGGTCCAACTTTGAACATCTAGATCTAGATTTCCTAAGGGTCCAGGGAGGGTCTTGAAGTCAGACTTTCTTAACTCGGCTTTCAAGTTTTGTATGAATCCATACCAAATCTCTTCCTGGTCTTTTAGCCTGGTTTCTCTTATAAAATGTCTCTTTGGATGGGACACTATGTTGTTCTTTCCCCAGTAACATTTGATGTTGTTCAGTTCTGTACATTTCCCTCAGGATCAAAAGCCTCAAAGCATGGTATTCCTACAAGCATAATGAATATAAACAGCTGGATAAAGGAGAAAGAGTGTAGAACTATTACCCACTACAAAAACACACACACACACACAAAAAAAGAGAGGTTGCAGTGAACTCCTCCTCACAGCCATTCAGGAGTTGTGAACCATGAGAGAAGGTCAGGATAGAGCCCTTTTCTCCTTAGACATCAAAATTCTAGTCGCAAAACTTGGACACACAGTAAAATAGGCTCTTATTCAGCTATATGGGAACTTTCACCACTTTTCTTTTGCTAGTCTGGGAAAGTATTTCTAAGCTTTTAGTATAAGATTTACCTTGGACTGGCAAACAACATTTGGCAGGGTGGGATAGGACCCTCTTACATTTTAAAATTAATGTGCATATGCAAAAGATTTCTTCAAACACACACTGGACACTTGATTCACAGAACATGCAATAGTGATTACAACCAGACTGTAGTCCTGAAGAAAAGCAAAAAAATTTTGTGAAGTTAGGGATTTGTTTTTTCTGTGGTGTTTTTTTTTTTTCTATTTTATTCTAATTAATTGAGAGGAGGAGAACGAGATCTCTCAGGGCCTTTCAGTCTTCTCTGGAGAAGAGAGAATACTCCCAAGAAAATAAAAAATCCTGATTATTAAATCCATCTTTTGGAGTTACCAGGAAATTTGAATACTGTAAATTACTTGCATGCAACACAAATTCACATGGTTTTATATTCACAAAAGCCTTTAAAGCTAATGCAGGAAACTAATTTTTCTTTATCTCACATGTAGTATGTAAGTCAAAGGTAGATCTCTTTCAACAGATACAGTGATTCTAGCACTTACAAAACTTCTGATAACTTGTGTTTAAAATTTCCTGGGTGCTTTCCTAGGAGGGCTGTTATCTGTCTTCTAATACTGGCAAACACTGGATGTGAGTTTCCGGTTTTCATTAGGTATCTCTCAGCCAAATTGCATTGGGCAGGTGTCATATTAGATGGTTGGCTCACATTTGATGTAATTTAATTAATTTTGAAGTATTTGTAGGTATTTCTTTCTGAACAGTGCCAGCACATGAGAGAGGATTAATGGGGCAGCTTTGGAACCAGTTTTGGTGGAGGTAGCACTTGGCTGGCACAGTTTACTCTCCATTCAAGCTGGGTTTACAAAAAAGTTCCCACCCTATGATATAGGTCCAGTAGCCTAAAAAAAAGGCTGAATAAGGGGAAATTTTTTCAAGATAAGTGTTGCAATGAAAAATAGATCGTCAAGATACTTCAGATTAGGCGTGGTAAATTTAGGATTTCAGAAGGTAAGGAATTAAGAGAGTAGTATTCTTCTGCGTATTTCATGAACAATAAGGAGAGACAAGCTTTTTCAAGCCTTACAGCAGGCACCAGTTTCCCAGTGTCCATCATGGTAAGTGTAGGTTTTTTGAAAGAAAGCAACTGGACAACAAATTTTCAGTATTTTTTGTGACCCTAAAAGATAAACTTGCAAATGGCATTTGTGAGAGAAAATGGCTTTTTATGAAGTGAGTTCTCACACAACACTGTTCACTTAGGCCTTTTTTACTGGTTTAAGGGTTAAAGATAAGATTTCTGAAAGAAAGGACTTTTTCTCCATATACATATGAAGATACATACATATGTATGTATCTCAATGTGGAAGTATACAGATATATAAAAACATATTTCAAACATATGCAAATATATATTTATAAGTGTGCATTTAGTCTTCATAATTGCAATAAGAAGGACCTTTCTTGCCCCTCATGCAGAGGCTGGTTTATCATGGTGTAGTTGAAGGTAAGGGTTAAGGGTAGAGTCAACCCTCTAGAAAGGCAAACACAGGGACTGATGTTTTCAGTGCTGACTATAAAGGTACTATCACTGGCTATAAAGATAGCATGAGAAACGTGGAAGTGAATGACTTCTGTGTTTCCATAGAGGCACTGCCAACCCAGACGTAGCTGTAGTCAGAATGGGGTTGTTAGAATGAAAGCAGATCAGATTCTTTCATGGCCAAATCAGATCATATCATATTCCATTGGTTTAGATACAGATATTACTATTGTGGATATAGTTTTCTAGGTAGTTAGAAACAGGGTTTTTTAAGGAAAGCAATGTACAGAGCAGTTTTCATGCATGCATGGTGCTGTTTAGAGGAAAAACAGTCCTCGCAGAGGCAAATACCTTCATATAATTGTTTTCTGTAGACACTTCTTACCTAGATGTTGGATTTTGCCGGGGATTTAAAAAGAAACCAACGAGGTGTGCAGTTTCCTACAAATTATTTTGTGGCCCTGGGGGTTAGTAAGAAGAATGGTGTTTTTGGGAGGAGCAAGCGGCCTCAGATTAGTTTCGATGCATGGACTGCTTGACTGGTTTGCTGCTCCAGCAGCGATTACAGGCAGCGCGGCTTTCTGGAAGAAAGCACTCAGGAGGGTGATCCTCCATGGCTTCTGCTGTGCCCAGAGGTCTGGGTTAGATGAGCGGGATTGACACAAGATCTGCTGATTTGGGCAGGGGTTTCCACAGGGAGTAGTCAGGAGAGCAGTTTTCTTCTGATTGATGCTGGATTTAGAGCAAAAGACTTTCTAGGAGAAAATACTGAACTGCCCTGTTGTGGAGATGAGAGGAGAACCTGCTGGCATCTTAGGGATGGGTATGGGAAGGATTTCATGGCTTTGAGGGTGGGGGGAATGGTGGTTTGGGTTTGTTTGTTTTACTAGTGTTAGATTTACAATCTTAGGAAGCTCTAAGCATAGCAGGTGCTCTCAAATTCTTTCATTTTCTATAGATTTAGAATGGGAGAATGTGTCTGCAGGAGTGCATGGCTTTGTATTAGTATAGGTATAGATTCTGGATTGCTTTCATTAAGTTTCATACACATCAGAGCAGGTTTTCAGAAAAGTGATGAGATGAAGAGTAGATGTTTTTTTCTGTCTTTTTTACCCTGATGTCAGAATGTAGAACAATGCCTTATAGAATTGGATACACACTTTATTTTTTATATAGATACTATTCATGCTGGTACATTTTGTTCAAAGTTCACAATAGAGATCAGGTTGCAGAAAAGAAACAATCAAGAATGGTTTTCCAGTGAAACTTTGTTTGGCTAACAGCAGGGACCAGTTTTGAATGAGACCATGATTTTGTTTTTTGCACATGATGGTTACCTGAGCGCTGTTTTCCTCAGCATTTAGGTTACATGCATTAACCAGTAAAGTAAATATTAGGAAAAGACATAGATCTGAGGTGAAGAATCGTATTGGAAGGAACAAGTAGTTTTGATTCAGCTCTATGTGGAACACATTTTATGGTTCACATTAAAGTTTCAGAAAGGGAGTAGAGAGAACTTAGTTTTCCTTTGGATGTTCCACTAAGCTATAATAAGGACCACGGTTCACAGGGTAAATGGTATTTATTTAGTTAAACTAGATATCAGCCACTCAGGTTTAGAATTAGTGTAAGACTAAAGTTCTAGAAAAAAAATAAAATGAAACTCTCGTTTTCTACTGCTTCTTGATTTGTTCTCCCGACACATTCTCTTGAATATGTGCTTGAGGATTTTGTAATGTTTAGAATCAGAACAGGACTAAGGGATTTTTGAGCTTTTGTGCAAGTCTCATGATTGCTCTGCGGTTTGCTGATCTGTCCATCTAACTGAGGCTGATTACTTTTGAGAAAAAAAAAAAACACAACAGGGAAAAGAGGCTTCCAGGGAAAAGGATTGTGCTTGAGACCTTCTGGCATCTGGAACATGAAGAATGAGAAACACTGGTTCAGAGAATCATCTCTTCTCCCCAGCATACCAAGTCATATTCTCTAAGGGAGACACAGGGGTCGAATTAAAGGTGTTTGTCCTCTATCTTTCTTAAAACAGGCTGAAGGGGATTGCACTGTTATTGAGGAGTCCTGAAGTGACATACAAGTAGGTGAGCTCTGTGTGCCTTGTCAGCCTTGGCTGTGTGCTGAAAGTAAGCAGGAGCACACATCACCCAAAAATTTTGTGGCTGGAGAAGATGTTTTCAGGAGTCACTAAGAAGATGCTCTGGTTTGTACCAGAGAAGAAAAATGCAGACATTTTAGGGTCATGGCATGGCTGGACACCAGTGTAGTTTGTTATTAGGACTCTTGTTAGATTATTAATTGGCAACTGGATTATTTCCATGGGCAGTGTGACTCAGTAAATCCTATCCCATGTAGGCAGGGACTCTGTGAGACTTGGCAAGCTGTGTTGCCATTACAGCTCTGCTTTAAAGCTTAGAGGTAATAAAACTTCCACAATGGTACTAGATTTCAGAAAGTACATCAATAAACAGATCCAGAAAAAACCTCCTGTGTTTACCCTGTCCTAACTCCTGTGATTACAGTAGAGTAGCATCAATATGTGCTGGAGTGAAATGAGATCATAAAAAAATAGTAACTGAGCATCAGCAGATTTGTCAGCCTGACGAAGTTGCAAGAACTACAGAGAAGATGGGCAGGGTGATCTGGAGACAAAACCTGGGATATATGGAGCTCTCACACATGGTAGTAACTTTTAAGCTGCTGGAGCTTGGTAGCACTACATCTTGTCATTTAAAAAAGAAGTTGTAATGGTAATGTTATGCCCTGTTTCTGAAGTAAATGACAACAGTTTCCCCTTTGGAAAAGACTCCCTAAAGCCAAGCTGATGATTGAGTTTTGCAGAAATTAGAGCATATACGGACTCATTCAGTGGGACTGCTGTGCCAGTGAAGGGGAGAAATAAATCCCTTAGAGATGGAAAACTGCAGGGAGTGATGTGGTGTGCATGGCAGCCCTACACAATTCAGTACAGTACACAATGCATGTGGTTACCCAGAAATGTACAATCTCAGTCAGAAAACACGATCCTTGTTATCCCCTAGAGGTCAGAGAAGCTCTTAAGGAAGGAGATAGGCAGTGGATTAGCCTGCCAGCAACATCCTGTCAAAAACGCTATGCTATACCAGTCATCAAGAGTCAAATAGCACTGCAAAAGTATCTCCAAGAGGGAAACATCTGAGTAAGGAGTTGAGAGACAGAATATAGGTTGTGTCTGAAGGAGAGGGCTGGGATCTGCCTGGCTCAGGGCTCTCTGCTGCCAGGGCAAACAATGGTGTCCTGCCACTCTGTGCCATGGAGGCTTTTGATCCATTCCTCCACAAGGGAAAGTCGCATGCCAAAGGAACTGCATTTCTGCTTCCTGCTGCATGAGACTTGCTATGCTGTGCTCTTTCTGGGGACTGGCAATAGGACCCTGAGTGCCAGAGGGAGCCACACCATCTGTCCTGAGGTATGCTTCTTACCCCACAGCAAACTGGGAATTCTGTATCCTTTCATATTATACTGGGAAATTCCTGTTAGAGATAGCCCTACTGTGTAGGTCACCCAAGTGTTACAAAAAGTGGTGAATGCATCTGCAGTCTTAATACAACAGTGTTGCCTTTCTTCTGGTTTTATGCATTTTATTGGGAATTTGCAAAGACTGTTCCAACAACACATGAGCAAGGCAGGTAAATGCATCTGTGATTTTGTGTAGCTTACACAGATTTCTATAGAGTTGGATGTTATTCTGGATAATATTGATTGGTGTTATTTTGTTTTTGAGACTGGCCAGGGTTTTGTAAAATCATACCTGTGTGAAATGAAGTTCCTCTGCTTAGGGTATGAAGGCTGCAGCAATGGTGAAAAAAAAGATACTTATGCTTGTACTTTCTTCATGGATCTGGAAAGCACATTGTGGCTTTTCTGAACAGAAAGCTCTTACAAGTGAAGTACTTTTGGTACTAAAGACAAGTCTGGAGGAAAATGAATCAGCAGCCCTGTTGGCTCCTCCGTGAGCTGGTAAACTCCAAGCGGAGCTTTCCCGGAGCAGAGCTGCTCATTGTCCCCAATGCGGGGTACTTGGGGACAATTTGCCCCATGTTCCCCACTTACATCCAGTTTATCTCTCTGCTCTCTGCCCTCTTCAGGACAGGCATAGTTGAGGCTCTGGTTTCTTAGACACTCCACACCCTGTTTCAGCATAGACCATCTCAGTTTGTCCTTTGCAGGAGTAAATGTTTTTTACATCAGGATGAAGAATTCTTTTAGATGTTTTTTGAATTCCTGGAAGCTGGTACTTACATATAATAGTAAATGTATTAGTTACACGTACAGCCAGTCTATTTCCAAGATGTCTCATTTGGCTATGATCATTTGTGTAGCTGCTCTGTAATGTGTACCACAAGAGTCCTAGAAAATCTTTTACTGGCAAATAAGACATAACTCTAACCTTCAGTAATTGGGAAAAATAGAGCAAAGAACTTAATCATTATGTATCTTTGTGAGTTTCTTTTCATTGGTTCTCTTTTTATTAAGTTGGTAAAGCAATTTTCAAAATTACATTTCATGGCTTTTAAATTACCACAATCTCTGGACATATCATTATCTTTAGACTAGTCAATCCATTTGTACTGTATTTTCTTCACAATATACATTTTAGCTCCTTTTTTTTCTTCTTGAGAAAAATATTGATTTCCAATGAAAGGTAATTGAGTTAGAGGGAAAAAGCATCATTGACAAGGGAAAGATAAATAGCAGGAATATTTGGACTGCATATATATAGTAGAAAACATTCTTTGTGTAGTTGGCTCTGTTAAGGTTAAAGAGGATATAGTTCCTTGCTGTACTGGATTAATTTCATAGGCTTCCTGGATCTGTTTATACATGGTCAGTGAAATGCTCCCCATCTCCTCCTGATGTCAATCCATATGGCAGGGCATAGTCAAAAATACATTATATTGAGCTGCATTTGGTGCCCAATCCAGTCAGTTGTGTCCTTCCATGAGTTTCAGACATTATTTTAGCAAATATTTTGAGAAGTAAGGACTTGAAGATAGCTTTCTCATGCAGTTCCTTTGTAGTCTCATGGTGTGCAAAGTCATGACATGCTAAACTCCCTGATCCAAAGCGAGAGATCAGCCTCTCGTCTGCATACTGCACCCACCCAAAGTCTTCTATCTTGTGGTTCAAGGCTGCTGGTTTGAGGTTATTCTTTAGGATGTTTTTGACTTCTAGTAGTTTGGGGTGGAAATGATGCAGGCAGCAAGGTTGGAATGAGCTGAAAGCTTGTTCTTGTTTACACAGGCTGGATGTTGAAGCCTAAGACATGGTTGGTGCAGGTGGCAGACGGCTGAAATTAAGAAGGCAGTGATGTGTTATTAATCTAAATTATTGTTAATACAAAATATAGATAGAAATTTACACATGTATATATATGTGTGTGTATTTTAGTATGCATACATATATATTTTATATGTGTTTGCTCAAGTTTGTATCCAGATTGGAGCTCACAAAATAGTCAAAAATTTTCAGGTGGAGCTCACTCCATAGACTTCAAGGCCTTGTAGATATGCATCTCTTACATGGCTCTTGCCATCTCCTGGGAGATGAACTCTTCATTGGCATGCAGGAAAGCTGCAGTTCCAGCAAAATTTCAGCACTGTCCCTGTTTGTTTATATCAGTATAACTGGGATCAACACCGAAGTCCATACTACCTGTCTGCTTTTGAGCTGTGCATGCTTCCCACTGAAGGAAGTTGGGAGAAAGGTATGAAGAAGGGATATGAGTTCATGAAAATCCTGTCTTGAGCTAATTGGGTGTTGGACCCTGAGGCTCACTCTGGTTTGAAGGCAACGTCTGGGAGGGACAGAGTACTTTGTCCCTGCACAGTGCTGTGCCTGCCCCACCACCCACAGTCCACCCTGCTGGGTTGGGAGAGGAAGGTGATATTCAGTCATAAATCCCCTGATCTCCTGCCTTACAAAGTCACCCTGCACAGAAGGCTGATGGCAGCTGGAGGCCAGGAAATATTCCCTACACCTTTCTGTGTCAAAGCTGCCATCTTCACAAGCTGTTTCCCCAGATTTGTGCACCTAAGCTACACAAGTACCTCAGCTGTACTTTGTCTTTCATTTTGTGTGTGGTTTGTTTTCTTCTTTTTCTAAGTATTAGTGTTTGTTCTGTTTTTCCTTTTTGAGGGGGGAAATTTAGTCTCATGGAGAGATGAAACCTGACATGCTGCAATAAACAGCTGGTGGGCTATCAATATATTTAGACCATTTTGAAAATTTCCATACCGCTTGTATTTTGGACTTGTGTTCTCTATCACATTGAGATAGCAGAGAGCTGAAAGAAGTGTTAACCACACACCGGGTGATCACGTTCAAATTGCCACAGTGACAGCCGACACCAAAACATCTTCAAATGCTGTGTTTTGTATCTGATTTTAAGGTGACCTCAAAACAAGCCTGTCTAGAGGAGCACATGGGTTTCATGCAAAGTGCAACTGAAATGAGTGGATATTTGATTGGATCTGTAGCCACATATAGAAGGACCTTAGTGCCCAGCAGTTATATGGACAGGCTCATCTTCTTCATCTCTGTTAATAGTTCCTGAATCTATTTAGTTTTGGTGCACAGTAAAATCACAATCCTTGAGCTTGGAAAAGACTTCCATGGTTGAGTCCAACATTTGACTGATCATCACCACGTCAACTAGACCATGGCACAAAGTGCCACGTCCAGTCTCTCTTTAAACACCTTCAGGAATGGTGACTCCACCACTTACCTGGGCAGTCCATTCCAATGGTTGACAAACGTTTCCATGAAGAAATTCTTCCTGATATCCAACCTGAACCTCCTCTGGTGCTGCTTGAGGCCATGTCCTGTCGCTGGTTGCCTGGGAGAAGAGCCCAACCACCACCTGGCTACAGCCTCCTTTCAGGTAGTTGTAGAGAGTGATAAGGTCCCCCTTGATCCTTTTCTCCAGGCTAAACAACGCCAGGTGCATCAGAGGCTCTTCATATAATCTGTAGACCCTTCCCCAGCCCCGTTGCCCTTCTCTGAACACACTCCAGCCCCTCAATGTATTTCTTGTAGTGACGAGCCCAAAACTGGCCACGTGTCCTGTGGAAATATTGTCACAACTGACTCAGATATCCAAGATTTTGGTGCAAAGTGTTGTGTTTTACCTGCATTTCCCTGACTCCCAAACTGCACTGTGAGTACCCCTCATTCCTCTGCTGAAGTATGGCTTAGAAGTGTTAAGAAGGAAGAAATAACCTTTTTCATTCCCTTACTGAGATTCCTTTAAAGTGTCTTTCTCCAAATGGCTCCAGCTAACTTTCCCATAAACAATTAAAATAAAAAGAAAACTAGTAAAAGTTTTGAAACAGAAAGGCTGAAGAAAATAAAACAAACCCCATCTGTCTGTGCAAAGTAGCCCTGACTAAAGCACATTCATTGAAGTGTAATTTTCCAAGCAGCAGATAAACAGCAATGGTTACTCTGATTTGCAACATCAAAGGATTTCCTACATTTCTTGATCTTATTTCAGCTGGTAGCAACTCCTCTCATTAATTTAAATGTGAAGGGAGTACTTGTCTTCAGTGTCTAGGAACAAGCTTAAAATATTTTAAAAGAGTAGATCCACTTTTCTTTTTAAGTTTGTGTATATAAGAGACAGCCAGTAGTATATGCCATCCTCCACATGTGTCCAGCCTGATGGATCCATGTGCTGGGTTGAACAGAGCAGCTGAAGAGTGCAGGGTGCAGTGAACTGGGGATCCTATTTATAGGAACAGCAGAAGTAATGTCGACTGGGGTTTCTTCAGCCTCTTCATTGGAATGATTCAGTGTGCCTCATGGTACCAGGAGCATCCCCATTTCATGAGGGAGGAATCTGGTCTGTGGAGAAGGCAAATGTCTCCATCTAGGGTGTGAAGGGGTTCTGACTGGGGAGGGCCAGCCCGATTGACAGAGCTTCTAGTGTTGACTAGCCATGTAGCTTTTGCTAAGTGCTGATCCCAGTTTTTGAAGTTTCCCCCAGCAACACCTTCAAAGTGGTCTTCAACAGGTTGGTTACCTGTGATGAGCCCACTCTGACCTGGTTGATCTGAGTTTAGGACCTTATGGGCAAAGGTCTGCAACTTGATGGCAGCAAAGTGAGGTATTTGGGAGCTCTGGCCCAGGATGTGGGCATAGAGCAGACATTTGTGAGGGAGTCAAAACCCCTTTCTCTCTTGGCATGGCTTCTAACACATGTAAGAAAAAAGTTTGTTTACAGAGACATCCTGCAAGAGCATCATCATAAAACAGCCTGAAAGACCATGGAAGAAGGGATCCTATGCTTGAGAGAAATGGTGCTGTTGGGGGAACTATTTGGAAGGGATGGGCAAGCCAATAACAACCCCGACCAGGTCAGGTGCACATCACAGATGCGGTGGAGCCTTTCACGCCAGGAGCTATCTGTATACTCCAGTTTCCTGGGAGATAATGTCCATGGTTAAATCCACCCCTTGGTCTCGTGCCCATCTGTAAGTGGCAGCTTGGATAATAGGGAGAAATTCAGTCCTAGAGCCTGGTTGATGTAAATAATGACAACTCTCTTGACTTTAGTCACAACGGCTCATGCCAGCTGAGAATTAGGGCTGTGTTTGCAGAGAAATCCTTTCTGACCTATGTTTAATATTCTTTGGACAGTAAACCAGCCGTCATTTCTCAGTACTGTTTTCCTCTGATGAGAAGCCATCTCCTGGAAATATGGCTGGGAAAATCAAGAAGAGTCTATGTGTAAAATTATAGAATCATTTAGGTTGGAAAAGACCCTTAAAATTGAACCCAGCTGTTCACCTAGCCCCGCTGTGTTCTCCACTAAACCGTGGCCCTGAGTGCCCCATCTACAGGTCTTTCGAATACCTTCACAGATGAGGACTCAACCATTTCCCTGTTCCAATGCCTGACAACCCTTTCAGTGAAGAAATATTTCCTAATATCCAAACTAAACCTTCCCTGGGGCAATTTGAGGCTGTTTCCTTTTGTCCTCTTGCCCATTACTTGAGAGAAGAGACTGACTCCCACCTCACTGCTACCTCCTTTCAGGTAGTTGTAGAGAGCCATAAGGTCCCCTCTGAGCTTCCTTTCCTCCAAGCTGAACACATCCTGCTCCCTCAGCCAAGGTGACAGGAGGGGGAGGATGTTTTGCCATCAATGCAGAGGAGATGCTCTGTCCTTTTTTTTTTTTTGGTTTCTAGCATGGTGGGAGCCTTGGACTCCAGTATTGCTCTTAGCCTTGCAGACATGTTAATGTCAGCACTGGAGCATGGATTACGATTTCAGGGGTTTTTTTATAGGGAATCAAGCAAAGACAATGATGCAAACATTTTTTTTGTTTGACTTAAAAATGAGATGCAAGTACCTCTATGGCAGTATCAAAATATGTTGCAACTATTGTATTTCCAAAGTGGAGGGTGAAAGGTATTTATAAAAACTTTTTCAAGAGCTGGGGCTCAGTACCTATTATCCTGTGAGCTTCCCTAGATGGCAAAAATAAAAACTACAGTCTCCTTTGTTTATTAACAATCTGTGAATGGAATGAATTCAGGAGAGGCATTTTGCTAAGGCAGCAAAGTCCTCAAATGTTACAGGCAATGTGCCAAGTTCAGTAAAGCAAATAACTGCACTTAAAACGACTTACTAGGGAACAAAGAAAAATGACCACCTACTGCACCAACAGTGCTTATTTTCTCTCCTTCCTTTTTTTCCCATGAATTGTGAAGAAATGTACACATTTCTGGTAGTTGTTTTGGTTTCTGCACAGAAATCTGCAGGTGTAAGGATATTCTTCCTGCTTCTCACCCTACTGTCAGCGAGGTTGTCAACTTTGAGAGCATCTGTGTAGAAGTAGAGAGAATTCCTTCTCTGTAATTAAAAACTTGTCATGCTATGGGAAGGCTGTGACACTGTAATGTGCCCAGTGTTCTGCTACCATATGTTTTGCAAGATGATTGTTATTAACAGCAAAACTTTAAAAAACAGAGAGACCAATGTTTAAATCAGTTGTTTCTTATGATGAATTCAAACTTCCAAAGATGTGTCTATTTGCAGTTTGATATTGCTGTTTCAAAACAGCCTTGTTGTTCTGCCTTTTTCCATTAGTTGGGAGTCCTTCAGTGCCTCAGGTTTTCTTCCTTTTTCACATCCCTGCATCAGTTGTGAAATTTGTCAAGAGAGGTTCCTCTCTGGCACTGGCTGAAGATGTGGCACTGTAGAATCCCTCTTCCTTGTCCTGGCACTGTGGAATGACAAATATCTCTGAATACATCCAAATGTCTGGCACTTAACAAAAAGTTCCTATTGGATTCTATGGGGGATCAACCCCGCTCCTTCTCTGTAGCAAAATGAATCCTCCCTTTAAGGGAAGGGGTACCAGCTCACTCCTTTGAACCTAATTCACTTTTGTACAAGCCCTTTTCTAGCACAAGAGAAAGGATTTCTAGTATCAAGCGTATCCCAAACTATTCCTTCATGGAAGTGGTATTTGGTTTTGCGAGTGGCTGTTGCAGAATGCAACACGTGGCTTTGTGACATGTTTCTAAAAAGGGCATGGCTTTTGCCCTGCACATCCTGCTATGACTTTGTCACTGTCAGGCTGAAAACCTGATTTCAGTAGGGGAAAGATGCCAGAAAACTCTCAAAAGAATTTTGAACTGTCATATGCTTTCTCCCTTCAGCCCATAAATTCTTACTCTTAATTCTTCAGCATACAGAAAATGCTATTTTCTCTCTTGGGCACGTCTAAAGATGGGCCATAAGGCTTGAAAATGTAAAAGGCAATTAATTAGGACTGGCAGAAATTATTCTAATTTCTCAGCTTTTGTTGGGTTGGACTCATATGTGTGCTGAAAGGAATGAGGCTGCATGCGCACACAGAGTTCGATTTCAGGATTTCTCCACTGATCATTTTCAGCATTCCCCTTTTATTCATATTCTCTCTTCATGCAAGGTATGCATTGCACCTTACACACGCTACATTTATGATATTTTAGCCTATGCTTCTCCTCTGGCAAAGGAAAATAATATCTTAAAACAATAGTTGTCATCATTCCTACTGAATTCGCTTGTATAAATATTTATAAACTCTCAGTTTCCACTATGCAATGTTGTATTTTCAAGATCTCTGGTTTGAAACAAAGCATTAAGTGTTCCACTCCCTCCTTAATATGGCACACCTGCCTTGATAGTGAAACCTGTCCCTTGAGTGCCCATTTGCATTTGGCCTGTCCTCCTGAAGTGCTAATCCTGTTTATAACCTCATTAAGTCTATTTGTTTGCTGTTTAGCTCTAGGCTTGATTAATCCCTTTAAGCACTGACAAAACATGCTGAAAACAAGGTGCACACATGACAAAATTTGAATAAACACAATTGTCAAGCAAGTGCTAGAGAGAGTCCAGAACACAGCGCTGAAGATGTAGAGATGTCTGTTCACAGCCCTACATGGAATCAATGGGAGATTTGCATGAGTAATATGGGAAAACTGGGAAATATATAGGTGCCTGTGATAAAGGACTCAGATTTTTCATCTCATGACAACTGATCAAACTCCACTTACTTCAGTGGAACTGCAGTGATTTATTCTAGCTGAGGATCTGGTCTTGTGGTTTGTAAAATCAGCTGTGAATATGCAATGAGAATGATTTGTGTTTCATCAGAAAATCTGAGATCTTTCAAATAAATATTCCACATACTTAATATGTTGCTAGAGGAGGATCAGTTGCAGGAGTACCAAAGGATTTCATATGATATCAGACCGTACAGCTTGTAGCAATGCTATACAGTGGTTTAAGACTGAGCTAATGAATAAAACAGCCCATAGTATTTTGTCCTATGCTCATTCCTGTGTTAAGCAGATGTCACCACAGAGCTTTTAAAAAGAAGATATCCTGTCTAGTTTTCAAGACATCTTATATCAAGTCCCCTGGCCAGTTGTTTCAGTGGTTAATTACTCCTCACTATAAAGAGAAAATAATGCTTAATGTGGCCTAAATTTATGTAGCCTCATCCCCTGGTGATTGGATCTTTTTATGTCTCTGTGTGCTGTATGCTGATAACTGAAATGTTCTCCCTGGGTGTTTGGTTAGAGACCAGCAAGACTTGCTTAAGGTGTTAGGTTTCAATTGTGGCTTTCTAACTAAAGTTTATGTTTGCCAGCACAGTAGGCTTTAAAGTGGACTATGCACCCCATATTTGACTGGCTAGTTTCCATCTGAATCCTTGCTCCTGCTGGTTTCAGCCACCTCTGGTGCTGCAGAAATGTCTAATAAATGACAACCTCAAAAACCGCTGGAGAAGGAGTTTAGACTCACTACATCCAAGAATAACTTTAAAGAAGGATATCAAGATCTATTCCAAATAGTGTTACCGTAACAAGTTTTGGGATTTCGTTTGCCTGTTACTGCTAATTTAGTTACAAATAACAATGCATAAAATCAGTTCATGAGAATATGTATAGACACTGTGCAGTCGTAATGAATTCATATCATTAGTGCAATGAAAATAGCAATTATTTTAATGAATATGGAAAGAAACTCATTTAATGAAAACTTCTGATGTCAGACTTGGGAACTTTACTGTAGAAATAAATAATTGATGTGCATTATCTGCCCAATACACTCTTCCATTTTTCACTTTTCTGGCTTCTTTGGTAAATTTATTACATTAAATGATTGCAACAGCTCCAGACTGTCAAAGCTGAATCTTACAGGTGTTCTGCATTGCCAGCACCCTGCAAACTTTGTCCAAGGGTATTAGTGCATCTCTCTTACTATGCTCACATTGTATTGTCTGCTAATGCAAGTAATAGACTTTGAAGGATGTTCCTTGTCTATGGTACCTCCTTTGGAGTTTGTGCTAAGTCTGTTTATATTCAGATATTCTTATTTACTGACTTGTACCTCTGGCTCTATGGAGAGAAGGCTTGAGCTGTCTTTCATATGACTTCCAAAGTGCTGTTATAAAAGTGTTTGTTTTTTTTTTTCTCCACCACTTCTATGATTTTAAAACGGCCAGATAGATTAAAATGTTGGCAAACAAAAATATACCACCTTCAAAATTCATGCCTTAGGAAACATAGCTTAGTGCTGGACATGGAGGGGTCAGGCAAATTTTTGATCATACACAGTTGCTCACCTCATTCCCCAGCATGTTCCCTGCAGAGACCCAGAGTTCAGGAGCATAACAAAATTGCTAGAGGCGGAGACAGGGAGGGAAATGGATGTCCCCTCTTACGCTGCATGTTGCCTAAGATACTGATTTACCGTGAGCATAAGCTAGTGTTGCAGCAGCTAAATGGAAGAAGGGGGTGGTTTTCCTCTCTGAAGTTCACCAGGCCTTACCTGGGCCTCCACTTACTTGTAGAAGACCAGCTGATAAATGCCACAATGTATTTTTATATGACATGCCACACTTTTCCTGTCATGGGTATGAGGCAGGAGAATGATGATCTGCTCTGTATAGCAGTAATTCCCTCCAGTGACTGTTAGGAGTAATTAAAACAGCTTCTCCACAATGAAAAACACATGGTAATACTTAATTAGGAGAACTTTTGAAACAGAATAAGTGCTTGATGCTATTCATGTCCCTCTGACAAAGGTGTTACCCTGGGTAACAGATTTTGCTGGTTTAAACTTGCACAGGGAAGTCTTCATTTTAATTCTCCTGAAGTGTACAGCAGTGCTTCCTATGTGGGAAGCATCTTCATGCCTTCAGTTTGTTTGAGGTCAGTAGGAACATCTTGCAGTTGAAGAAAGGCTTTGTGTGTGTGTGAGCTGTCCACATCCCCTTTCTCCATGTGTCTATCATTCCAGAAGCCAGCACTACTGCTCACTGTCTGTGCTGGCCTCTGTTCCAGCAAATCCAGCAGCAGCTTGGCTTCCTGCAGTGCTCACCTTGCTCTAACTCTTAAAAAAATGTAGCACGCTGCTAAAACTTCCCACGTTAATTGCTGACACAACCTGAATTATGGAGTCATAAAGACAGAACATTTACTGTTGCAAGAGGAATTATTTACAGTAGAGAAGTGTGTGAATACTGAATTCTCTGAGTGATTTCTGGGTGGATTTCACATTTAACGTATGGTAACTACCTTGATAAAAGCCCTGAGAGAATAATTCCATCTTGTAGCTTTTTCATGCTTGCTATTGTATGGGTTATCAATCTTACACTTTTCATTTAGATATGCTAAATAGAGCTTTTCTTCCATTAATAATGAGAAAATTCCCCTTTTTTGTATGCTTTTCAGAATTAAAATTAGTATTAACATTATTTGGCTATCTGGTTGGGAAGGGAATTTCAGTGTTGGGAGCAAGAAAGTTAATTTCATTTTTAGATTAATATAACTGAGTAGAGAAGAGCCACACAAAAGAGGATTTGTGGGATGACTCCTCTCTAACAGTTTCATGGGTGGTCTACAATGATAAAATTCTTTTCCTTTTGCAGAAGAAAAGTTTTGGAAACCCCGACAAGCTCTTCCCTGCCTTAAGATCCTTATTCTGTAAAACTCTTAAGATTTTAGCCGCCAGTGTAAATACATTGTTGTAGAGATGCCAGGTGAAGGGAGATGGCATGGCTCAGACATACTCTGCTGCAGTTTCTTCTGCACCACAGCAGAACTGAATGCAGTAGTTTGCAGTGCTGGGTGGCAGCAGCTCCATTCCCGGGGCTTTCCAGACTGACTGGGCAGCTTGTTCTGCTGTTTATGTCATCTTTGTGTCTCTGTCCCCAGTGCTCTCAACAAGTGTCCAGCTCCCTCTAACATTCCTGGCAATTGATTTTGACTAAACAGTTAGCAAACATGGCAAGCTATAGATTTTGGGTTTCTGCCATAAAACAACTGACTCTACCCCTCTGCTCTTTGTTGCCCCAATATAGAAGGTGAATTCTCCATTAATTTTGAACCTTGTCTGGTTCCAAACTAATGCACAAGCCTGATGGCCTTTTTGCTCCAACACAGGCCCAAATGAGCTTACAGGTATAACACAGGTGTATTCTTTCTAAAGGCCAACTTTAGCTTAAGAAGGCTAATATCACTGAAAGAGTCCTGTATAGTCCATGGAGACAAACTTAGACTTGGGAGCCCAGCAGGGAATGGGTTGTTGGGTTAATAGTTACTATGTTAGTCCAGTGCAACAACCTCTCTTGTCCTTCTAACCCTCCTCTGACAGGCCATCCATCGCAGAAGTAGAAAACAGAATTTTTACGGAAGACTGTTACCGGTTCCTCTCTCAATTTTTCTGTTTCAGATTAAACTACTCAAATTCTTATAGTGCTTTCCACAGAAATTTTGTTTTCTGGACCTCTAATCCCATTCAGTGCTCCAATTAAACTCTTCCCTGATGGCATCTGATTGTCTGGAAATGTGGAACCCAAATGTGATGCTTTTCCAGGGCCTTCTCCCTGCTGAAGAGAGCAGAAGGGTTGTTTCATGAACCTCACAGGGAAAACAAGTCCTCAGTCCTCTTAAAACACATTTGGTGGTTGTGGCTAGAGCTCTCATTTGTTATATAATTTTTCAGTTCCAAATCTGTTCATCCTTATGTGTTGCTCTCCCTTAATTGGCATGATCTGCAGATTTAAAAAGTATGGTCTCTGTTTTATCATCCAGCAGATGTATTCAATAGTCCTAGACACGGGGCAGCTCCCAGTGGAACACATGGGTCCATTCTGCTATTTTGATATTAATAACTGCTTTCCCAAGTGCTGTTTTCCAACCACTTTTGCATTCTTCCCACAACGTGAAATCTCTATGCTTTCTTCATTCATCTGTGAGACTGCTATAAAAACAATGGGTAAAGTCAGGGTATGTGACATCTGCTGTTGTTCTACCTGCAAAACCTATCACCTTGTCTCAGAAAGAAATTATTTTTGGTTTGACACAATTTGTTCTTGAGAAATCTGTGGTGGCTGCTACTCAAGTCCTGCTTTCTCCTGAGAAACACGCAATGTGTTCAGCTCTTTGTTCCAATTTGGTTTTTTTCTTTTCCTAGGATTTCATGTTGCTTCTATTTAATTTTTCCTTTCAGAAAAGGAGCCAAAACCAAGAGTTGTGAATGTGTGGAAGTGGACACTGATAACACCCATCCCACATGTGAGTACAGTTTCAGGTAGGGGGAGAGATAGTTTTGTGTGAGGTCCCGAGGCACAAGCTTGCTGCTTGAGTCTGCCACACTTCCAAGGTGACAGATTTCAGTGACCCAAGGCTCTTTGCAGAGGCTTTGCAGACAGGCCATCCCAGTACAAATCTTTTTGTTGGTTTGTTGGTGTTTTTTTCACTCACACTGTAATACAATACCTACCACTGGCTCAAGAGCTCAGAACCGACCTTGATTTTTAAGTGTGATTTAGTTTCAGGCGTAAACTTTACAGGCACTTACAAAAAAAAAGCTATCTATTACAGAAAATGGTGTTTTCTCTCTTCTTCCTCAATTCCCTCTCCTGTAAATGAGTCAGGAATGTTATGAAGTTAACATCATTAGTGGTTGCAAAGTATTTTGAGATCCCTGAATGGAGGGGCTTACATAAGTGAGAAAGTCTTATTAGGATAATTACAATTTATGCCAACTCTACTGGCACGATATAGATCACTTAATGAGTTATTTGGCTTTTCCTTTCTCTCCCTCTCTCTGTCTCAGCTTCCCTAAGCCACATAAACAGACTGATTTTTCACTGGCAACTTTCATTTCTAGCAAATAGCTTTTTCACTGAAATTTAAATTTAGCAGCAACATCTAGAAAATGCAAGTTGGTTTCGGATCAATTGGAATTTGCAAGGCTGCAGTAAAGAGGAATGTCTCAATGGTCATTGAACTAGAGAAGCTCACACTGAACTTGCCTTTGGAATTACAAGAACTGTCTCTCCACTCTCTTGCAGTGTGTTCTCTGCCAGAGCTGTGCTCAGCTGGTAACAGATGCTTGTGACTAATGTGGTGAAGGTGAATTGGTGACTTGGGCTGGTGACTAACATGATAAAGCTAATGGTCTCTGCTGGGGAAAAGTAGTAGTTTGTAATTTGATATCTCACTGTTGTGATTTACTCTCTTGTTTTGCCAACATTTCACTTATGTTGGTTTCAATGTGGGTCCCACCCAGAGATGGGATGAGAAAACCAGCTCTTGCTGGTTTTTTAGGACCTAAAGGACTGTTGATATCAGGTAGCTTCCTCCCCATAAAACTTTTTCTCTCAGCTGCAGTAAGCACTCATATTAATCCCTGTGACTGGGAAGTAGCTACTTGAAACTTTGTGAAAGTGGATTAAGAAAACTATTAAGATTTAGGAAATTATGATATCCTTGTAGGCATTATATTATAATGTTTAAATCACTAGGGGTTTATTTCTTGTTGAGTCCTGAAAATTGTATCTACCATGCTGACCTATTGTAATGTGGACCCATTTGGAAATGGCAAGTTTGTTGACTGCTGTAGAACATATGTACCTTTTCTTTCCTTTCTTACCTCTTGAGTGTTCCTTAGAAGTGGTCCTGGAGGTTGTTTTCCCAATGCATGGGAACACCATGCATTTAATGTAATCAATTGCCATAATAAGTGACACAATATTATTATTACTGCTATACAATATTTTGCTGAACCTCATACTTAGAGAACTGTCCCTTTCTAATAAATATTTTTCAAATATACAAGGACTGAAACCTCCACACTGTAAAACAAATAATGTATCACAAAAGGTTTTACCCAGCTTTTCAAGTTCACCTTCATTACTGCTGTCAACGTGGGGGAAGACACAGCTCTTAAAATACTAACCAGAGTCTCCTGAATCCTAGTGTTGAGGAGAAAGTGTCTTTGCTCAGCTGTGAAAGCAAGGAGGGGTTAGTTACTTGCTCAGCCATCGTTTATCCAGGCTTAATGCTCAAGGGGCTATGAAAGAAATCACAGAATCACAGAATATGCTGAGTTGGAAGGGACCCAAAACGTTCATCAAGTCCAGCTCTTAGCCCTGCACAGGACCATCCCCAAGAGTCACACCATGTGCCTGAGAGTGTCATTCAAATGCTTCTTGAACTCAAACAGGCTTGTGACCACTGCCCAGGGGAGCCTGTTCAGTGCCCAACCACCCTCTGGGGGAAGAACATGTTTCTGATATCCAACCTAAACCTCCCCAGACACAACTTCAGGCCATTTCCTTGGCTTCTGTCCCTGGTCCCCACAGAGCAGAGATCA
>JAWWLV010000002.1:2150940-2200712 GCA_035041135.1 Platyrinchus mystaceus
CCAACCTAAACCTCCCCAGACACAACTTCAGGCCATTTCCTTGGCTTCTGTCCCTGGTCCCCACAGAGCAGAGATCAGTGCTTGCCCTCCCTCCTGAGGAAGTTGTAACTGCAATGAGGTCTCCCCTCAGTCTCCTCCAGCTGAACAGGCCAACTGCTCTCAGCCACTCCTCATATGGCTTCACCTCAAGGCTCTTCACCATCTTTGTTTCCCTCCTTTGGACTCTCTCTAATACCTTAACATCTGTCTTATGTTGCAGTGCCCATACCCTCAGTGACAGAGAACTGTGCAGGCCCGCTCTGCCTGTGTTTTGCTGCTGAGCTGAGAAACCCTCATGGAACACCGCAAGGTGAGGTGACATGCAAACAGGCACTTTTATGGCAATGTCAAAGGGTGGTGATGGTATCTTTTAACATCACAAGTGAGTAGTGAAGCATAGCCCCACAGCACATATTCCTTGGCAAGAGGACAAGTCCCAGTCTGTATTTGCTGCTCTGTCGGTATTTTGCTCTGCACAGTACTAGTAAACCGAACTACTTAGCAACAAGACAAAGTCATAGCTACTTCAGTTCAACTTTCAAGAGTAGCAGGCTTTTTTTATGCCCTATTCTTTAGAATATGTCTGGATAGATCACAGCAGATTGGATCATACTTTTAAGACACGAGAGAGGTCAGATGCGTAACTCCTGAATTGTGCCTCAGGGTCCTTCTGAAGCAGCAAAATGGGTTAGGTTCTGCCTGTTTCCCTCCTCACCCCCCCATACACTTGGTGGAGAGGATGGCTTACACCATAGAGCTGCTGTCAGGTTTTCTCTAGGACAAACTGAAAATTTGCCTCTTACTGCCATCCTTACTAAAGATAATGCTGATGTTTAAAGCCCCTTAGTTAAATATATTATGTCCATATTGCCTGCCTTGAATGCAAAATGTTATGGCAGAAATCACATCCCACACAAGATTATCAGCTACAGCAGGGCCCTGTTCATGTCTAATTAGCTTTGTATCTCCATGTATATGTGTGCATGTGCACATGCAAAAAAAGAACCTGACTTGAAAGCCCCAGAACAGCACCAGCTCTCTGAGGGAATTCTGCCACATCTCTGCTCTCTGTTCAGTCAAAGGCTTCCAACCTTGTGTTTAATACTCGGGGTAATGTTTCTGATGCTGTGGGGTTGGAACATAGTCCCCCCTTGGCAGAGTTTAGCTGAATGTTTTGAGTACAGCTCTGGAATCTCTTGCTTTGTGTGCCTCTTTCTGCACTTGTGGTGACAGCTCTCATTCTTTTCCCAGGGAAAGGTTATTTTTAAAGGCCTTTCCCTTCAACTAAAACAGAAATTGTTAAGGTATGTTACAGTTTCTAGAAGAAGAAAAAAATTAGAATGGCCTGCGGTAGCATTTTCCACTGTAACCAATGCCACAGTCTCTGTGTTGAGCAAGTTTCCATGAAATGCTTCATCTTACAATACCTGATGGCTCAGGATCATAGGGACCTATATGGCAGACTGGATAGCTGTGGTTACAGGTTCGGTGCCATTCCTGGGGACTTTGGGTGCTGTGAGTGAGAACAAGGAGGCATTTATATCATTTATATATCAATGTTTTATACCATTCTGCCGTTCCTTGCCATGAAATATTCCTATGCCCTTAAAATACTTAAATACGTTTTGTCACTGGACTACAATGCTGTGATTTCTGCTGTTGTGTTGAGGTGTTGTGTTTCTTGCTTCCCTCCTCACCTCTTTCTCCCAGCTTCTGTGACTTTCAGAGAAGGAGTTGGAACAGGACTGTGCATCAGCTGTGGGTGAAAATGGTAGTGGGTGGCAGGTCGAGGCTGTCCCACCTGCTGCTGGCCAGAGACTGCCCAGAGTAGCAGTGGGAAAAGCTCTTGACAAATAATGAATATATCAGAAAATGGAAAAGAACTGGTATAGTTTGCTGGCTCAGTGGGGACCTGCCAATCCCTCATAGCCCCAAAACGGGAAATGAGAAGTTTTAAAATCTAATATCTTTCTGATTTTCCCCTTTATTTATTAATGTTAAAGAAAAAGGAAATTCTCAGCTAGTTCATTCCTGTGGTTTGCAAACAAAGTTTGTTGGTTGTTTTGCTTTCCTTTCAAAAAGGCATCTCTTTGTTTAAATGTTGACCTACCAATTTAAAAGGAGAAGAGGTTTAGAAAAAGGATCAGTAATCTGAAAATGAGATGTTGGACTGAATGGAGCATTTATGCAAAGTGACATTTTGAGGTATTTATTTTTTTGTTGTCTCAAAGATATTTTTATTTGGCCTGGAGTTAATTGTTTTGTTTCAGCATTACAAACTGCTGCACAATTCCAGAGAGACACAAGCAGGGGAGACTCAAATAATTGTTTATTAGCTATGTACAGTGAAGAAAGGGAATTAATTCTTGGACTTGGAATTTTTTCTGCTGTTTTCCCATGCTTTATGAATTTTGGCTGGTCTTTGCTTCTTGCTTCCTTGCATTAATCCTCCTTCTTTAAGCACATATTTAAATGTGCATTTTTTTGTTTGTTTTCTCTGTGTATGTTTAGGGTTTTTTAATTGGTCTACCCATACACCAAGGAAAGGAAAATGTGGATTGGGACTCGATCAGGCAAGCTCTACAGGCTTGGACATGGCATTCCTGAAGGTGTAACTAACAGGAGATATGGGCTTTTAAGTAAGAAAAATTATGATCAATAGGTGTATTGCCAGGACACGTCAGTGCCAAAATTCAGTTTAGGGCAGTATTATGCCATCCACTAGTGCAAGAAATAATTCCTTCTGTGGACACTTTGTAGTTTAGGTAGACACACTGGGATAAATAGGTAAAAGCAGCATATTTGACAGGACTCAGGTGGAGTTGCAGTTCCAGGAGATGGAGGTGCTTGCTGGGAAGCAGGAGTCTATCAGCAGTGTGACACTGACTGCAGGGACCGCAGTGTGTGCCTGTGCTATCAGGAGGGATGGGCACCAGAAAGGAGCTGCGGAAGATCCCTGCTGCCCTTATGGGTTGCAAGCAGAAAGAGCCAGAAGGCAGCATGCCATATTGTACAGTCAGACTGCTGTTATCCTGATCTAGCATGACAAATTGGTGTTCCCAGAGTGGCAGCAGAGTAATCAGACTGTGACAAATGGTTTACTTAGAGCAATTTGTTTTCATTTCACTGAAAATTTCCGCAGTCTTAACAGAAGGTTTCCTCCTGCCTCCTCACTCTCACTCCAACTGCCTCCTTCTTCCTTTAGTGGAATTTGCATGGTGTTGAGAGAGGGACTTGGACCTGACGTGTAGCTGAGAGGGCAGTGTGGCAGCTGGGAGGTCATGTTTCCAGGGACCACTGGCTTTTTGCAGCTGGATGCTGTTGCTGGAGGCAATGGGCTGGTTACTGTGAAGTTTGCCCTCCATCAGCTGTAGCCTGTACACATGCTTTTGCTTGCATTTCTCTCATAGGAGCTGAGCTACCTCACACCTTTTGCAAGTTGCTTCCTGGTAGATGAAAGGTATGTGGGAGCACGGGGTTCCCTGAGGGTCTGAAAAGGGTGTCTGTCTGTCTGACACCTTTCACAATTGCTAAACCCAGCTGTGTCGACCTGAAGTGCTGCCAGCCACAATTGCCCTGTGGGTGACAGAACAGCTGTGCAGCCCCATCCCTGTTCACAACACAGCTGAATCTGTCTGCAAAAAGCACACTTGCAAAATCCAAAGAGAACTGAGAGAAGGGGGAAAACTGCTAAAAATGAAAAATGCCAAAAAACTGTCTAGGAATTTGAGTGTGTTCAAGTTATTGTCATGCCAGTGCCTCCAGCTGGCCCTGGGATGGAGACCTCACTGCCTTTCCTGGTTCAAGTCTCAGCCCAGTGGCTGAGCATGGGCTTTTCAGTGCTGTGATGCCACTGCAAGGTTAAAACTTGGATGGTTTCACCTGCTTGTTTTTCACAGCAGAGAGATGAAAAATGGGTAAGCTCTGCACTGCCTGTTTAGCCAAATTTCCTCCTGCCCTAGGGTAGGGAAGGAACCGCCATGAGACTGACCTAGGAGCAGGCTCAACTCATGCTCCTCATCTTCTGCTTATTCCAGTTGCTCTCATCTATAATAATTACCTGCTGTTTCCAAGTTCAATTCTTGCTGTTTCAGCAGGCAGGGCTTTTCATGGGCTGCAGGAAAGGGAGACCAACACTTTGTGTAAAACAAAAGGGGTAGTGTTTTTTGGGAACTGGAGCCAGGAGCTCTGTGCTGTGGGGAAGGGGAGAGAAGGGCAAGGAAGAGTTAGGCTGGTGGCAGAGCACTCTGCTGTACTTTTCCTTTTGAAATGGGTTATTGAGATGAATATTGAGAGCGCCCCACTCAACACTCTCCAAAGTCACATAACAGGGTGAGCTTGGTGGCAGCCCTGGCCAGCAGGTCATGCCATCCAGCTCTTTTTCAGTTCTCGCTTCTTTCCTTCCTGGTGTTTTCAAAAGTACAGAGCTGCCCAGGGCAGAGTACCCAGGGCTCTGCAGGGGTAGCACATGCTGCTGCACTCCTTTCAATTCACCCCAAAGCCAGGAAAAGTTATTGGAGGCCTTGTGGGGTGCAAGCCTGGATACATGGTGAGCCTGGAGCGTTAGAGTATGCAGTGATGGAATCAAGGCTTTTCTCCATCATGCTGTCTGTGGCTGCTACTGTTTTATATCTGCAAGCAGCAGTTTAAAGTTGAACTCAGTACAGGAAAATGGGGTGAAATACTCAGGCCACTTTCATATGGGAGGTTGGAAATGACAGCCCATAAGACTCTTCTTTGAGTCTGACGTCTGCCCTCGAGGAGTTGATTTGCCAAGTGGTTGCACTTGGTGCTGGTGCTGCATCTTGCATCCTTTTGCTACAGCACAGGTAATCAACAGTGTGATGCAATTTACTGCTGCATCCCCTCTGTAGCCACCAGAGACATCCATCACAGTCTGGGGAGCAACCAGCCCAGCCCTTCTCCTGCACCTTATCACAGTGGCAGTGTTGTTTGAAAATAGTGCCGAGCCACTTAAGAGAGCCTGGAGTGTAATACCTCCCTTTAAATGAAATTCCCACTCTGTTGGCAACTTGGCTCTGCAGAAGCTCTTGAAAATAGCACAGCAGTGTGTAAGTACGTGGTGCCCACTGGAACATGTCCCTGGCCTTGGGTGGAATGAGCTTTCTGGCATATGCTTATACAACAAAATGACTTAAGACCATTATCACAACGTGATTTTCATAATGTATTAGCAAACATAATAAAGCAATGGAAAATTACTTGCACTAATCAGACATCCATAAATAGACTCAAATAGTATATTTTACTCTCAGTTGGAGTGAATAATTAATCAGCTTATTAAATCTGACCATCTCGTACAACATGCCAGTAGTTTTTCAGTGCATGTTTTTACTGTCCATGTATCTCCATTAGATTGATGGATTCGGGTGGTTCAGAGTGGTAGTAGTAAAGGAAATGCCACATGTAAGTATATAAAGCTGGATTTACAGTCTCGGGGCACCACTCTTAGATCACTAACAGCAAAATGGGGTCATGTTACATATTTAAATAATAGCTGATCTGCATCTCACGGATGATTTCTTAAGAGCTAGGGAGGAAGAAAAAAAACAAACGCAGAGGAGATCACAGCATTCAGTGTTTCAGTCCTGCTTTGTTGGGGCAGTAAAACCCACCCAGAGCTGAACACCCTGCAGACACCATCTTTCCATCTCCCCACTCCTCCATGCCTCCTCTCACTGTACCTGCTCTGATCTGCACTGGCATGCTGTCTGCACCCACATGGGGATTTTTTTTAAGTTTTGGTGTTTGCTTTCCTTCCTTGATGTCAGTCACTGCTTCTCTTTGGCAAGGGACATTTCTCTTGATAGACAGTAAAGTTTATATTTGGGTGCAGAATCCTACAAAACTTCTGCAAAACTTCTAAAGATATTCAGTTATAATGAAATTATAATGGTGCATAAAGTGAATGTTGTGGAGGTCTTAAGCAAAGTCTTCTGGGAAATGGAGTGTCACTGAAGGCCAAAACTGAGAGCCTGTGCTCTGGTTTGCTCCGCATGGTCACCTTGTCCTTTGCCACACAGACCTGAAGTCACTCTGTCCCCACACCTTTGGATCCTGGTGCAGGATCCCAGGGTGCTGTTTCAGTGCCCTATGGCAGGCAGTCCGGAGCTGGCATCACACCCTGGCCAGGCTAGTGTGAGGAAATTGGCAACTGCAGAGCTAGCAATGGGAGATGGATTCGCCACACCTCCGATATGAGCAGATCGCATTTGTGGAAATCAGAGGGCAGACAGTCTAAATGCATGATGAGGAAGCTGAATTGCTCTTTACTCTGCAGACCAGTTAGGTGTGCATAAATCCAAATACAGATGCTCTCTGAATTTATTTGGCTGCTTCTTTTGCTCTAAGGGAATGTACCAACAACTTGTCATGAACTGGGGAGCACAGGTTTCAGTGCATGGTGTGATAGTCCCAGTTCTGCTCCCCTTTAGAGAACTGCACAAATGAAACTCCTGCTGACTTCTTTAAGAGGAAAGGGAGGAACTTGGCATCAGACAATTTGCAAGGTTGCTTAAGAGTAATTTAAATGAATTAAAATGAAAAGCCCCAAGGGGCTGAAGCAGTCAGCCAGGAAGCACTTGTAGGGCTAGGTGTGTGTAAAGCAGGGATTGTAACTGTTGCCTTTTCCCTTCAAATTTCTGAGATGTCCCTCTGATCCTCAAAGACTATCAGTTCAGTTTCTGACTAAGGAAGAAGAACTGAGAGCAAAAGAACAGACTTTCAGTAACAGATCAATTCTCCAGGCAGATAGAGATGAGAGTACGATAAGTATGATAAGTATGAAAAATTACTATGTCTATCGGTATATAAAAGTATATGTATTAAATATATACCTTCAGCAAGTCAATAAAATTAGTGTTAGTGTTGTTACTTTGTACTGGAAATATTTTTGAGTCTGTCTCAGAGTGGTGGCAGGATAGAACCCATCTTACTAGATTTAATCCATCCGTTTATCAAAGAAAAAAACACATTTTTTTCCTCTATTAAATGCAATTCTCTGTAAAAAGGACTTTTCTTCTCTTTTAAATTGCTGCCAGACTTCATCCCAGCCTGGATTGGCACAGAGCACTGAAACCTGGAGAGCGCCTATGAAGACACATTGTTTTTTTTGAAAGGAGTGGGGAAACACAATTATAATTTTTTACTCATTTGACTCATTGCTTGTTATTTAGAAAACTAAAGCAGTTTCTCTGGCATTTCCTCATGTCACTGTTCAGGTCAGCCCGGGCTCAGCACAGTGTGGGTAAGGGATGTGGCCAAACATGGGAAGAACGGCCAAAGCTTTCAATTTGGCAGAGCTTCCTA
The DNA here is from genome assembly GCA_035041135.1 of Platyrinchus mystaceus. Classification (NCBI taxonomy): domain Eukaryota; kingdom Metazoa; phylum Chordata; class Aves; order Passeriformes; family Tyrannidae; genus Platyrinchus; species Platyrinchus mystaceus. Next base: position 2,158,309 of record JAWWLV010000002.1, read on the forward strand.
CTGCTTGCCTTTCTTGAGTACCACCTCTGCCTTCAGCTTTTGTCCAAGCCGTATAATTAGCACCACTGGCAGCATTATTCTCCTCAGATACACTCAGCCAAATAACGCTGTTGTGCGGGGCTGGGCTGGCAAGCTGCATGCAGGGAGTGTTGTTCGGAGGCTGGAGCTGTGTCATGCCTCTTGCCAGTCCTCTCACAAGAATTAGCCTAATTCTTGGATCAGTTTTTCTGGGAAGGCAGAGGAATGTTGATCCACCAGTTTCTCTTCTAGCTTCTTCAGGTCTGTTTACAGTAATGAAACTGGTGATGATGTTAGTTCTAGCACCCTGTCCTGTAATGCTGACTAGTGCTAGGATTGGAGTTCACAAACCCCAACATTTTGTTTGCATCATTAAATTAGTCTTGAGTCTGGTTTTTGTTGTTTATGCAATGCTGCAATTTGTCTTTCCTACTTTAAGTGTCAAATATTTGGCAAGGCTGCTAAATGTTCATCATTTAGTGATGAACTAGTTAGTGATAAGAAATTGATGTTCAGGATAATATCTGAAGCAAATAGATAGGGTCAAATTTTTTACCCATCTCCATCCTTCTGTTGACTTAACTGGGGTTAAGAAAATTTATCAGCTACATACCTCAAAAGAGTACATATTTCTGGATGTGTTAGCTGCAAGATTAGATCCTATCAGATTTATTTAGCTGGGAGCACGAGTATGTTTAGTGCCCCTTCCCTGTGTGTGCAGGCAGAGGTCCCTCTTGCTCACTCCTTCAGCACTCAGCCTGCTCTCAGGTATGGGCCCAGCAGGCAATCCAGCATTAGTTTGTGTGCTTTTCTCTTTCAAGACTTAATGTGGTCATGGATGATTGCATGTGCCTTCTCTTCCTACCCCAAACAAGAGATCAGGAGCTTCTTAATCAAGAGTGTTTCATTGTCATAATTTTGAAAACTGCTGTTGGTAGTGCCACAACACTTTCTGACATGGTTTTATGTGACACCATTTGCAAAGGGAAGACATCACAGTGATGTGATACTAGCTTTTACTTTTCTACGTCATCCCACCCAAAGAAGATATTCCTTTTGACACTCAAGGAAAATGTGAATTACTACTGCTGTAGAGCACAAAACCTAAGCCATTTAGCAAGGACAAAATAACTAAGCCTCAGGACTGAGGAGGAGGCTGTCTGTCTTCTAAAACCATAGAAAGCTGGACCAGGGAAATGGGGGTGTGGAAAAATGTATCTCATCCCAGTTACACCCCAGTTGTCTCTGACCGAGACCTGCAGCAGTGCACCGATGTGTTTGCTCAAGGGGCAAAAAGCAAACCTACATTTTCAGAGAGCAGCAGCAGTGTTTTTGCCCCATGTTTGCCTGCAGCAGGGCTCTGATGTAGTAATGCCTGCAAAAGGAGATTGCTGTTTATTTTCATTTATGACCTAAGGCTTACACAGTCAGAAGACTTGTGCATTTGTCCAGCATATAATGTACACCCTGGTACCTCCAGTGACCCCATTGGCTTTAATACAGCATTGCCATCTTTTAACATTCCTCTAAGGTTCATGGTCACATGAAACAATGAGGGGGATCAAAGGAAAGCTTGATTTTCAAGAACTAAAACAATGGAGAGCTCTGGAGGTAAACCTGGTAAAGACCAAGCCTGTGAGTTTGCTGTTTGAGCCTTGACCCACTGAGATGTTTGAGTATTTCCAGCAGGGAGAAGCAGTGGCTGGGTACACAGTCAGATCCTAATGATTCATGAACGAACTAACCAGCAAATCCAGAGGAGTATAAATAATGCTAGACAGATATAAATAATATTGACAAATACTTACCTTCAATCCCCCTAAAGTGCGGAGGACTGAATGTGTGAAAGTCCATCTGAGAGACTTTTATTTTTTCCTATTTATTACAACAAAACTGAAAAACTGACCACATTCTGTCTGAAATGGGAAGCATGACACAGTATTACATTTTCTTTCTGGATGCAAGAAAATGACCTTCATAGCTCACTTGAGGCTTTGTCTCTAGAGTTATGGGCCATTCCATTGTTAGTGGTAATAAACTGCACTACATTCCACTTCACACTGATGGGTATTTCTACATAATGCCAGGGAACTTTAAAAAAAGAAGAAAAGAATAAAAGTCAGTTTCAAAATGTGTTTTATTAAAAAGGGAAAGAACTCATATCAACTCTCAGATGATATGTGTTATAATAACAAGCTATTATGTTTTAAGCACTATTTGTAAGTGTTGTGCACATACAGTTTGGGACTTTATTATAGTATACATGAGGGTACCAGAAGTCCAGAATGCAGAAGGAACTGGGACAAAAATCAAGAAGGTTGGTTCCTCTACTACTGAGCACTGCCAGAGAGCTTCACCGTGGCCATCTGAGTTGAGGGCAGGTACCAGCATCTCAAGCCCTCCCAGATTTTTGGCCCTATTTTTAGGTAATAACCCTACCTGAATAACAAGACCAGGAGAGTATGTTAATGTAAGCCGAAAACGCTCTTGATGCTAATGCTGTGCCTTTAAATAACTCTCAGAGCCCCCCCCTTATCTTTCCTCTGCACTTTTGGCCTCAGGACAAGCCTGTAATTAGCACAGATTTTTCACATCCGTGGCTAGATTGGAAATTTGGAAGCACTTAATGAAAAAGGTCAGTCACCTTGACCAGGCTGAAGTTGCAGTTAGAGGACATTCACTCTCTCCCAAGGCTGGTAGCACACAAATCCATGAATATTAACACAGAAATGGTAATGGTTGCTAGGATAGGACCCTGCATTCAGCCTGCATTCAGCTTGACTACAGCCCCGAGGGCTTTCTTGTGTTTGGGGAGCATTTCCTTCTGGAATTCCTAAGGCAGGCTTTGCACACCATCTCTGGGTCTAGAGTTGGATTAGTACATGAGTCCAAGTCCAGATTAACTAGAAATCCAGATTACTACCCTCCTTTGTGATCTGAGTCTGAAGATAAGGTTCAAGCCATGTATTTCTTTCATGGTAGATCCAGAACCTCACCCACCACAGCTTTCTAGGTGGTGCCAAAACCTGTGTTTCCAGTAGATTTTGCCTTGGGGACCTGGTTTCTATAGAAAATAAGGCAGGGCTTTGGTTTGGGGTCAGGACCAGGGTCTCAAAGGTCACTGTCTGTTTGGTTTTATATTCCTGGAACACAAAAGTACAGGAAACACCCCACCTGCAATCTTGTGGGCTTTAGGGTAAGTTACAAAATTAACACAATTACAGCTTCTAGATACAGGAAGGGATTGCCTCTGTATGTGGTTGTGCTCTCATGGCATCTTGTAGGATGACTCCTGTTTTATATTTGTGGGCTAGAGCATGACGGCAGAGGTCAGATGAGGCTGCCTCCAAAAGCTTACATCTAGGCTGGGAAGTGATTAAAGGAGTCCTGTGGAAATGGAAAAAGACGTAATTCATAATATGATCTCCTGTCTCTCCCTGTAGCTTGTGAGTTTAATGCAGGTTTCTACAACACTGGAATATTGTCCAGTGCAAAATATATTTCTATTTACCTGTTTTAATCTCTCTGTGATTAAATTATGGCAAAAGCAAAATAAGAAACGCACAGCAAATCCTCCAACTTACTGTTAAGTTAGGAAAACTCACATTCTTTCATTTCTGTATCTCTTAGATGCAGTTAACGCATAATGGGAGAAGAAAAAAGTCCCTGGTAATAATTACACAGTTTGAACAGAAGCTTATGGTAGCAGTAAGGATTCTTACAGTGTTGTGGTTTTGACTCTGGCCAGATTTTAAACACTTACTGAAAACTTCTTTCCTCCCTCCTCCTCCCTTCTGTTCTTCTCTGAGCTGAGAGGGAAAAAAAATAGAGAATTCCTGAGTAGAGATAAGAACTGGGAGATTCACTTATTAATTAATTTTCACGAGCAAACAGATTCAAAGTGAATAGAACTTAAATTTATTGCTAACAAACTTAAACTAAAAACTAAATTATTGCTAACAAAATAAGAACTAAAAGAGTAAAAGAATAAAACAGTCTTAAAACACGACACCTTCCTTCCACTTCCCCCTTACCTCAGTCGCGCAGGGAGATGAGAAAAGGGGGAAAGTCACAGCCAGCGACTGCTTCTGCCACTGTTAAATCCATTTCTTAGGCAGGAATTCTTTCCAATTCACTGTCTTGGGGGGGTCACTTTTCTATCGTGTGCAGAGGGGTCTCTGTCTCCTTGTACTCTGATGGTCTTCTCTATGGGCTGCAAGGGGACATCCTGCTTTACCGCAGTCCTCACCACGGTTACAGGGGGTAATGGCTTTGAGTCTTTCACCTGTTTCCTGTGGGGTCCCTTCCCATGGGAAATAGTCTTTGATGGACCTCTCTAGCGTAAGTCCATCCCTCAGGCAGCAGTTCTTCCATAATCTGCTGTCCCTTGGGTCACAAATGAGCTGCACTAGCATGGATTCCCCCACAGGGCCACAAATCCTACCCGGGACAACTTGCTCCAGCGTAGGTTTCTCTCTCATGGCCCACAGGTCTCCAGCAAGACTCTGTTTCATCTTAGCCCTCCCACAGGGTCTCAGCCTCCTCATGCACCCACCTGCTCCAGTGTAGGCTCCTCCATGAGCTGCAGGTGTGGGGGGTGTCTCCCCACCCCAACAATCTTCCACAGACAGCAGGGGTCTCAGCGTTAAGTCTTTCCCCTGCTGGAGGGGGAGAGGGAGGACTCTGAGCCTCTCCTCGCCCCTCCTACTACACTGACCTTGGAGTCTACATTGCTATCTCATGTTCCTCTCTGCTCTCCTCTCCGTCTGGAATTTCTTCTGCGACACGTCTCAGCAGGGCAGTTTCTCTCTAGAGTTTTTTCTCCGCTCTGTTACGTGTCTCGGCCAGGGGAGCTTCAGTGCCACTCTTGCCCTCGGCCCAGGGCTGGGGGGAGGTGGGAGGTCTGGCCCACACCTGGGGCCTGCTGCCTCCTCCAGCTACATGGCTCTTCATTTCTTCTGCGCCACAAACCTTCTCTTCCCGTGTTCTTAAATATGTTATCACAGAAGCGAATATTATTGGCTAGTAGTAGGAAGTCCATCCTGGTGCTGGCTATCATTGGCTTTTTCATAGAATAGCAAAAGCTTCTAGTAGCTTCTAATTGAAATCATCTCTATGGCCCCCTATTACAAAAAATTCTGCCACGTGAACCCATGACATACAGTAATGTGCAAAACATCATGTCCTAAACTCATAAAAAACCCATGTGTCTTTAAACATTTATTTTTACTGTGTGTGTTTAACACTAAAAGTGACTATAGCACACTGCTCTTCAGCTTAATTGTTTGGTAAATGTCATACTGTAAAAGCAAATCCCTCTCTTGCACTTAGAGTACCATCACATTGCCATGCGGCCAAGAGGCCCCTGCAAGATGCTTACAGGAACACCCTCCCTGTAGAACAGTTTGTGAGCATTTAATAAACCTTTCCACATGGAGCACCCCTTGGAGATGAGCGAGTTATTTTATTCCTACCTCTTTACACTGGGAGAACTGAAGTACAGAAAAAGCCCAGATCCCCTGTGGTGCTCAGATGCACAGATCCCCCTTTGTCTGAGTTGTAAGTTCATCCCACCAGACTTGCACAATGTGACTGACTGGAAGGTTGTGCTGGAAGTTTAGTACCCTTAAAAATCACGTCTCAACCAGACCACTTTGTTGCATTCCCTTCCGTCTCTCCAGAGCCCAAAAGCTGGTTTGCCCATCAAGTGCAGATCTGGGTCTCGAGCAATGCATAGCCAGATTTCTGAAAGGTGTCAGTGCCAGTTATTTGAACATCTGGCGCCATTTGGCTCTAATGTTTGATTTTGTTTTTAAATAAACTGTGCCCTAGCACAGGAAACGTGTTCATTTGCATTGGAAGAACAAGTGTGATGAGCTATTCCTCCCAAGGAGTAAAGCAGAACAGAGTAAGACTCACAATTTAGCACAGCCACTGCTATCAGAGCAGAACCAGCACCTCTATGATAAGCTGGATGGACAAGGCAGGAACAGCTGAGTCTTCCTCAAGACCTCTGAGCGTCCATGAAGGTGCCAGTGGTGAGGCTGCAGTGATATGGTCAGATTACCACTAGGCAAGGAAATTCAGGACCTTCAGACTTGCTGCATATGTGATAATTAGTGTCAGGCTGCTGGTGCTGTTTGCTGGTTTTCATTTATAGAAAAAGAGCAAATAGAGCTCTTGGCATCTCAGGAGATGCCTGATGCAAGATCAGGTTCTGAGAATAAGGAATCTGCTCTGTATCACAATGACTGTCACCTGCACTCTCTGCTCCACTAACCAGATTTATCGTAGGGCTGCATCAAACAAATGGAGTCATAAGCTGCACTGTCCCCAAGGCAACTGGATGGATTAAAATAGCCAAGACAATGATGAATGCTGCCAAAGGATGTTGATATTGGGCTGCTGGATCTCTGGTCTCTGGAAAATCCCAGGAAACAGTCTTTTCACAGGGAGGCTGCAGTTACCATTCTCAGCAACAGAAGGGAAACAGGGGAATCCTGTTTCCTCTGCCTTTTCTATCAAAGGGGCAGCCAGGCTCTGTGATAAAGCATACTGACTCTCCACAGTTTTGAGAATGAAAAGCTTCCTATCTTCACATTTAGCTTTCACAGGTCTAATCACCTCCCTTTCTCCACCACTCCAAAATTCAGCTAAATAAAATGTAAATTTAAATGTGCAGCAAAATACTGTAGACCCTGTGCAGCTCCTGCTGAGATCAGCAGTGACAAAACTCCTTGTCATTTAAATGACATGGGAGAAGGTGTATGGTTATAAATTTTGTTTGTGCATTGGTATAATATTCTTTGAGTGTGTCCATGCACGTGTATTTTATGTTGCATAGGCTTATACAGGTACAAGTACAGTAAGGACAGATGAGCACCTACTTATAGGCAGGCAGCAAATCCATGTCTGTGTACATCTATAGGTATGTCTGTGTGTGCTGCTAATGTATGTTTAAACTGGCATCAGTCCAGGACTGGGTGTGTTTGTAAAGTGTGTACATGAAAGCTTGCCTGCTTTCCCATTGCAGAAGCCTGAACTAGATGTGAGCTGTAATGGAGACCTTTGATTTATAGGACCTTCTCTCTTTGTGGATGTTTGTGTAGGATATCCATGTGATGGAAAATCTAAATTGATAATGAATCTGCTGGGCTTCAAGGAGAAACTCTGTGTGTAGCCCTTTCAGGTACAAGCTCCTTGTATGAGGCCATTTTATTTTACAGATGGGCAGTCATCAAAGGGGAAACTCTAATTTGAGAGAGTCTGTACTTAAAAGCAGCAGTCCAAAGCCCTGCCATGTCCTTTGCATTGACCTCTTTTGTTCCTTTCTATAAAAAATCTGATCGAGGGCCCTTCACAGGTGATTTTCTAGTTTAGTTGGCTGGGAGGAATTTCAGTAATGAATATTCATACCACCACAGACTAGGGGAAGACTGTTTCCAGGGTCTGGGAGCCTGCCAGAAAGGTGGTGGTGAGGGGTGGAGGGTGTCCCAGGAGAAGTGCATTTTGGGAGACAGAAGATAAAAAACCTGAGCCTGTGGGAACTCACTCCCTACCTTGCTTTGGCCGCCAGACCCATGAGAATACAAGGCTTTGGCTGACACTGGTGCCCAATGCACTCTGATGCCATCAGGATATGTGGTGGCAGAGTCTTATTTCTATTTCTGGGGTGACAGGAGGTTCTCAAAAGCTGACAGTGTTAGAAGCTGAAGTGAGCTTGACCAGGAAGAAGTGGCAGAGACACTCCATGTATTCTGGGCATCGATACAAAGTTCCAAAAGGACATTGATAGGCTTTTGGGATACCTGCTATAGAGACAGAAGGGATTAAAGAGCTGAGTTTGTTTTCTGGCCTCTCAGAGGACTCTTCTGCTGTGGGACTGCTAAGAGTTGGAGAACAGCAGGTGCTGATTGCCACCACAATAGTGCACTGTCAACAATACCACACAGAGACTCCGCAATCCCCGTCCATAAGATGATCCATGAGCTGGAAAGCCAAGGAGTAGTCAGCAAGACTCACTCACCCTTCAACAACAGCCCCATTTGGCCTGTGTATAAACCCAATGGAGAATGGAGATTGAGAGAGGCCTGAATGAAGTTACCCCATCACTGAGTGCTGCTGTGCCAGACATGCTGAAGGTTCAATGTTGGAGTTCAGTGCTGGAGTCTAAGGCAGCGAAGTGGTGCCACCATCAACATTGCCAATGCATTTTTCTCCATTCCTTTGGCAGCAGAGTGCAGACCACAGTTTGCTTTCACTTGGATGACTATACCTGGAACCGACTGCCCCAGGGTTGGAAACACATTCCCACCATCTGCCCTGGACTGTCATTAGAGGTCCTACCTCCTGAATATATTGTCATTAAACCAAGACAACAGGGGAGGAGAAGTCAAGGAGAGTAACAATAGATTGTCTTATTATAGCAGTGGCCAGCCCAGTGGTCAGCCTTGTGCTGACAGCCTGGCAAATGATCCCCTGCCAGATAATGGAGGTGGGTTTTTGGCAATGCTGTCCTCAGACACTCAGCTCTCACAGAGGAACTGTGATCCTTCGGAAGGCCAGGAGCAGGCTTTCTGCTTGGGGCAGAAGCAGGGGTTATGCATGGGCCGTGGCACTCAGAAAATGACTCAAAATCAGAGCAGTTCATCTGTTTATACCCAGAAGAAATCCGTCCATTGCATCTATGTGAGCTATACTTAATCGGTCACGGAGCAGGTCTGCCTGCTCAAACACATAGATTGTACATCCCCTTTTCTAGCAACCTCCTTCTCACTTGGTGTGCTTCTTCCCTTTCCCCAGCCCCATCCTCCCTTTTTCACTTATTTCTGTCTCTGAAGAAAACACTATGGGAAAGATACATTTCTTTTCAGCATCATGCTGACCCCCTTTTCTCCTCCTCCGGAGCCCTGAAATTAATTAAATGATGTCACGCTTGATTTTATCTGATTTGGAAGCAATTCATCACCCTTTTGCTGGTTCTATTAGTCCAAGTGATCAGCACATTAATTCATTTGTGAGACTAAGCTCAAGGGTAATTACAGTGAGGAAGCTTAATGGCTAAACGTGTTAATGTCTGTAATCAGAACTATTTTCTCAGTGCGGAACAATTGTTAGACAATTACACTTGGATATGATTGCTCTGGTAGGCAACAGGTGCTGTGTCAAGAGGAGAATAGCAGAAGCTTTTTTTGCAAGTAGTGTATTATCAGCAAATTTGACTCTTTCCAATCTCTCTTGGGGATTCTGTGCAGCTTGCCCCTTCTTCAGGTTTTGCATTATTAAATAAGTTGTAAAGTCATCCCTCTCTCTTTTTCAGGCTGGGTTATGTGGGGCACAGAGGAAAATAGGCTCCTCTGTTTTTCGTTTGTTTTTTGGGGTTTTTTTCTGTGGGACTGCCCAAGCATGGCAAGGGCCACAAGGCCTTTCTGAGCAAGGTCATTGCCTCTTTCCTCTTCTGACTGAGCTGTTGGTGCCCTTGTCTAACAAGAAAGCTTCAAGTTTTATGTCAGGTGTCCTAAATGTGTCTATTTCCTCCAGGTCTAGCTCCTGAAGGAAGTTAGAAAATTACAGCTAAATGTACAAAGTTCAACTTCTGATTAAAAGGAGTGTCAGGAAATACCTTGTCTGTGCCATCACCCTGCACAGCCTGTGTGATACCCAGTGCTGATGTCTGTGGATAAGAGCATTGTGTGGGATGAGCAGGCAGACTGCACGGATGCCGTGTTCCAGAGGGATTCTGGGGAAAGATGTAGCTCTGGCTCATACCTGCACGGGGTGGGCTGTGGTGGACAGCAGTGTTGCTTGGCCATACAGTCTGATTCCTTTGTGCGGCAGGAAAATGAAGGAGGTACAGTGAGGGCTGGGGATCAGAACTGCATCAGTGAGCATGATGCCACTGGAGAAGCAATCATGCCCACAGTCTGAACCAAGGGAAGATGGGGCAGCCCAGGACCTCCAAGGTAGTGCTGGTGGTTCAGGGCAATTCAGTCTTTTGGACTAATGTCCCCTGCCCATTTACCCTTCCTCCAGCCGGCGTGTGGCATTTGCCGGCTGGGTACATTCAGCCTCTGAGGTCACTAAAAGTGAGGGTGAATTTGCTGCAGTCCCTGTGAACTGGATGGTGTGTCTGGGCAGGAACCCCACAAAGTCATTTCTCTTCATTCCTGGGCAGCCACAGTGACTTCCACTTTGCCAAGTGAGTACAAGCACTTTGGCTTTTCAGCTGGGGAGAGATTTTATTCCAGCTCAACTTGGAGGTCCTCCAACACACAAGGCACTGTACATTGCAGAAATTTGCATTTGGGGTAATGTCCCATACACTGCTGCTCTTCAAAAATGCATTTCTTGGTCTTTGAAGAAAAACCTCTGGCTGTGCTGGATTGGCAGCATCCTCAGAGGCCTCTGTGTTAGTCCTTAGCAGCAGTCCCAGCCTCCTGCCACAAATGAGGAAGGGCCAGAAACGAGTTCACAATGATGTGTTTTGCAGACACAGTGAAGGTTGTGCCAGTGACAACTACAAGAAGAGCTGTCTGCTTGGGTGTTTTCAGAGGCCATCTACACCCACAGAAAGGCAAGATAAATCTAAAGTTTCTTTTGTCATTAGTAGTATAGATGAAGAACAAATGCTCCTTTTCTTGTAAGACAGCAATCCCCTCTGGTCTCCAGCTGGATTTGCAAAGGGGCTGTGTCAGTGACCACCTCCTCTCTACACATCTAATGTGGCAGGACTGATATTAGTACCTCCCTGCTTTCTCCAAAATCTAGGATACAACAAAACCCTGCTGGCATGCCCCGGTGAGGTCTAAGCCCTCTCTTAACAGGCAATCAGGGCATGGTGATGGCTGGGTTTGCTGTCTGTCATCCCTATGCAGTATTCCAAGGTCTTGCTGCAGGTTTGCCAAGGACTGTGGCACAGCAGGTGAATTTTGACAGAAGGGTATGAAAACCAAGAAGATACCTCTGCTGTTCAATGAGTTAAAAAACTTATTGAAATTCAGGGCAATATCACATTTCTTCTCACCCAGCTTTCAGGTCTGACAATAGGTAATGTAAGCACAATAGGGTGTGTTGTGGTTTAACCCCAACTCAGCTGCACACGATGGGATGGGGAATAGTAAAAGGCTTGAGATCAAGACAGTTTAACAGGTAAAGCAAAAGCTGTCACACACAAGCAAAGCAAACCTTCCCATGGGCAGGCAGGTGCTCAGCTATTTCCAGGAGAGCAGGGCTACATGTACACCTCACATAACAGTGAGTCGGGAAGACAAAATGCTCTCACTCTGAATGTTCACCTTTCCTGCTTCTTCCCGCCTGCTGAACATGATGCCATATGGTAAAGCAGTTGGGGTCATTTGGGGTCAGCTGTCCCAGCTGTGTCCCCTACCAGCTTCTTGTGCAGTCCTGGGTGCACTCCTGTTATGCTGCAATACAGGGGGATCACCTGCTCAGTGGAACCCTAGCCTGGGAATCAGACAGTCAGGATTTATATGCTGCCTCTGGCACTGGCTTGCCAGGGAAGCTTACGCAAGACATCTCCCATCTTTTGCCTCCCTTGCAACTTTAAACCAGTGTCCCCTCAGTCCTTGTTCTGCTGATGAGCTCAAATCATGTTACCTCTGTTATTCAGAAAGACACGGAAGCCTGGGATGGCAGAGCCCATTTTACCATCCAAGGCTTCTGATTTTTCCCTCTGCTGTCCAAGTTGCAAGGAGCAGAAGGAGCCTGTCTGTTGTGTTATGGATGTTACTCCTCTAGACTAATCCCAAGTTACTGTAGATACCATCTGAAACTACTGAACAATAGCTTCTAAAATATCCACCCACTCCTCCTCTTTTTGTCTTTATTAAAAGCTATAGAATAATTCTAATGTGACAGGAAACATGCTGCATTTTTTCCTCCACTCTATTTGACTGAAATGAAGCTGCTTCCCTGCATAAAGATACCCACCTCTGAATAGTTTGCTATTCTGAGTCCTGTGAAATTTGGAGTCAAACTTATTTTAACTGTTGCAGTCTCAGAGAGTCACCTAGTAGTTCTTCCCTACTGTTAAAGCTCAATGGGGTTTTGCCCCACATACCAACAGAGACACAGAACAGTACGTGGATTTCAATAAAATACAAAATGTAATCAGTTGAATGAATTAGGAGATTAATATCTCCATCCTCTCTCCTGAGTTTGGTGATTGGATGCTTTGAGTCTCCTTCTCCATCACACTTCTAGGCAGGGGTGGTGGGATAACAGATGTAATAAAAAAAAAATTTAAATTCCTCAGGAGACCCTAGACCTGGAGACCTGGAGACACTGTGGTCCCAGAAAAACATGCTGAACCATGCTGTGCCCTGCGATGCTGGCCCCAGGGCTCATGCACCAGCATCCTGCCACGGGGTGGGACATCTCTCCAGGCATCACCATAGCTGGCTGTGCTCTTGGACCTCTCCATCCCACCTGCAGCGTTCAGGGATGGCTGCCTGATGCTCTCCCCACACAGTTGCCGGTCAGGGAGGTAACGGATGAAAGCCAAGCTGCTGTGTGGCTACAGGTGACTTGGAGCAGTGAGTTTTTGCTGATAATAAAGTGGTGCATATCACCGTGATTCAGGAGGTGAAAATTTGCTGTTGGTGTTCCCACCCTGGCTGGGATGCATTGCAAGACCTCTGGCACATTGCAGGTTCACAGCCTCAGGTGTTTCAGCCTCTGCACTGGGACACAAATAGCTGCCTCTACCAATTTCCATTGCAAATGCACAGCTTTAATCCACCTGCAAACTTCTTTGTAAATTTGTCTAACAGCAAAACCCATCAGAAGAAGGAAACTCCTTGCTCACAGATTTTGGTTGCTCTGCTACTGGTTATGGCTTACAGAACCAAAGGAAACAGCAGGAACAGTAAAGTTTTACTGAGACTAAATTTATTTTCCTTGTCACATATCCATGAGGAGGACTCCGTTGGCATCAGTACAGGAACACCCCTGGGCTAAAAATAGCTGGAGAGCACAGGGCTGTGTGAAGAGGAGCAGCAGCAAACCTGAGGTCTGTCCCAGCCAAAACGATCCATCTCTCCAGCTCTGGCGTGCACAGCTCTGCACTCACCAAAGCTGCCTTAATCAATCTGTCCACGTACATTCGATGCGACACATGGAAGTGTCTGCTGGGCCTGTGCCCCATTCCCTGAGCAAATGTGGGAGTGTTGGTACAGACCAGCCAGGGCCTGCCAGGGTTGGCTCATAGTTCAGCTGCCCTTGAGGACTTGGGGGCCAGCTGAGGGCGTGGTAACTGTGCTTTGGACCAGCACAGGAAAATTACTCAGTTGTTACTTCTACCTTCCATGCACGATCATTTTCTCCCCCAAGGTTATAGATATATTCAATCAAAATGAGCACGTTACACTTCTCTGTAAAAAATGCAAAAGCAGTGCAAACATATCACTGTCTGCTGCTTGATATTTCTCCTTAATCTGGTAAATCTGCACAGAGCAGATAAAGTGACAGAAAAAGAAAGTTCTTGCCTCATTTCTCTTTTCTATCCAAGACAATACATCTAATGATAGGACATGCAATCTGTCTGCCTCAGATACACAAACAATTCCTGGCTCAGTCTGGCTGACACCACATCTACTGGGGTCCTTGGAGGCTTTGTGATCCCCATTTCTTCCCACAACTCCTGGCTCCTGGATTGGAAGCCATCACTGCCCATCAAACACTAAGTTTAGCAAATCAGCAAATTCAGACAAGAAAATATTTGTTAAACAATCCCTTCTTTCCTGCTGCCTTGTTCTCTGTTCAGATCATTCAGGCCACATTGCAAGGCATGGCAGTGTTGAAGCAGAAGCCCTGCTTGTGGGCTGGTTCCCCTGTGTGCCCATTGGGTCAGGCCCTTGCAGAACTCCACGTTAGGTGAGGGAATTATCCTGCTCCTGGGGGGCTGAGCATGCTCAGGGCACACAGCTCCCTGCAGACTGGCAGCAGAGATGCAGCACCCTGACAGGCACAGACTGGGGCCTTCTGCTGCATTTCTCATTTGGAAAGGACATTTTCCAGACAGTGGTGCAGGTGGGGTGGCCTTTGGGTAAGACTGACATCACTATTCAGTGTTAAGCCATGTTATGTACGTACTCCTTAACTATGGTTTATTTTCCTTGGTTTGGCAGGATTCTGGGGTGCCACAGCTCCTCTGAAACATAAAGCAGTGATGTGGCATTTAGCATGGCAATCAACTGAGGAGCCCAAAGATGCCATCTGCTATGTTAGAAGGTAATAGAAGGAGGAAACAACTCCTCTGTGGAAACTGCTCCCATACATAGAAAAGGAGGAGTGAAGGGCAGGTCATTTCCATCCCCAGGTGATGCTTTGTGCCCCTCAGAGGCAATGGTGCACAGAACCCCTCACTGTTGACCGACCTGGTGTTTGAGTAGTTAGAGCCTGCTGCTGGCAAGCTGGATTTCAAAGGAGCTGTGTCCATGCTTTCTTTCCGGGTTGCCTTCCCTGTGCCGTGCTGCAGTGTGCTATGCCTTCAGCCACAGTTTAGCTGCTGAGAAAAGCAGGAGGAGTCCTGCAGTCCTCAGCCCCAGCTGGACCAGCAGGGTCAGGGGCAGAGAAATAGAGAAAGGCACAGGTGCTAAAGCAGCAGGTCACGAAAGAGATCAGTTTGTTTCTCATAATAGTTGTTTCTTCATATCCCCTGCCCTCCCCTGTTCCTATCCCATCCCTGGTGCTGTTCCCTGCCTTGCCAGGAGCACACCTTGGTACAAGGGTCTGAAAAATCACGACTATTTCTGTTCTGTGGGAACAAAAGGTTTCCACTGTAGTAATTAATCTGTTCAGCTCTGCACAAGGCCCTGGCATGGGGCACAGCAACACACGTCCTGTGCAACAGGAACAAAAGAGGATTACTGTGGGGATGGCTGAAAGGAAAATGTGACTTGCCATGCATTGCAGGAAGCAATTCATACAGATTTTCTTTGCATAATAATAGTAAAGGGGTTTTGTGGTGTGAAAAATGCAAAGGGTAGGGGAGAGGATTTATCACAGGGACAAGCACAGTCTTGGCAGAAAGTTTATACCATTTATGCAAAATCACTTTCTGCTGCCCAAATGTTGTCTCTCAGTGACTCAGCATGGTGGAGAGGGTCATGTGAAGGGCTGAGGGGCTCAAACGTTGTGTTAAACTCTTATTTCACTGCTGGCTGGTGACAGCAGAGAGTAGCAGAGAGAAGGCAGTAGCTGGGCTTTGATAAGACCGGCCTGCTACACAAGTGTTGACTTGGTGTAGGTGTTGCTTCGGGGTTTTTAACTTCTTTTTGCATATGGCCTGTGTTAAAGGTCATGATTAACATGCACTTGACACCTCCTGGATTTGTGCAGACCACTCCTGTTGTCCCAGTGCTCTGGTGACCCCCAGCATTAGCTGCTGGCAGGGGTGTAGCAGTAGAAACACACACTTTTACAGTTGGGGGTTTTTTATGGTAAGTAAAGGAGGCCTTTTTTAGTTGTGCTGGCTGTTTGTCAGCTGTTCTTTCTGAAGAGGGGAACAGACATGACAGGTTGGAGGTATGGAATGGGTGTCTCTTTGGAGTTGCTGAGCAAGGACTTTAGACAGACTTGACTGGTAGGAGTTAAACCCAGGAATGCCCTGCTCTGGTGGAGAAGATGGGTGGGAATGGAGGGTGGCAGAGAGCATGGAAAGAGTTTTTTAAGTAAATTATTTTTAAATAGTGACCTATAAAGACTCATGCCAGCTCCCTGAGTTGGGCTTGCAGGTGTGCCAGGGAACTTAACACAGCTGTTCCCAGCAGTGTTATCTCCTGGAGGATGTGGAGGCTCCCTGCAGTCTCAGGGGCTCTTGCAGGGGCAAATTATTCTCACAGACATTCATAACTGCCCACACAATTTGCCTTTATGTCCCTTGTCCCCCATCATGTCATAGCTCCCATCTTCCATGTCAATTTTCTCTGTGGCTGCTGAGGCAGTCTGGGTGTTATGTGGTGGCCCATGGACTGGGACATCCCTTTGGTGGCTACAAGATCAACTTTCTTCAGCTATGAGGCCTCAGGTTTGAGTAATTTCATATGCATGTGCCCATCTGATTCATGAGTGACACAGGGCTGCAGAGAACTTCATCCCCATTAGTGCAGCATGAAACTGCTTGCAAAAGCTGAACTGTGTTTTTCAGTACCACCTTAAACACCTGAATCCCATGGCCTTCTCCGAGTTTCCCTGAATGAGCTGCAGAGGGTTTTAAATTAACATATAATAAGAGTGGGTTGATTACTCTTTTCTTTCACTTTTTTGGTCAGGTAAGTAAAACCCACTTGGGGAAAGGGGGTGGGGGAGGTGTGTGTATTTAAACTTGTATTGCTCATGTCTCTGGTCTTTATTTATGCTGAAGTAGTGCTGAAGTTCTAATGTTATATTGTGAAGATCTTTTGTGATGTCAAATCTCAGCCTTTGCATCAGGCACTGTTTCCTCTGTGTGGTGCTTCATTAGCTGGAGCCATTCAGAGTGTGTGTGTGCCCCTGGGTGCAGGCCAGGCATGGGAAGGGCCTCATGGTGCAGAGCTGGATGCGGTGCCAGGGGCAGGATGCCACAGCCTGTTGCCCTCATTTTGTTTCACCTATGCTCCCTCCAACCCCCTTCCCCCTCCACCTCCCCCCCACCCCGGAAAATACAGTTTATATTACCTACAGCTGTAAAGCAAGAATGCTTAACAATGTTACCCTAAGCCCCCTTCAGCAAGCAGTACTGTCACAAACAGCTTGTGCTCCTGAAGGTAGGAGAGAAGGTACCAGCACTGGCACAGCCACTCAGGGAATCGTGTGTATCTGCAATGACCTTTCCAGGCTGCTGGGGATAAAATGTTGAGGTCATTCATGAAAGAAAGAGTTGCAATCCAGGGACACTGCAGTGTTTTAAAATGCGCCTCAAAGAGCCAGATGACCTTTACAGTTTCTCGATAAATGTAAAATGCTTTCCACAGGCCTGGTAATGCAGGGCTAATGCCCTCCAGACAGTGAGGCAGACTGGAGGCAGTGGAGTGTGTATGTGTGTAGGGGGGTGTGTGGGGCTTGTGTGTTTCTGTAGGTTGATGGTTTTGTGTCGGTGTGTAGGGGTGTATGTAGTGGTGTTTGTGTGCAGCAGTGTGTTGGGAGTGTGTATGGGGGTGTGTGTGTAGGCTGATAGTTGTCTGTGTGTGTGGGTAGGTGGGGATGTGTGTAGTGGTGTGTGTTGGGGTGTGTGGCTGCCCCAGCTCAGGGCCACCCCAGGGCTTTCCCCAAACAGGGTCTGAGGCCATGGACATGGGAAGTCCGTGGCACTGGCAGTGCTCAAGCCCCCTGATAAGAAATTTCACACGTGCCCAGAGACTTTATTTCATATTTTATTGAATTTCATTTATATTAAATTAAAAATATATTTCTGACAGATTCATGTAACAAAAAGGCAGAAGAGTTCTCAAATTGTTCAGCTGGGATGAGTGTGGGTTGATGCAAGGTGGGTCGCAGTCTACATTTGCCTTAACAAACAGATACAGCTCTACCCCAAGGGCCATGAGGAGAAACTCAGGGCTGGCATATGGGGTGGGGGAGAATAGAACCACACAAAGAGAAGATCCACAGGTTTCTTCCAAACAAGACAAAAGGGGAGGGAAGGAAAAAAAGAAAAAAACAGAAACCATGAAAGAAGGGAAATTATGCTAATATTAACCCAGGTCAGTAAGTATTTTAGCAGTGTATAATCCTCAATAGCGAAAATATGAGGAACAAAAGGTTAAAGTAACATTACGCCACACACAATTGGCTTATCCTACTGTGTAAGCAAGTGCAGAAAGTCTGAACACACCACAATAGTGCTAAAACACAGAATCACACAGAATGCCAAAAATGGTACTTCTAACCAAAACCAGAGGGTGGGAAGGGAGAGAAAGGAAAGGGGAGGAGTGGCTTAAATCACAAGCAAATTACCTATATACAAATCAACCCTAAGGACAATTATGTTCCAAATAATGGTGTCCACAAGGAAAATAAAAGCAACATTATCCTTATTTACAAATGCAACTAGCTGTGTCTTTAACAAGCTATAAAAATACTATTCACATTTTCAAAGAAACATACAGTAGTTTTTGTATTTTTTATTTCAGAAAGGCAGCTAACTCTGAATGCATCACTTTGCAAGAAATTAATGTCTTCCCCAACATGCTGACACTTCTCTTCTGAAGGTACTTCGTAAGGCAGAAGTATTTTTGTTTTGTCTCTCTGTGCTTTGAGAACACGGAAAATTGGCTAAAACCCAGACCCCACCCCCCTATCCCTGCGTCATGGCCATCTCCCATTAGGTGGCCAGGCTATCCTTTGGGATGGACTGGCTGCAGTGACCAGGGACCAGCTCCCAGGAGCTCGATGCTATCCCTGTGTCTTTCCTGGTGGGAGCCTTTGATTCCAAGGGGACAGTAATGTCATCCTCCGGGCCTGGGAATTCAAGCCTCATCAGAAAAACCCAGTGGTTCTGGACCCCCAGGTCAGGAAATACAATTTGGCTATCTCTGTTCTTAGAAAGAGACTTCTTTTTCCCCTCAGTTTCCTCTCTCACACTAGGCTTGCTACCTCTTTAGAAATTCCAGCTTAGAATGTTGGGGAAATAGCAAAAACCGGGCAACAAAAGAGATTAAAACCATTGTGAATAATGTATCGAATGGGTATCAATTTCCAACATTAAAATGCTATAAAAAATTACATGTTTTCTCATTGACATTCATTTTCCTCTTACGTTACCCCACCACAAAAAGACAAGTACCCAGCACCTACCTCCAGTCCCATGTCCAAAGGAACAGTGGTTTTGTGCATTCAAAGTTAGCTACCCTCTACACAGCTGCTCAGTTAATAATCGACCCATTTAACAGCAGGACCAGTTTATGCTACATATGTCAGAGTACCTTACCTCGAAAGAACGGCATACATATCTACACTTACTTATAAAATACCAGTCACAGTTCGGTACCGTGGTTATCCCAAAAGGATTTAGTCTTCGGAGTGCTATGGACAATACAGTGTTTTCCCCCTAAGAGGGCTCAGAGGTTGGGCTGGGGCCCAAATTGCTGGCAGATGACAGCCAGTGGCTCCATGTACCCATGGCCCTGGTCACACCTGAACCACCAGCCGGATGGTGCTGTGTGGGATGTGCCTTTGCCCTGGGGGGATCATCCACAACACAGCTGGAACACAATTTCATGGCTTTTTTATTGAAGAGGGGAGAAGAACTGGGACATAATTACTCACACTGCCTAATGCCTTACAAAGCTCTCCTTAAAACCCCTTTCTACCAAGGCCCACAAAGCTCTCTCCTAAAATTAAATAATAAAAAAAGAAAAAAAAAAAAGGCAGCTTTGACTCCTCTTTTCTATCGGGGCCACGTCCTTGGGTTTCCCCCTCACACCTTTTCCTGGCCTCCCAGCTGGAGAATACCCTGTGTGGAAGGTGTCCCTCTGGCTCTGCTTAGGAGGTGGCATTGCCTACAGTTTAAGCAAGTCCCACCACCATCAGTCAGACCTGAACACTCACAAAGTTTCCCAAAAGATGCTATACTTTGTCCAAACTTACAGGCAGATCCCAGCCATCACTGCAAGCACCACTGACAACAGCGTCACCTGTCCATGATTTCCTCAAGAGCAATGAATGCACCATCAGAACAACCTACTAATCCACACACAGTGGTAAAATAAAATTGTGCTAAAACAAACTTAAAACAAAGGTGGAGACACGATTTTCTGACATTTTAGAGCGGTGCTTCTAGCCACAAAGCTATTATTTGTTCCCAATTTGAAAGCCCCACTTGTAATTCTGATGACCTTTTCTACCTGTGTAACAAACGCTTAGCAACAGGCAGAAAATGAAAGAGGGAATCTTGCACACACAGTGATACTGCACAGTGGCTTCCCTGTGAGACAACCACAGCTCCCTGCACATGATGGAGCATGAGCATTACACCAACCACCCCAGCTCGCACAGCCTTGGTTTTCTAAAATACAGTCTGAACCCAAATCCAAGATTTTATATAACCACAGATGAGCTGTTTTGTCAGCAGCAGACGTTTAAGATTCACAGCAGTGAGAATACTGCAAGTGACAGAGCTAGAAATGAGCAGTCATCGTGTATCACCACCTTTTGAAAAAGCCTTGTGAAGGGAACTCGAGGTGACACCATCCCCTCTGAGGTGCTCTCTAAGAGCCAAAGGGGTGACTGATAACCAGAGGCCTGGCTCTCATTTATGTTAAATCCTCTGTTCCATCCATCACCCTCAAACAGCCTTCCAGGCAAGAGAGAACCAACCTGAGCTCCATAGTTCTGAAACACCCTTGAGAAATCAGGGAGGAAGTCCTGAGACACTAGTTGAGCAAGATGAAGGAAACACCCATCCCAATAAGGGGGTGCTGCCCAGTGGCCAGGCCCTGGGCACTTCTGGTACTCCCATTCCCTCCCCCAAAAAGGGTGGGCAGATACAGGCTGTGAGTGTCCAAGTCTCAATGCTTGTGGGTGCTGCAGTGGCTGCTACCCTGTCCAGAAGGGCACACTTGCCCAGAGTGCACAGGGCTGCCAGGGAAGCACAGCTTACTGGGATGCCTTCAGTTATTATGAGGAATTACACAACCCACAGCCTAATTCTGACTTGTGCCAGTCTCCCGATCTCCCAGATGGAATAAAGGTGTTAAAACAATTCTGTCATTCCTTTAGCTGCCACCATGATGCACAACACCTACACAGACAGCCCATCAAACAAAGAAGATTTTTCCTTTAATATCTGAGGTTCCCATATAGATCCATCCCCAAACCCAAGCTCTATTTCTAGACTGACTCACCTCACAGCTTGTACTTCTCCCCCATCCTGCCCAGCTCTACCTAAAGCTATGGAAAGAGCGGATCCACAGAGACACAGCTGAGTTGCTCTTCCAGAGATGTCATTTTCTTTGCTTCTAGGCTGGGATTGGTTGTGGCTGAGGGTGAAGTAAATGCTCTCCCTCACAAATCTGTAGTGGAAACTGGTATCAGATCATTGCAGACAAGTCTTGCAGTCAAGAAACACATTTTCTACCAAATAAGTAATACAACCAGGGTTAACACATCCTATCTTTGAACCCAGAAAAGGATTTTGAGGCTGAGCTCAAGGTACCTGAAACAGACCCACATGGTGGCTCCTACTGTGGATATTAGCTCAGATTTATTTCCATATCTTACTACCTGTGAGAGATTACCTGTTTGAAAGCAAGTTGTAAATACTCTGCTACCTCTGAGTGAGTGGCCATATAAGAATCCCTCACGGCTATTTGCAGAAAAAGAAAAATTTGAAAAGAGCTGAAGATGGGAACTTAAAAGTTGTTGTTTTCAGTCCACTGCGTTACAGCAAGTCGATCAACTCCAGCATTCACATCTGTTTGCAATAACCCTCAGGTAGATAATAACAGCTAAGTATCACTGAAAGAGATTAGGAAAAAATAAGCTGTTGTTCTCTTTCCTTTAGTGTGTTTCTTTGTGCCTTGGACAACGGCTGATACACACTGGGGTAAAAACTTGCTCTTCAGAAGTTGGTCGCTGCTCTTCTGTCATTCAGACCATGATAAGGGGAAGGAGAACACTCACAAATAGAAACCAAGTGTTTCATGTTCTCTGTAGAACTAGAGAGTGAATTACCCTGAAGTACTTTTGTTGATGGACTCACCTGCTGCTTTGTGCTGACAAAATGTAGTTTGTGTGTGGAAATATCTGCTTTTCTCCCAAACCTGTCATCATTCATTAAAGAACCTAGCCCTCATCTTTCACACCATAATACAGTTGAATATTTGCCATGATCTCGCCATGTGCATCTGCCCAATTCTTCTCATCAAGCCAAGTAGTGATACCCACTGAGGCAAAGATGTGAATTAGGGACAGCCAGATGTTTCTGCTGATCAGATGAAAGCAGCCAAACAGTTCTGCTGCTCTCAGTTTCCCTTTTTACCTTTAACCATGGTTAAACTTTCCTTGTCAAAGAGACAAAAACTGCCAGCATAGCTCAGAACTACTCTTCCACAGGAGAGGGGCAGGTCTGTGGGCTGTGTTCAGACAACTGCTGCTCTTACCAGGGAGAAGGAGCCGTTTAACCAGATGCCTCAGAACTAGGCAGGCCCATCTGCTGGGCACGGGTCAGCTACTGGCATAGCAGGAAATCTAAGAGCCAGTTTTGGCAACTGCACTCAAACCAGCAGCTCAGAAAATGAAAAAAAAAAATAAAAAAATTGTGAAGCTACAGTGTGTGGAGTCTTCCCTCATCATGAATCACTGTGTTCATTAACTCTCTGCTATTCCAGACCCAGCTAGCACGGCTTGGCACTGCTCAGCCTGGCTGCCAGTCAGCCTTATCCGAAGGCAGGTCCTGTTCCAGCCTTCCTGCTGCCTTGCTTCCAGGAACCTCTGCATTTCCACACTACTTAATATATTATAGTACACCCACAGTCAACAAATAAAATGAATAAATAATTCAAGTTTTGTAAGAAATAAAATGTTAAATTGTTAAACCCCACCATTATTTACATTTGGATTACTCAGCAGGCTTGTTTCCAACACTGGCACTACTTCACTACCAGAGGAACAAACAGGCCTCACCTTGTGTTAGCAGTTACATCCCAGCATCATCCTGCCCAGCTCCAGAGGTGTGTGTGCCTCTGCCCCAGCAGCCTTTGAGAACACCTCTGAATTCAAGCATGTGACTTGTGCTGGGATTTTATTTCATTTCATTTTTTTTCTCCATTAGGAATTACTCTGTAAAAAGACTTATTCAGGGACAAATTAACCCCTTTCTCTGGCACAGCCTCTCAGATGCAGGATCCCCTGTCAGTCGTCTGTTGGCTGTTTTGTTCTGCCACAACAAACCACCTTGGTACCACTTGACCCAATCTCTCCTTTGAACAGCCCGAAGATCTGTACCTGTTCTTGCTGTTTTCAGACCCTTCAGCTACATACTCAGTTTACAGGTTTAACATCCTCCTCCCGGGTGGCTCAAGCTGACTTGGACACACCTGATGCAGAAACAGGTTATTGGCTGAACCGGACTTGTGATCACACACAGTTTGTTTTCCATCTACAAGAGTAACAACTAACCCAGGTTTGAAATCCCTTCATACCTTTGTTAAGCTGACCCTGAGCCACCAAGCTTTGGGTAACTATTGCTTGTTTCTTACTCCTTCCTCTGCTTTCCTCAGATTAAAGGTGGCAAGCTGTTGGGATGACAGGAATTCAGAGGAGGGTGATGCTATATCCAGATCACCGGTTGTTGCTGGTTTTTTTGCCAGGTTAGGTCACCACAAAGATCTTTGACTCTTAACAGAACTGAAGTGCATAAACTGAAATACTGTTGTATCACCCAAGACTGCCATCCATCAAGTATTGCTTCTTCCCCTTTAAAAACCTTGGTGGATAGATAAAAGGTACTTAATAGTTTCTTAAGATTTATGGTGGGAAGTAGGTATGCAAATGCTCTTACACACACAGGTCTTGGTGAGTCAGGAGCAAGCCACTGGTGTTTCCAGTCCTTAGACCTTCCTTCCCAGCTCCATCTGCTTCAGGTTGCTAAAAATGTCCAGAACTCTGGCGGAAAGAGATTTCAAAGAGAAGAAGGCCAGGGGATGGGGTGGGGGTGTCTACCTAAAAAATGAGGTTGATGAAAGCAGAACTAAGTGCAAGGAGACTGACTCATACTTATTTACATTTTTGACAAAAAGCGCTCCGAGTCATGCACACTTTGACTTCTCAAACCTCATATGCACCATCTTCTGTGCCAGAGAAATCCTCTTTTTAGAAAAAAGGTATTGTTCTGTGCTGAAAGCCAGAGCAGGACGTTTGCCTCCCCTCACCCATTCCAGGCCTTGCTCTGCTGTCCTTCACACAGCAGCAGCAAGAGCTGGCTGCTCTGTCACTGTATTCTCTGAAGCAGTCAATGCATTGGCCTCTTGGAGCTGGCAGACATTGTTCTAAAGACTTGATTTGCTTCATTTTGGCATTTCCACAGTCATCCTTTACATATAATATTTTTTTTTTAAAATTTAAAATTATTTTGTATTTTGCTGGTCACTTCCATATTGCTTCATTCAAAATCCAGAAAACAGTTCAAAAAAAATCAGAGCTTAAGTGCAAACTAACATTCCAGTGAACTGCTATGTGCATTTTCTCCAGTCCAGAATCTGTCTTCCAGTTTAAAGGACTCTTCCCACCACCACCACTCCACAGAACACCAGCAGACCCCAGGACCCCTATCAAACTCTCCAGTTCTCTGTCTTGTCCTCAGTGTTGCCTGACAGCATCCCCAACTCCCTTCGTGATCATGAAGAAAAAAAAGAGGGAAGAATTAGTGTAGGTCTTTTGAGGTGTTTAAAGTCAGCTGGTATAAAACAGGAAAGCAAACCTTTTGGCATACAAATTGTGGTTTCTTGGCCTGTTTTTTAGCTTCAAAAAGAACATGCTGGAGGTATGGTTTTGTTACTCTCTTCTGAAAGGGGCTTTGTGTTTAAAATGTTTGCCCTGTTGGCAAATATACAAAAACAGTTGTGTCATGTACCAGTTCTGAGTGGGAGTCTCTGTGGTTGGGAATTGGCACAAAATCATGGTGTGGCTCAGAAGAAGGGTTTAGCCATTTATGGGAGTCACATTATCATTTCTTGGAAAGCCACAATGAAGATCTGAATGTTCATGAAAAGCCACGTTAGCCATTTTCAGTTGCTGGGATAGAAAGTGTTAGAGAAAGAAATTGGATTCTCAATCTCAATTACTATGCTATCACACAGGATATAAAAATTGTCCATTTTTCACCCTGATGGAAACTGCATTGAGATTTCCAGGAATGCTATACAGACTCTCATCAGTTCCTGCTGAAAGAATCAGCTGCTCTGTGGCTTTCCCTACAGTGTCTGGTTGAACCACTGAGAATGAACTCAACAGCAGGCAACACTTCCACTGGCCTTTCCTGATGCCCACTGGCTTCTCTGAGTATCCGATCTGCTGGATTTGTGAAGAGTGAGAAAGGCCAGGTTGTACATGCCTTCTTTCAGTCTCTTTCCTTCCTTCTTTCCAGGTTCCCAACCCAATCTGCCATCAACTCCAAGACATCCTTTCACTTAGAAATATCAAAAATGAATGAACTGGCAAGGAGAGGAAGCTTGTGGGAGAAAGAGAGGGAAGGAGGAAGGAAGGGAAGTTGGGGGGGAGGGAGGACAGGGAGAGACAGAAAAGGAGAGTGAGAGAGAGAGTGAGGCAGATAAAAGGGGTTGCCTTTCTGCTTCTGTGAGACCGCAGCCTTTACACCACCGTATTTCGGTGTCTGTAGGGTGGTGGGGGCAGCACAGTGCCAGGCTTCAGGGAGAACTCGGAGAGGTATTCAGGATTCTCTGCCACAATCGGCCGGATCCGTCCGTTCTGTTTGTAAAAGTATTTTGTGCTGTACTCCTGCAGGTAGTCCGGGTGCTGGAGGGTGCTTCGCGGGGGCAGGCTGTGGTTCCAGTAGTCTGGGTTGTCAAAGGCCTTCTTGGCTTTCTCCGGCAAATTGTTCTTCAGGTACTCGGCGTTTTCCAAGGTGTTTGCAAAAGTGTTGAGGTACAATGGCTCATTCACATACTCATCCTCTGGTTTGGGCTGCCCGTTCGGAGCATTGTGATACTCTGGGTTGTCCACAGCTTGGAGATCTCCATTCTTTCGTCTGGAGACAAATGGGTTCTCTTCCACTGGGTTTAGGTAATCTAAGGAAAGATCAAAAATAAATCAGCCAAGAGAGGGAGTAATCCATCATGTAGCAAGCATCTTGTGACCATAAACAGCACTTGGACTAGTGAGTCCTCTACCCCAGCCATTCCTAAAACTCCCAATGGAATCAGGAGCCAACTACGTTAAACACACACTGGCAAAAAGTAAAGCATTTACAAACTAAACAGACAATATGGGTTAAAACAGAGACCTCAGAAGACAAACTGACTCATCAAACATACTGGCCAACTAAACTACAGCTCTCACTGAGCCGTAGCCTGTGTGCTATCCTGGACTTCTCATTATACGATGTACAGATGCCAACATACTGACCGACTTCTGCCTTTGCTGCTGACTCTCTCTGTGCAACCTTGGACCTATCAGCAAACCCTCTGCTCTGCAGTCTTTCCACCCAGAAAACTCTATAGAAATCTTAGTTAAGCCTCTCTGCACAAAACCCATCCCCAAGGGCTAACTTCTAAGACAGCTTCATTTCTAACGGAACAATTTTCCTGATTAAAAACCTTCCATCCCTGAAGGACAAAGGGCCTCAAAGCATTATTAAACAGATTATTCAAATGAGCCTTGGACAGGGTAAAAGAGAGCCTTACATCAGCTGCAAAAAAGGACTTGGAGCAGGTTACAGTTGCTTCAAATCACTTGCTGTGGATTAACACCACAAAAAAATTGTAGCTCACTTGCAGAAAAGTTTTAAGGCATATGGTCGGACATGGAAAATGCTTGCTTGCTTGCATAGAAAGCTTGACAAGAAGTGGGGAGGGAAGAGAACATAAAGAGATTGGCTGTCCTAGGTTAAAAACATGCACCTAGTAAGGGCTCTCCCAGGGTCACAGAGAGGTGACTGAGCCACGGAGCAGTGGATTTGGCAAGGGCCGTGTTCTGCCTTGCTCTGTGTGTGATGAGGTCTCACTGAAGAACAGAAAAGCCAACCAGGCTGGCAGGATGAGGTCACCTGTAAGTGGGCTGCAAAGGGAACAGCTTGGAGGTGACACAGGGACAAGAGCATCTGTTGGTGCGACCCTTGCAGCAAGATGCCAAAGTATTCAGTTCATTCAAGGCTGGAAATCATCAAATCAAACCTACTTTCAGTATTAATTCTGCCTTTTACCTCCTTACAAACCAGGGTCTCCAGGCCAACCACCATTACTGAGGGATGCTCTCAGCCTGTTTGTGACACATGGGATGCCAACACAAGACCTCCATTTCCAGCAGCACGGTGCTGGTCAAGGGCTCTACAGACACCCCAGCCACAGAGTCCTGCCTGCAAGGCAATAGGCCCTGCCTGTTGCCACAGGGTGGTCATGGTTTTCACTTCAGCTCTGGTTTTATCTAGGATGGGGCCAAAACTATTAGAGGCAAAAGTTCAAGACCAGTGAATACCTTTGAACAGGCAACTAAACTCACTCATTGAATCTGAGGTGAGCAGGCATATGTGCACACACCAAAAGCACAGTGGGAATGTTTTTTAGCTATGAGAGCCAAGAAGTGCTTTGATTTGAACTCTGCAGCTGGCACAGAAGACACAGCATGTGTCTGTGCCCAGGGAGTCAGGAAGGAGGTGCTTTCTCTTGACCTTCTACTGCCACATCCCCGAGGGCTCAGGTTGCTTCTGTTCATGGAACTCTAAGGATCTCCAGGGTGCACTTGCATATGAATATGTGTGGGCTCACACTGAAACTAACTCTCACTGCAAAGGAGGTTGCTGAAGTGTAGGTCCATGAGTGGACTCCACAACTGCTGCTGCTCCATTCCCACCATGTAACACAAAGGACAAGTGGCTTCCAAATTCTTAGCAAACACACTAATGATGACTTGGCATTTACATTTGCATTAATCAATTTTTTAAAGGTAATGCAAAGGTTTGAGAGTACATTAGTAATGACACATACCCTTACATCTAATGACAGCTGTCACTATTTAAAAAGGAGGAAACGAATGATGGCAAAGTGGGAAGTGCAGCACGCTGAGCTGGCACAGGTCTAGGCAATCTTCACCTTGCAGTGATGGTCTCTCTGAAGCACATCTTTTCCTTTCAATCCTAAACTTCTCTTGAGTATAAAATGCCAACTATGTATATTGGTTCTCTGATAGGTCCAACTTGACATTTATCAAACACCATGAAAATAAAGCAGATCAATTAACAAAGCAAAGTGGGGACTATGGCTGGAAAAAGATAAAACATTTTCTTAAAAAAGGCCGAGGATTTGAGTTTGGATAAGAAGGTTTGTGGTTTTTTTCATTCTTCTTATTATTTCTCAAAAAAAAAGTAAAAAGGGGAATTACCAAACTTGACACATTGGCACATCTGAGCTTTTAAAGCAGAAAATTAAGAAAACAAAAATAAATCCCCATGTGAAGACTTATTAACTTAGAATGCTTCAGCCTTGCTGGGTAACTAAAGAGACATTTTTGATGAAAAGCTGCTGATGTACAAAGAGAGAGAATGCAGTCAAACTAGACCAGGAGCTTCTCCAGAACGACTATTTTTTACCTGTTTTAGGTTTGTCTCTCATCGGTGTCATGTACCCATCCTCATCCAGCTCTCCCCGGACGACCCGCTCGGGCATGAAGACTGTGGGGTCAGCACTGTACCTCTGGGTGCTGCTTTCCTCTTTTGCCAGGGTTGCCACTTGTTTTCGCAATGTGCCATTACAGCATGTGTCTTCAAAGATCTCTGCTGTGGCCCCCTGAGCAACTGGAGCTTCTGGTATTATGCAGCCTGGAGCTCTGTATGGCATCGGCACGTCTGCAGTGTAGCCACCATCCCGGTACACAAACTGGTTCTGTTGGAAAAGAGGAGACAGCATGGGAAAGGAGGGGACAGGGTTCAATGGCAAGGCATCACTGTGCTCCTGTGCCTTTCCTGGCACACTTACTCAGTAATGCATTTCACCCAGCAGGTGAAGCCTTGTCCATCCTGCAGGTTACAGTGCTGCAGGATCACCAGCACCACGGGCTCTGTTGTGGACTGGCAAAGCATCCGTCTGCCCAGTGGTGCTCAGTGCTCGAAATGGGGCAGGAAACTTGTCTCCTGCTAAGCACACAGAGGTTGGATATACAGAGCTGCAGGAGGAAAACGTGGTATCTCTTCTTCTACTACTCTAGCAACATCCCCTGATTTCTGAGAAACCCTTAAACCTCATGTTAGGAAAACCTTCTGACTGGAGACAGAGGTCATTATCATCTCTGCTAATTCCTGAGCAGCATTCTTTTAGGGTGTACTGTGCTGTGAATCACAGGGTCATCCACATCCTGTGCAATTCCATCAGGAAGTGCATTTCAGGCTGGTGAACTGTGTTTGTACCGGCACCTCAGCTCAGTGGTTTGACTCAACCTACCATTTTGCTTGTCAGCAAGGGTGTGAAAAGAAATTTTGACATCGTGACCTATGGATAAGAAGAAAAAATGTACAGATTCAACCAAGCCTGCTCCCTAAACACTTTTTCAAGAAAAGTGGGCAGAATTTTGGGTGTGGGTCCATAGAGTTTGCACACAAACCCAGGCTGAGTGTGGAGATCTTGAATATTTGATTGCTCTTAAGTACACTTCATTTCCTGTTGGCTTTTAGGTCATTTGTGCAGGATAAAGGGGTTTGAAACAGAAAAAAAGTAGTGAAGGAAGGAGGAAAACCTAAAGGATGAAGGCTGAATGTGAAATACTTACTCCTGACATAGGGGTGTAGGCAGGAGGAGGGCTGTGTCCAATTTCACTCTAATAGGAAAGAAAAATGGATGATGGATATGTAACAAGAGGTCACATAGATGAAACAAGTCACATAAGCTGCATGAGCTAATGGAGAGAAACATGCACGTCAGTCTCATTTCCTAACTGGATCCAAAATTCAAAGAATTCAATCATGGCAAATGTCTCACCCACAACAACAAGTTGTGTGCCTCACTAGTCTTAGGGAGAGCTACTGATCACACTTAAGCTCACACTATGAGTGAAGGCTGTAACAGAAGAAGTAACACTTTACCAGAGGTTACTTTTTTACAGGGAACAGACATCAATACACAGCTGGATACAGGCTGTGCAGCAAACCTCTAACTTGGCAGTCTTGCGTAAAAGGCTTGCTTGGGACGATAGGGAAGATCCCTTTAGTCAGGGAAGACCTTGAAAACTGGAGATGCTCTGATTGCAGAGGTCAAATTCCTTCTGAACCCCCTACAGATTTACAGTCCACTTGTAATGACACATGGGCAATGACAGGTAACAATGCAGAATGTGTTAGACAAATGGATAAAAAACATCCCCTGAGCCTGCCAGATGCTACTGTGAAACATCTATGGATGGCTGTAAGACACTGCACTGCAGGAGACTTAATCTGCCTTTGAGTTACCCTCTGATCTCATATTTACTTGAACTCAGGCCAGCTTTCCATCTACTCCAAAAAGACGGAGAAGACTGAAGACAGGTACGTATTAAACTGTGGTGCATGGAGGGTGGTAAAGTTTTAGGCAAACTGATGATTACAGGTAGGATCCAGAGAAGGAATACAAAGTGGTGACTAGAGAGAGAGTCAACTCTCTTAACAGTGAGGAATCCAAAGCTCTGTTGAGAATCCTCTACCCTCATTGTAAAGCTGCCAGTTTCCTTCCCTTGCACCCGCAGGCTGTGAGACTGAAGAAGAGATTTCCTTCTTTTGTCTTCCAAGGTGGCTGCAGCCCCTTAGACTGCACAAGTAAAAACAGCTGCAGCAATGCTGTGTTAGTGCTCTGTGTAGGGGATGGGAGTTTGCTGTCTGCTGTTCACAGACACTAAACCAGTGACTGTAACTGCCCCTTTTCTATCCAGTACTACACTGTGCTATATTACACAGCTTTCATTTACATCTCTCTGTTTTCACACAGGCACTCCCATGAATTTCCACTTGTAGTTCATTGTTTCTGGCTCAAGAAGGGGAGAACTGCCTTGAGTTCTTTCAGTTCCCAGTTCACTGTGATCTCTTAAAGGTAACTTAGAAAAGCAGGTCTTTTGTCGGGCTGGACTTCAGCACACAGGGCTATGCTCCTCTGCCAGTAACCATTTAGATCATTAGCAGCTTAAAAAAATACTGTTCTAGGATGGCCTAGGATGTTCTAGGATGTGTCCATGGGCTCTGCTCCACCCTCAGCACAAAAGGCTAAACCCACAGTCCTATCTTTAGACCTTCTTGGCCGTGACTCCACTATTTAAATACACACTCTGCAACTGTAATAACAGGCCCTCTTAGCACAGTCCTGTCCCAAGATGTCAGGAGAGAATGGACTGGCATTAATGCATTTATTGCTATTTGTGCTGACAAGACCGTTCCCAGTCAGTGACTTGCCAACTAAGATCACAGTAGTGGTGTTTTTTCATGTCTCCCCTTTAGCTCTGTACTAAACATAGCTATCTTGCAGCACCCATAACACAGACCCTAACACACAGCCCTTCTCCAAACCACTGCTGTCTACACATATTTTTACTTCTTTACTGTTTATCCCCATGAGTTAATGCCCTGTGGCCACTATTCCATAAAAAAAGGAACAAAGAAAACAGCTGTCACTTAGTGGGGTTGAAAATTGTTTAAATGTCCTTAAATTGCCTGCTAATTCCAACATAAGGTCATAATTTATCTTCCAATATAACTACCCTCAGGTCAGGACATGAATCACACTGTAAGAAGAAAATACATTTGGGTTTTTCCAGGTAAAACTTATATAGCTTCTTTTGTATGTACAAGCCAATTAACTTTGTTGAATTTTTTTTTTGGGGGGGGTAGAGGTGTTGTTGTTTTCTCATCCTAAATACTATCTTGAAAAAAAGAGCTGATGCTCTTATACTGGGAAGCTCTAGGTTTTTGTATTTCTTATCCTGAAAGTCTCACCTGAATGATCTTCTCTAGCTTGTTGAGATGGACACAGACTACAGTGTGGTTCCCTAAAGACCTCACTACATAAGCCTACTTAAAAAGCCTCAGCTTGCATACTTTAAAAAAATAAAATAAATCAATACTGACTCCCTTTTGATAGCGTAATGTGTGTTATACCCATTAGCTGTGGAGTGCACACAGCCACTGACATCGAAACTCTCAGCACATTCTAGAAGGAGCCATGGATTTTTAAGTGCCCATGAGGAGCCCTCATCAGCAACGCCCAAGATTTCATTCTTTATACCATGATTGAATTTTAGGCAAAAACATGACAAGAGGGAAAAAAGATAAAACCCAAGAAAATGTCCCGTTAAGCCTTTTCTGAGGCCCTCTGGTATGAAACACCAGTGACACATCAGCTGTTGTAACAGCTAATGTTTCTGTACAATGACCCTTGATAAAAGAGCAGTAAACAACACTTCTGTGAATATTGGCTTGTTTTTGCTTTCTATTTATTAATCTAACTTTCCAATTCCTTGCTTCTCAAATTTCCCAAAGGTAAATATCTCCTTCTTTATAGTAGAGACATAATATTTTCTAGCTGTGTGTTAAACTGTAATGAAATCAAAGCCATGTTGGGTCCTGCCACTCATGTAGCTGTGTGTCTCTGCCTCTGCCTTGTCTCTCTCTAGCATCATGCCTGAGCCTGGCACCCAGAGCTGTGGTTGTCCTGCTGCCCATGCTACGGTTCATCCCACTCCAGCTGACCACAGCTGCCTTCAAAGCTGCACCCATGGCACATTTCAGGTGGCAGAAATACTGAAGATGCTCAGTGGTGTGGTGCTGCTGATGGGCAATGGGTGGTGCAGGACTGTCACCAAATAGAAAAAACAGGACTTTATTTACAGCATGATCTGGTCCCCCCATACTTTGGACTCCCAACAGCCCCCCAGCTGCTGCAGAGCTGGTTTTCCTTGTCATCCACCACGACATGCATACACATTTGACAGGGTTGCACAATTATTGCTGTTTCTTATTCTTAAACAGATGCTAACCTCACAGGACTGAAAGATTTTTTTTTCACTTAAGGAAAGGCAACATCAGTGTACACACACACATTTGAACCTACTCTGGTACTGCTCCTACCTGCATGAAACCCAGCTCCTTTTGACTCTCCTTCTGCTCCTGTATGCAATAAAGACCAAACCATAAAGCAGGAGTAAAACACTCCCACCTTCTCACATGGATGCTCCTCATGAGTCCTGTTCAGTCTCACAGTCCATGCCTCAGGCAATGCAGTGATTATCTGTTTTGATCAAACTCCGCAACACTTCTTTATAGCAATTCAGTCCTGGGCTGTGTGTCTCCAGAATTAACTCACTTTCCTCCTTTCCCTACAAATTCTTTTACCTGATTTCAAACCAAGGCAGTATCCAGGCTCAAGTCACCAAACCACAGAATCCTAAAATGCCAGGCTGAGAAGATCATGCTGCAAGCACCAAAATTCCAGCAGTTCTCTAGGAAGGAGGATGACTCATTTATGTGAGTGGATCTGAATAACGTTTGGGGTGCTTTGGTGAGGCTACAGGCAAAGCACACAACATAGAGCTGTCCCACCAGCCCCAAGCAAACTCCAGCTACGTTCCAAGGGAGTAGTCTGGTATTTACTACTGATCTGAACTGAAATTCAGATAGGAAAAACCACTCCAGAAGAACAGCCACCTCTGCCTGGGTGCAGTCCTGCTTCCCTCAGAACTAACAGATTACTCTGCCCTGCTCCAGAGAGCCCCCAGCAAACATGTCTGAGATGAAAATCAAAGGAAAGAAAAAACACACACCATGAGACGGCTGTGTAATGTTAAACAGAAACTAAATGTTATTTGTATAGTAATTGCTAGAAGGCTTTGCAGACCTCTGGGGTTTTCTGGTCCCAGCCCCTGCTCAGAGAAGGGCTGTATATAAAAATAAAGGATTAGACACCTCCCTGGGCCCTTATGGTTCAAGCATGTCCATCCCTACAGCTCGCACTACCTGACACAAGTCTGGCATTCCTCATGCTCTCTCTTTTGTTCAGCCAGGGCTCCTGACCATTCTTAAGGAAATTCCATTCTCCAATGAGCACTTTCCTCTAGGATGATGGAGTAAAGTTCCCATCAGTGTCACTGCCATCATGGCTCGGCAGGTGCAGGTCATTGCTGGCACCCTGCAGCATTACAGCACACAGAGAACAGCCAGAGCATGCTGGAGGTGTACATCCTCTGAAACCGGGTGTGTGTGTCTGTATCTCTTACATCACCTATTTCAGGGACACAAAGAGCAAAGTGGCACACCTGAGTTAATGCAAGAGGACATGATACACATTTTTCCATAGAGAACCTATTACTGAACAACAAAAATAAAAGGCAGGAATAATACACACAGGTTGTGGACAGTAGCTATACAACAATTTACCATGCCCTTAGTTCAATGCCTGTAAAGTTATACTGGAAATGATGAAGTCTCAGTCACTTTTCCAGCATTAACCTTTCTCAAAATACGTTGACATGTTTTACCCTGAACATTGATAACAAATATAGAAACCAATGTAAGAACCATGCTGTGTTAAGTGTTTGCTCTGGTTTCTAACAATTGCTTCTTCTACAATCAAGACACAAAACATCCAGTTAAGATAAGTGAGGGAAAACATAAATAGAAGAAACAGTGAATAAGACTTTTCTAAAACCGAAGTGTTTTCTGGTTGCTGTTTGCCAGAGGACAGGTAAGATTTCACTACAGCCTGAGCTCTAACTCAGTTTCCACAGGCTGTCTGTGTCGGTTGGATGTGCCAGACCACATCCTGGTGATGTGCTGGGCTTAAGACATCCCTGAACTTGTTCAAAATCAGTATGAGTATTTCACTGGCTGCCTGGGTTCAGGCCAGTACTGACTGACTTCATAGCTTCAGATCAGTCATTCCAACATTCTCTTGCACAATTTTGTCTCCTATAAGAGAGAAAGAGTCTCTCTCATAAACTCTATTAGAGCAGTCCATATGTAGTGGGAGATCCAAATCTGAATACAGCCTTCTAGCAGTAATTTAGTCTGGACTTTGGACAGTGAATGCCATATATCACAAACAAAACATGCCTAACAAACCTGGCATAGTGGTATGAGAAAGAACAAGCCTATTTACTGCACAGAGTATTTCCTGTGCTGTTACTGGGAAATAACAGACATAAACCACGTAGAGTCTAACACATCACCAAGTAAAGAAGTAAAAGATGACAAGACCACCAATGAAAACAACCTCTTAAGAGATGCACAATTTGGGCACAAACCCCAGTATCCAGGCACACTGACATGGAAACAAGGTGAAATGCTTTTCCACAGACTCGTCTCCTATACCTGGGATGGGCATAAAAGAGTCTTCTGCTATATGGCATCAAAAGCTCTCCCTG
The DNA here is from genome assembly GCA_035041135.1 of Platyrinchus mystaceus. Lineage (NCBI taxonomy): Eukaryota > Metazoa > Chordata > Aves > Passeriformes > Tyrannidae > Platyrinchus > Platyrinchus mystaceus. The sequence continues at coordinate 2,193,367 of JAWWLV010000002.1, forward strand.
GAAAACCCCTGTTCTCCAGACCTCAGAAACCTTAATCCTTCTGACCATCAGAAGGGCTGGCAAATAGATTTCAGCTGGCACAATATGCAATATGATCAAAGCATGATACAAGTGTGAAGATGCAAGGATTCCTTTTCCCTATTATTTTGTGTTAATGCACCATGAGTGTCATAGGAAGGCAGGAAGGGAGACAGCATGCACGTGTCTATCTTTCCCTTCCAATCTCCTTAACTCCCATATCCTTCCTGTCACCCATGACTAGCTTTCTGCCACTCCTTTTTTAATACAGTCTCCAAGATGCTTTACAGTGAATAGCAGCTTCTAACACTGGGCCAGTTCCCCACAGTTTGGAAGGGACAACATACCATTTCCTAGCTTTTCTATCAATTCCCCGTAGGAGAGAGGGGTCAAGGCACTGCTCCTGTTCATATGCTGCAGCACCTGTCCAAAACACAGGAGCAGCAGCAGCTCCTTTTCTGTACAAACCTCAAGCTTCAAATCCCAAAACAGGGAGAGGATGGGGCACGGGACCAAAACCACAACACGGCCATGATTTGTGATTGCAACATGGAAGACAAAAAAAGAAAAAAAAAAAAAGCACAAAAGAAAGTTGATGAGCGATCCTGGGAGCAACGGCCCCCTCCTGTGTGCATGCTGCACTGCCATCTCCCTCAGTCTGTTTTATACAGTAATCAAAGGATATTCTGAGCCTCTCAAAACGCCATCAACCCTCATTGAGAATGAAATAGAGCACATCTCCACTGAAGCCTTTACAGCAGAAATCATTACAGCATGCTGGCCTGAACAGGGAGCTCTTACAGACAAAGATGGGTTTTAAAAATAAAATAAAAAAGCCTTCCTAAAATCTGAATAGAAACTTGATGATAATCTCCCCATTTTATTATGCAAGGGGGAAAAGAAACCCATAATTGTGCACTCTTGGTCTCTTATAGCAAAGAATAGGCTTCTTGATGAAATGCTGGGTTGATTTAGAGCAGGGCTGAGGTTCTGGTGGCAATAATACTCTAAAAGAACTAACCATCCAGCTGATTTGGATAAAATAATCATTTTTTAACATTTTAAATCTAAACTTCATCTGTGCCTTCTCCCACTTCTCCCCACTGCATCTTTTGGAGGGCCTTTTTATAGCTTTGAGAATTATTTTTCCCTCCCCTTTCACAGCGTTTAACAAGAAATTCAGACTACTTCGGCAAACCAAGGCCATTTTTTAGGCTGTGCTGCCATTCAACTCCATTGCATGTATGTTTAGAAAGTACAGCATTTGGCACAGGTTACTCTGGAGTCCTTCTGCCACCTCACACCCACAGCATTATCCCAGGAGTCCCATTGCTGTGGGACATTGAGGACGACACTCTCAACCATCATAGGCAGACAGATGTTTAAATGACAACTTCCTGGAGCCCTTCCAGGTGCATTTCCAAATCACAGCCCCTTGTATACTTTTAATATTTTAAGAAAACCACAAATATGAATCCTCACAAATTGATGTTTTCCACTAAAAATTTCTGCTTCACATCTTGTCATAGAAGGAAAATTTTCTCCCAACTCTCATAATTATTTCCTGACTCTCAGTCCACTTTTCCATCCACTGAACTATGTAGAGCTGTTTAGCTTGCTGTTTTCCAAGAATGCCTCATCAGTGCAGTGTAGAAATATTTATTACTTACTCTTTTTATATCTATTGACTTTTTCTTTTCAGGAGAGAAAAGAAAATAGATCAGCTGCGAGCTCTCTCGACTGTCAACACAGCCAGCAGCTATTCATGGATTAAGCAGATGCTGCCTGATTTTAAACCAGTTTATTATATTAAAGCTCAATGAATTTACATCTCACACATCAAGATTTGAAGCAATACACAGCTACAGTCTCTTCCACTAGTTCCACTGAACGGTGACTTGCAGAAAGTACTGTGAGGGGGTGATTTGTTACTAAATACATATTAAATTTGTAGAAACCAAAATGCCATTCAATACTTTAGGGAAGTCTGACTCTAAATCTATATGCCTGAATGCAAGAGAAAATAGCCAACACATTAAAAAAGTCCTGTTCTAAGGCACTTGACTTGCAAAACCATGAGGCAATTCAACAAGTTGGTCCTGATACTCAGTTCAGGCTAAGAAGGGCTTACTCCTGGAGTGATACCACTGATTTCAGCTGGCCTGGCTCCAAAGCAAGAAACTAATTGCCATAAAGTACTTTCAAAGAATTCTCTGTGAAAAGCTGGGCATCATCTATTCTGTTTGAGTCCTCCATCTGAATTTTCTTACCCCCTCCTCTGGCAAACTTAGCACATTTTAAAAAGGTATTTAAATATTCTTGTTCTAAATATACATATTTTGTGAGAAGCTTTCCTTTTTCATGTAAATTATAAAGACTGAAATAATTTTTCACGTAATGTATTTTACAGTGTATTTTTGTATGTTTACTCTCACTACTTCTTCACCCTGAGCAATGAAATTAGGCTGACTAGTATTAGTCTGGGTTTACCTCCTGCTTTTCATGGACAAAGATGGTCTGGTGCTATCCACACTTCCAACAAAGTCTAGAAACAGACACAGAGGAATTTCTGAGAAGAAAAAAATTACAATAGGTAAAATACTTGTGGTGGTCTACCAGACACTAAAAACCCACTAACACCTACTGGGAACTGCTTAATGTAAAAGGCAGAGCAGAATGGAGAGGAGCATCCTACCACTAGGATGTCATTAAAACTTTGGAAAGCAGAAAATGAGAATTAGAGATCTTGAAAGAGAGTTTGGTAGGACTTCCAAAATTATCCTATAAGTCTGAAGGCAGTAAATGCAGCCAGTTGCCTAGACTCTACTAGGAAAACACAAAATGTAGTACTCAACAGAAGTCATACAGAATGGCTTCATAGCATTAGTTACTGTCAAGGTAATAAACTGAGACATTATAAAATGTTTTGAAGCAAGGTCTAGTTAATTTACAAGATCATCTGTTGTGGCATTGGAGATTTCATTGCCACACTTGCATAAGGAAGTGACAGAGCCTAGTAGAAAGGCAAAAAGTTACTACTAAGATTTTCAGAAAGTTTTTTATCACCTCTTAAGGAGAAGAAATTAATGAAATGGGATAGAAATAAATAAAAAAGTCCACAAACTGACAGATTGCAGTAACAGGCATCAAATTTAAGAGGTTTGGTCATAGTAGTTTTGGGAAGATATTACAGAAGCAGAAGGGTGGCAAACACCACAAACAAACCACATGAAAAGACAATTGTTGTCATCTTCTAACAGCAAACATATACAAATGGTACTATCTTATTCAGCCCTTTAAGCAGAAGAGGTTTTTGATAACTGGCAGCTCTCTAAATCTAGCACAAAAAAAGGTGCAGAGCAGACAGAAACAGGGTCCAAACCCTGCTAAAAGGTCAGCATTCACTGCCCAGTGAGACTTTTCTACACCATGATGTATTTTCCATCCTACCTGATACAATTAAGACAATCTTTCTAAAAGACAAACTCCACCTCAAACAGAATTTTTACACTTGATTCGGAAATTAGGAGACAAGAGGCTATGAGCTACCCTATGCCAGAAGGTTGGATGAAGTTCTTTCAGTGGCCCCATCTAGCCTTGGTATCTCTTCACACAAATTTTTTAGGATGAAGCACTTTCACTGCCATCAGTCCCATGTGGCCAGGACACCCCTGGAGAAATAACTTACCTTGAGAGCTTGTGCAGGAATACTTAACTGCCTTTTCTTACAGAAAAAGAAATGGGGACCAGGTGCTACTAAAGCCCTGGACAAAGGCAAATCGTGGTCAAATCAGGACTCCCTCCTGTTACCTGCTTTGCCAAGGGAAAGGATGCTATAACAGCTGCTGGATCTCCTCACCCGCAGCTGGCAGTACCTCTCCCACTAGCCCAGCTGTGCTGTCACTCTGGGAAGTGCCTCCCTGACTGCTCTCCAAAATCCTTCCTTCCACCTGTAACTGAAGGCAGCTTAGAGTCTGCTGTATTTTCCATATGTGAAGGAGATCATATTAGACCTCAGATCTGATCTTACCAATGGAGCACTACAGGCAGGTGCCTAAGAAATTCAGCTCTTTTACAGAAAATCTAATAAAAGTCACTTAATTCTGGTAGTGATCCCGCTGGGTGAACAGTCCCTATTGTCCATGATAAGCTGGGGAAGGAAAGATGCCGTACACCACACTGACGTGAAACACATCTGAAAATCACTACCAACCATCTCCTTTGTTACCTTGTGATTTGAAAAAGGCTACCTTTCAAATGTAGAAGCCAGAACAAATTAATCATAAAGATAACTTCTTCCCTGATTTCTCTTTCGAATAATCTTTTTATCCACAGACATATCCAGATGTTCAGCCATGCAACACCACCAGACCTATGGCCACACCAGGACTGCTGCAAGAGCACACCAGATACTGCTCAGAGAACTGAAAACTGGCTTTTGGTGTAGCAAAGATCCACTTTAGCCAAGCAGGATAGTCTCCTTGGACATATGGATTAGACACCTCTGAAAAAAATTGCTTGATATTTAATTGCAGGGTTGGCAGATGCTTGCATGATATACAGTGTATGGAATAAAATTACAGGGACAGTATCTGTGAGTAATAAACAGTATAGACAGTTTTCAGCAGGAATTAGCCAAAGATTTAGAGCTAAAGGCATCATGGGGTACACAGAGTGCTTTCTGTATTAGTATTATCTCTGTGCACACAGGATAGTACTCGTTATAAATACCTGAATGAATCATCGAATGGATGTGAATGTAGGACACTCGAGCACAAGCTGGGTTCCTGTGCTCATGGAAACACTGCCGAGAATTCAGCTTATCTCTCAGAAGCACAGAGCGTCTAAAACTCCATATTTCTTGAGTATCCCTAGACAGCAAAAACTAAAAACTGGAAAAAGCCAAAGAGCCGAAATTGCAACTGAAGAGTTTCAGATCCAATGAAAGAATTCAATTTAGCTTAGAATGTTAATTTTTATTTAAAAGTTGCAGCAGTCTTAGACTGTACTTCATAACAGACGCCACTGTTATGGGCCAGACCCTGTGTGGGTTTCTGCTCCCAGCAGCACAGGTCCACAGGATGTGCTAATATGAAGCCATTGTGGGTGTGATGGAAATGCTAAAGTTGTATCTGAGCCTTGCAGCTTCATAAATCTCTGTAATCCTTGGAGGAAGGAGGATGTGATACTTCCCAGGGAGCTGGAAACTCCACGGAAGGCTTCCCTCTTTCCAGTCTCCTTTCTATGGGCTGCAGCTCTGTGCTATTAATTCATGTCCAAATAACTTTTTTCTTCACAGGGAGTGAGAAGGCAGGCAGTGTTTTATGAAGCCTCATTCAGTGGTGCCTCTCCCAGGCAACAAAGTGCAAGGATTTAGACCTGAGACCGCCCTAGAGAAACTTCAGAGCTTTCCTGAGAAAGTAAATGCTCCTGCTCTTCCTTCATTCCCTGACTTCAAAGCTCAAATGTGAAGAGCTACATGATCTCCCTGCTTTCTTTCTGCAGACTTCCCTCCCCTGTAGCCAGCCATACTGCCATGTTGGAATGTTCCAGCCATACTGCTGGAACATTCAACTAAAGCTGTCAGTACAGTGCACCCAGTGAAGGAGCACAATGCCCTGCTATCACATAACTGACTCCTCCTCCACTGAAACTGCCACTGGAACAGCTAAGATAGGAAATACGGTATCTTTCATGCTTCTGATCTCTGAAAAATCACATGAAGATCACGTAGCTCTTGTCTTCATTTTCCTTCACCAAATTGCCTCACAATCTCCCCATAAAATGCAATTTGCCAGACACAGTGAGCAAAAACTACCTAAGCTGTATCGATTCATTTGGCATCTATGGGTGCAGCAGCACCATAATGAGTTTGTGCAGTATTAATATGAACTACACTAAACAAGCATAAATCACAAACTATCCAAAGGAAACACCAAGATAGAATCAGACAACTGCAGGTAGAGAGTTCTGACAGAATTTCAGTTCCATGTGATTCCTGTCGCTGACATCCATCTGTACTGAACTGTGCACAGCAGATGCACTATTACCTTAAAGGACCTATTGTGCATTTTGTTTAAATGAACATGAATCTTCACTAAAAGAATGGTTAACTTACCAAGAAACTGAATGCTTCACAAAAACAACAGACAGGTATGTAGCTTTTTGCACTGAGAGGAAACAAATGTACTACCTCCAAAAATACCTCTCTGCAAAGGAAATGAGAAGTGCTGTGATCCTACAGGACTTTCAGCTTGGCCCCTCTGGGAACACGGTGCTGTGGCCTTCCTGCAATCTAGGTGTACCCCTGTATGGCAGCACTAGTAGTACATTTAAGAATTGCAGAATGTTAGTGAATAATAATAATAATAATAATAATAATAAATGCCTGTGTTTGCATTCCATGAATATCCCACTGAGCACGGTGGCTGCCCCAACAACCCATTTTAAATAAATCTTTCAGAATATTTACTCTAGGATTTTTATTGGAATTAATTCCCTCAGCTCTAGTGGGCTCCTCTGCTCAACTGGGACCAAAGACATAAGGCAAAAAGGACTGTTGAAAAGGCAACTACATTTTCCTATAATCCTTTCTCTTTGGAATGTACCTCAGTGTTTACAGAAAAATGGGAGTGAGATGAATATAACAAACCTGTCAGACTCTATGATGGTGCAAATGGCAGTACTTCACCGTGTCAGACTAAGTCACAGTGTCTCACATGGTGTAATCAGTTCACGCCAGGGTATGAATTTGGAACTATGTAAGGGGGTCCAAAGGGTTTCTAAATCATGAGGAATAAACACCAACATTTCAAAGATGCTACATTTAGTATTTAAACTGTGATTTTCCACTGAAAGGAACTTGAAGAGAAAACAAGTCCCTAATTACTAAATACACCTGATGCCCACGTGAATGTCCTCACATTAGTAATGCATTTCACCATCTCTTAGTTTTGTGAGGAGGGGTGGCACCTAAACTGTTAAAAGGATGGAGCCAAGCACAGGAACAGGCAGAGGTCAGAGCTGTGGGCAGGCTATTGAGAAGTGAAACTAAACTTCAGAGACCTGACCTCGGCTCCCCACCTGGAGCAGGGCTCCTGTGGCACTGAGGGCTAGAGGCATGTAGGACAGGAACCAACTCACCAGAGATCACACATCAGCTCTGAGACTTCTCTGCAGCTGTCAGTAGTTAGTGGATAGAGAAAGACACCTCTAGAAAGTTAATTATCCCACTGTAAATGTCCAAGGCAGGCAGCAATAATCACCCACTGGATGTACCCATGCTGCTCCAATGACACGAAATGAAGGCTAGGTGAAGAGCTTAGATT
>JAWWLV010000002.1:2214561-2251328 GCA_035041135.1 Platyrinchus mystaceus
TTTGTGCACTACTACAAATAAAATATGTGCAGTTTGCATAGGAATTCGTTCATTTTTTTCCAAACTATAGTCCGGCCTCCCACAGTGTCTGAGGACAGGGAACCGGCCCCCTGTTTGAAAAGTTTGGGGACCCCTGGTCTAGGTGTTGCAGCTGCCAGCCCATTGTGGCCCATGAGCAGAGATGACCCCTCAGGCTGGGTGTGAAGGTGTTAATGCCTCCTCAGAGGGGAGTTATCACAGCTGAGTCACTGGTATGAAGACTAAAGAACACTCCCCTGCCTCACAGGGCAGCTTGTAGCCTGAGGTGTCAGGTGTGCCCCGGGCAGCCGCTGCAAACAATTGTGTAGAATACACAAATTTGGTTATACCCACATAGTGATAAACTGGTCCTGGCCCTGTAACTAGGACACATGCTAATAATAAATTAGAGCAAAATTAATTCACAAGTTAAAGCAAAACCTAGGCCAGAGAAACAGATGCTTCTATTAAAAGAAATAAATTTTTCTTCCACTATCCATGTGTACAAGTAACGACTGCTTGCACCAGGACATTTTATTTGTTCACATCCTGGTTACATTATACACAGTTCAACTACTGAAAGATCTAGCAGGCATATTATTAGATATAGGACAGTCTTCTTCAGGAGACAGAAAGGAAAAAGCTTCTTGCATGTGTCTTTGCTGATTAACTACCAGTAATATCTGAAGCAACAGTGATCGTTCCCAATAACTCACTGAATATTTTTTTTTCATATACACACAGACACAAAAAAGCAAATATGAAATGTTTACTGTGATACAGAAAATTTCTTGAGACCCCAACCCATCAACAATGAAAACTTTTCAACTCCCATGGCCTTTGGATTAAAGTGAGTAAAGTGAGAAAGACAGAGAGCTGCTGAGAGGAAGCATAATATACCCTCACATTGACCTTCAAATACTATGAAATTATCAGGTTCAGCTTTGACTGATCAATATTTGAAAATAAAAAATCCTCAAATTCTGCATGGCTGCTGGATACTTGCTGGCAAGGTCACAGTGGATCTTACCTCAAGGCTTTACCCCTTATAAAATTTATCAAGCCTGACTGTACTTCAGCGATGAAAAGCATTAGTGAGAATTGCTATGTTTGGGAACAAGCATCTTCTCTGCTTTAGGCACCTGTGCTGGCTATTCAAACTGCATTTTGACTGTTCATATTCTGCCTCGACTCCTTTGGCAAACACTCCAGGAAGATGGGTGTTAAGCAAGTTAAATCCCTACTGGACAGGTACCAGAGTTCCAGGTATTGATCATGTCTGTCAATGACCACTGTGGTACCACAGCTCCTTTGGCTTCAATTAGCTCAATTAGACCTCAAGCCACTTCTGTTTTTACTTAAAGCCCAAGTGAAGATCACTAAGAGTCTGAAGATGCATACAGAAGCACCTCAGAGTAGCCTGGTAGGAATACAGTTGGATCTGCTAGGAAGAAAAAGAGAAAGCTTGTCATGAAACCGATATTTTCTAACAAAACCCAGTTCCTGCAGAAATGTGAGCTCTGCTAGGGCTGACCACTGCCTGGCTGAAGCTTTACCCTCCATCCTGATTCCAGTTCTCTGTTAGTTATACTATGGTCAAAGAGGCTGATCACACCCAGCTTCCAAGACTCAAAGAGAAGACGTGTGACTGCAATTCCAGCATGGAGATAAGATCAATTGAAATCATGGAACAAAATCCACTCCCTACTGGACAGAAAATAAAATTCTGCAGCCCTGGCCAATTTCTGGACGTTACTTTTCATGGAAGATGGATAATGGAGTTAGTATAGAGACTTTCTCCAGAAAAAAGTGAGAGTCTGTACAACGAGATCACCACCCTATGTGAGAAGTAATTTATTAATAAAAAAGTACCCTGTTCTGGCCCTGAGCTGACTCTACCTGCTCGCCTCTTTCCTTGAGCACCCTGTTCCACAAGATCCAGTGAGGCTGTTCACAAATAAACAGGGACTGAGAAAGCTTACAGGGAACAAAACTTAAAAGAGACTACTTCAGAAACCCTGAAGCCTGAGGTATCAAAAGAAAAGGACTTTTTTTAGAGATATAGTTACAAACAGCCCTTGGTTTTTAATCCACAGAGAAAATTAGCAGAAGAGCCTTCCATGGCCTTATTTATGCTATATTTACTAAAGTACAACAAGTTAGAAAAAATGTAGACTTTTCATCTTTATCCTGTAAAGTAGGTTTTTCTTCCTTACTTCGTATTTAGCAACTCGGGGCTCATGACCAATTTCCAGCAACATGAAGAATATTGGGGGTGGGGTGGGGGCATTTTTTTGTGTTCCCCCTTCCTTTTTTTTTTGTGTTTTTTTTTTTTTCCTGTTCTGGTTTTGAGCTGTTATTCACAAATGAACATGGAAACAGAGAATTTAAAGGCTGAGCAAGTCAGCAGGAAAGGTAACATACCAGGAATTACTTATTCATCTCAAACAGCCTCCTCTTCTCCCCTTGCCCTGGTTCTGAGTGGGATCGTGGTAATTGCCACCATTCAGTGGGGAGGGGTCCTCAGAAGCCTCATGAGCTTTCTTAGGATGACTGGCAGAAGTCATCATTTCAGTTATTAGGCAAACAAAAGATCTACCAGTTCTCACAGGGCTTGAGAGACCCACATGAGATGCTCTGTACCCTTCCTTTGCTTAAGTTATTTGCTGTCTGGCTGGCAGAAGAATGCCATCAATGTTTGCTAGCCATGTATAAAACATTTCTGCAAAGGAAAAAAAGCGTGATTCCTTCCCCTCTTCCCTACCACCCCACACCCCAAGGCAGGATTCAGCTCTCCTGCCTGCTCTACTTTCTCCTGTCCCTCTGTCTGCCTCTCTGTGACTGTTTTAAAAATCCCCTTTAGTGTGTTTCCTTAATGCACTGTCACACACTTTAATGCCAATTCTTAGTCTGTCAACAATGAACTCTGCCAGCTCAACAGAGACAAAACTGCTTGCAGTTGGCAGCAAAGATCTATTGAAGTGGGAGTAACATTTTTTCAATAGCAGCCTTTCATGTAAAATACTAAACTGAAGTGCAGTCTTTCTACTATAGGCTGTGATTAAACTGTAATTCCCTGATAGACTTATAACCATGATTTCCTACCAGCTGGCCTGGGAAATTATTTCAGTACTTCACCCAACAGAGCTGTTATTTAGACAGCACACGCACAAAAATGCACATTTGATTTCAGTTCCCGTGCTTGGAAGGCAGGAACGCACCATGGCTCCAGCTGTGGGCAGGTTTCCACAGTAGATGGCAGCACCCAGGAGCTCTGAAGCTTTCCAGCTGGCCAAGCTATTCCAAAGGCTCCCTGTTTCTGAAGTCTTATTTAATTTCCACACATTACCCACAAGGGGGATGTCCTCCTCCTTCCCTGCCCTTGGTTGCAGTAATCTCAGCTTTCCTTACGAAAGCCTTTCTTTACACCCCACTATTTCAGAGCAGATGATGCCTGGCTTGTTCTGCTAAAAAGACTTCCAAGGAGAGTGAGAACTGAGAACCTGGCCCTTTGCTAAGTCTTATCTGACAGATTTATTTCATCCCATAAAAAGAAAAAAATATTACATCCTTCAAAGCACAAAACTTTGTACTTCACTTGCAGCATCTGTGGAGTGAAAACAGAGGAGCAGTAACAGGTATTGGTAACACAGATTACAGACCAAACAAAATGAGATGTGGAGAAGCAATGAGCTCCAAGCAGACATTTTTGACTTTGCAAACTGAGAGCAGAGCTTTCAGTTGTCTTTATTATTTTCTCACTCTGGTAGAGAGGAGTCCTACCACTCATGTGCAGCAGGAAGCAGGGCACGTTTCCCTTTGGATCAGCTCCGTGTCTTGTCATAGAATCACAGAAGGCTTGGGTTGACCTTAAAGATCATCTCATTCCAATCCCCCTGCTGTGGGAAGGGACACCTTCCACTAGACTAGATTTCTCAGAGCCTCATCCAACCTGGCCTTGAACACTTTCAGGGATGGGGCATCCACAGCATCTCTTGGCAACCTGTACAAGAGCCTCACCACCCTCACAGGGAAGAATTTTTTCTTAATATCTCATCTAAACCTACTCTATGTCAGTGTGAAGCCATTCCCCCTTGTCCTGTCACTCCAGACCCTTGTAAACAGTCTCTCTCCATGTTTCTCCATCCATGTACTGGGAGGCCACAATCAGGTTACTGTGAAGCCTTCTCTTCTCCAAGCTGAAAAATTCCAATTCTCTTAGCCTTTCCTCCTGGCTGGGGCTCCATCCTGCCTTCAGTGATTTGTTACACCTGTATGATTCACACAAATGCTCCCAGATTACTCTCAGGTTTGAGGAACAGTAACTACCACCTTCCTAAAACTATTCCAGCCACCTTGACTCAATCACCCTGAAACCAGCATAAGCAGTAGGCATAGTCCCATAGGGAGCGGCCTCTTCAGACAGCACAAGCACAGCTGAAGGGAACGGTGCCCCCCAAAACCCCCACCTTAGCTGGCAGGCCAAGGAGCAGAGCAACTGCTCTGGGTACTGCACATCCACCACCATCTACAGAAACACCACAGGTGCTCCCCTACATGCTGTGCAAGGTACAGTAGTACAAGGCATCATCACATTCCCCCAAAACACCAATTGTATGTCTTTGATATAGAGTACCGAGGTTCTCAGAAATAGAAAGGGACAGAAGAAAACTCTGCAGAAGATAAAGATGAGCTCACACTTGTAATGACAAAGACATGACAAGGAGTGTGTGGATGCCTCTGCATAAGGCACAATGAACCATGGCACAGCTAACAGCGGCCACTGTGTGAGGCAGACCTATTTTTAACCAAGAATAAAAAGAACCAAATGTGCAATTAAAAAAAATAATACTTGTTTATCCTATACTTTTCCTAGTACTGCCCTTTCAAACCTTAGTTCCTGCTGATTTGGCAACAAATGCGTTAAGGAGATCTGCAGTGCCCTGATACGTGTGTGGAGCAACACAGGGTGTTTTCTTTTTCCTCCAGAGTTTTCTGGCAGTGTAATGCACTTAAGGAAAGCATGGTAAGACAAATATGAATGGGGAGGGTTAGTACCACATCTAGTACTATTTTGCAATCACATTTCAGTGTGTATAAGATGATTTCTTGGTACAAATGCAGAAGCCATTGCTTCTGCAAATAAAGACCTGGAATTGTGCATCTTATGATTTAATTTTAGGCCTTATTTTTTTGTGGGGAACATTTCTAAGTCTTGTTTTAAGAGCCCAGACCTCTCTGTTTTGCCTCCTGCATTCAGAGGTGGTGTGGTACAGACCAAGGACAGGGAAGAAAGGGGAAATAGCACTGTTTGCCATGGCTTTCATCCTGCTTCATTCCCTTTCCCAGATGAATGCAATAACTTTCACTGCCACTTTGTTGGCAAGACAGAAATATGCAGCATCAAACATGCCATGTTAAAGTGCTGTCTGGGATATGAGCTGAGGGAGCTTGAGCTTGTGTCAACAGCATCTTTCACATCTCACAGGCATTGGGGGGATGAAGGTCACTAAGGAAGAGCACTTGAATCAACACAAATCCAACTGACAGCGCTAAACTTGAAAGGAAAAATTGCTCCCGATTTCTTTTTCTCATTTTTGACCACAAATAATAGGAGGGAAGTATCTATTTTAAAATATCATATTGTTAACAGTCACTCATCCCCAAACCACCTGCACCTTTAGGATAACTACAGCACTGTGCCTCCCCAGCACCTGAGCTATTTGAGCCCTCTTGCCAAACTAGGCATTTGGCTTTGCACAGACTGAGTTCTGGGAGTGGAACTCGCTTTTCCCTCTCTTTAAAGCCACCTTGCCAGCCAGACATTTGTGGCCACTGGCAAAAGTCCCTCTATGAAACACCAAATGGATTGGTGTGGCACAGGGGGTGAGAAATGCACGTACAAATCTGATCCATGCACCATACCAACAGCGAGGGGCAATCTGAGTGAAGCAGGGTTCAAACTCTAGCCATTTTTCTTCCTTCTCCACAAGGAGGTGAGTTTTGCTCTGAGATGAGGCTCCAAATGCATCTCATTTTAACACAGACAGCAGACACTTTTAATCTGGCAACTACTAAACTCCTATATTGTCTTCCACAAATGAGTTCAGAGAAAATGAAAAAACCCTCCTAATGAATCACTTTCATTATGCTTATATATTAATTAGATTAGGACTTCCACTGACGCTGCACAGCAGGGAATATGAAACACAGGAGGAACTAGGAGGTCTGCAAAAGGTGGGACAGAAAGTCCACGGGTTAATCAGAAACACTGCTTCCAATCTTGTGATGAAGACTGTCTGAAGACATGCCACACTACTCTCTACTCTCAATACAGCATGATGTTAACATCATCAAATCAACAGCAGGAATATTGGTCTTCTAAAGGACTGGGTGTTTGGTTCCCTCCCATCAAACTATCAACACAACAGCTACTTGAATGTAGCTGCAGGCCCATTAAAAAGATGGCAAATCCTACCACGCTATTTCAGGAGGTGGCAAGATCAAGGCTAATAAAGAAACAATCCAGGACATTGATTTTTCAGGTTTACAAGATGTTTCAGACAGAGCTGGCTCTGTGGCATTTGACACCTTGTAAGAGTTTAGCATGGAAATAATGTACAGTCTCTGTCATATACTCAACTTCAGCATCCATGGTAAATTTTTATGATGTGAGCAGGGTTTGCATGTTTTTTTATTATGAAGTTCTCCAGAAATAATAAATTCTGTATGATGCTGCCCACAGAGCTGGCAATTTCCTTTTTGTCCTGCACTGCATTCTCCTGTAAAATCTGTGCTGACTGGGATTCCTATGCTGGAGAAGGCATCTGAACTGGACAGAAAGCCATGGAACCTCAACCAGAATCAAAGGCATTCCACTACCACTAGACAGAGGATGAATATTAAAGCTCATTAGCAATTCCAGTCCCTCTGGGTTCTCACTCCTTTTGCCATAGGAATATACATAAAAATATAGTTAATCTTATTTTTCCCTTTGTGTTCCTTAGCTAAGCAGTAGCTGGAGACAGTAGTACAGAAAAGGAATACGCTGCCAAGACAGGATTACCATCAGGGTTTTGTCCCCACACTATTTATGCCACATCATTACTCTTGTTCTCTGCTCCGGATGAAAGGAGTGCACATACAGCATCCAGACATAGTCACAGTCCTTCATACGTTCTCATCTGAAGGAAACTTCCCACTGCAAAGAAATGCCAAGTTGCAAAATAGTGGAAGTTTGGAAAAATCCTCAATTCAGGTAGTAGGAATGTGTAGTGTATATTTGGGGACAATGTTGAACAGCAGTCAGCAATGCACTGCTGTAATCACAAAGACTAGCACTAAGCTGTACGGGCAAGAAATAACCAGCAGCTTATGAGAAGAGATTACTCCCCTCTATTTATTTGAAATTGCATATGAAACCTCCTGCATCTCCCCACAGTACAAGAGAGATGTCAACAGATCAGAGAGAGCCCAGCAGAGGACTGCTAAAATTGTTAGGGGAATGGACTAGACAAAATACGGGATGAGGCTGAGGAAATGGGATTTTGTTAACCCTGGAGAGGAGATGGTCCATGTGGAAATCCAACTGCACACTTCCACTACCTAGTGGGGTGCTACAGAGGCAAGAGGCCAGTCTCCTGAGACAACAGGCAGGCGTAAGTTGCAAGACAGGGAATTTCCAGTGGGTAGAAGGAGGCATCCAGGCTGTTTGCATTCTGTGTTTGCTACCTTCCCTTGCAGATTGCCTTACTAGTGAGATAAGGGGGGCTGAAACATTTAATCCAGTCACTTAATCTCATTTTCTTATCAACAGAATGTCCCTCAAAAAATGAGAGGAGAAAAAATAAAGTAAGATTCAGAGCATGGCAGTCTAATGTGTGACTAACGTGGAGCAGGGGAAAAACCTGGGCCTACCTGTGCACATTTGTCCCCACAGTCAGTGTGAATCGGTGTGGCATGGTGCTGCCAACCTGCAGAAGACCCCTGAAGAGGGATTCTTCTCACCAGCAGGGCTACCTAGTTTTAACAAGTGTATCAGGTGATTTAAAAGAAAGTAGTACCTAAGCCTCTCCAAATGCTGCTCTTCGTAATTTGAGTCATCATGGACATTTCCCCTGAGGTATCACTGGCCATCAGCTTGAGACACAAAGGAGTGTTAGTCAATGTGAACCTCTAAAAGTATCAGCTTCTCATTCATTTTATGAACCAAGCACTCACTTTCTCCTTCTATGTAGCATACTGTGCTGATTTAAAAGTAAACCAGCAGGAGAAATGAACCCAGTTCAAGAGAGATGATAAGTCAGAGTTATAGTTTACTAAAAAGATGACAATAAATACAATGATACGGAAAAAAAAGCACCCTGGGACAAGAACAGAATTACTTGCCTAGTCAAAAGTTTGCATTAACTGCATAAATGTCTGTTAGCAACTGAAGTGATTCATGGTGAATGAGAGACTTCTCAGAGAGAGACAAAGGGCTATTAATTCCATTTAGCTACACATATAAAATATGCAGCAAATAAAAAACATGCACAGAAACATACACAGCCCTCCCAGAGGACAAAACTCCGAGGTAAAAACCAGGAATGACAGGAAAAAAAAAAGTATTGCTGAAAACCATTCAGCTTTAGAAGTCAAGATCAAATGTTTGCCTGTGAGAATAGACAAAAAAAATGACAACAGGATCAGAGAACACCCTGTTGTGTGTGGGATTCCTGCCATGATATGGAAGATGTTCAAATAATAAAGTTATTTTGACAATAAGATGTATTGTGCTAGTAGGTGTTTTGTATGAAAAGCAGAAAGTACTCCCAAAATAATAATAATAACAACTTCAGGTGTCTGGTTGCTAGTACCAGCATTTCCTAGGTGTGAAAGAGCATATGGATGTCTGCTTTTATGGTTATTTGTTGGACAGAAGGGGTATCTATGATATTCATGGATGAAAATAGTATCCTGTAAGAAGTTATCATTATACACCAAATAACTAGGAAGGTTAAAGATATTGACTGACTGATTAAAAACGAGATTTATAAAAAAGAATTGGACAAATAGCTTGCATACATGAAATACTGCAAACAATGCACCAGGGGATTTATTACTAAAACCAAGTTGATTTTCTAAGCCATAGGTAATTTGCAACCTGCAACTGAATAAGAACAGTCTGTTCTCCTCCAGTTAAAAAAAAAAAAAAGGAAAACTCGGCTGAACATCCTTCCCCACAAAAAAAAAAAAAAAATCAACAAAAAACAAAAAACCCAACCACCAAAACAGAAAAGGGAACAGGAAAAACCTGCAACCCTTAAGGTAGCAGAGCTCTGTGCTTCACAACTTCATGTACCGCATTGTCAACCAGACTGGCATAGAGGAGAAAGCTGACAGCTCTCCAGAGGACCCCGCTGAAGCCACTGTGCAGACGTGTGGAACGGCACAGACCTGCTCCTGCATGTAATGAGACTGAGGAGTGCTGGAAGGCAAACTCCCTTCCCAGCTGCAGGGAAGGAGCAGACAGACTGTCTGCTGAGCCTCATATGTGCCCTTCCACGTGTGTGAGCACATGTACACAGGCATGGGCCTGGCTTTGCTCAGGGGAGCATCCTCCTGGTGGGAGGAACTGAAAAGTCAGGGCTCTGATCACCATAAATGCACTGCAAAAAAATCATTCAATCAGATTAAAAAAAACCCCAACTTGCACTCAAAGTGTCTTACTCATGAATTCAGAGGACAGACAGTCGAATCAAGGGAATACTGACATATCTGCGCCCCTCTTTTATGCCTCAGGTTAAGCACACTGGAAAATCCTCATTAACTGGTGACAGTTTTAGCTAAAGGTCTGGTGCATCAGGCTGGCTGAGAACATTAGGCCTCATTAAACTAAAAAAAAAAAGGAAAGAAAAAAGGAACAAACATAGCTGCTGTAATACTCCAGTTTGTCTAATTCTGCTTTAATTGGTATCCATATAACAGATCTCTTGCCTTACTTGCGGAAACATACCAGACACACACACTTCACATAACTGAACACAGTAAACACTATCAGTCCTTGATTTTTCTCCTGCCAATGCTGTCCCAAAAAGGCTCTGGAGGATCATAGAGACTTTTCACGATCACCCAGCAGGTGAGGCAATCAAAAAAATGTGGCCATCGTGGTAACTTTTACTGGAGCATCTCTCTTACAAGGAAAGGCTGAGGGAGCTGGACCTGTTCAGCCTCAAGGAGAGATGACTGAGAGGGGACTTCATCCATGTCTTTCAGTATCTGCAGGGAGGTGCCAGGCTCTGCTCGGTGGTGCCAAGCAACAGGACAAGAGGCAACGGGCAGAAACTGATTCACAGGAAGTTCCACCTGAACTTCTTTACTAAGTGAGTGACTGAGCACAGGAACAGATTGCACAGGGAGGGTGTGGAGTCTCTCTTAATGGAGTCCAGAACTGTCTGGACACAATCCTGTGCCATGTGCTCTGAGATGACCCTACTTGAGCAGGGAGGTTGGACCAGATGACCCACTGTGCTCCCCTCCAATCTGACCCATTCTGTGACCCTGGAAGGTGTACAGTTCAGTGTCAGATGCCTGAGGAGTGGAGGCTCATCAGTAGCTAATCATTGTCAGAGAGACTGTGCCAGTATTTCCCTGCTAACTGCAAATTCACCCCCACCGAGAATGAACGCTCAACCCCAGCAACACCATGTGGCTTCCCTTATTGAGAGAATGTTTTTACACGAT
This sequence comes from Platyrinchus mystaceus, assembly GCA_035041135.1. NCBI lineage: Eukaryota > Metazoa > Chordata > Aves > Passeriformes > Tyrannidae > Platyrinchus > Platyrinchus mystaceus. Next base: position 2,225,305 of record JAWWLV010000002.1, read on the forward strand.
TACCATTGTGAGGCTGACAGTTGTGTGTTGGCTGCCTGTGGCAAGACCTATCCTATTATATCATCACATCATACATGATGCAACAGGATGAAGGCTCAACAATAGGGACTGCAAAGGACAACTGCCACCCTAACACAATGCAGATGTCAGATCATTCCTGCTTCAATACACCATTCTGTGTTACCAGTGCTATGCTGGTGGAAAAGGCACAGAATGGGAATGAGTTTGCTACCTTCATCCTCCTTTTTGGCAGCAGTGCAGAAAAGGGTGTTTTGCAGGATGGTTGTACCATCTCCACATAGACGACATTAATAAACATGTACGTATCTGCATAGACCTAGAGAGCACGGACATGAGACAGAGAAAGAGAAGGAACACACAGTTTATTCTCTGTATAATATTCACAGATGTGATTTTGGGTTGTATCTGTGTGTGATCTCTCCAATGACATTGCAAAGTAGTGATATGAACTTGAAGGCACATGAAATCCTTCAGAAAGGCATTTGTGACAATAAGAAGGCTAAGAAGTCAGCATGGAATGGAAATGCTGCTAGCTTGCAGATTTTTAAAGGAAAAATCTCATTTGCAGTGCTGTGTGTCCAGTATATCTCAATTAAAATCAGTAACTGTGCAACAATAAAAAAGAATAAAAATACCGACTGAAAAAAATTAGCTTTAAAGCCTCATTTTTGTCGGGAGTAGGATATGTGTGAGGATTATGATAATTCTGACAAAATTAATAGGTATTACCATGCTGTAATTTGGGGACAGACAACATACGTCTCCCTTATAACGCACGTGACACTAACAGACCATGCTGGCATCGTTTAACAACAGAAAGGAAGATTATGGCCAGGTCTCCGCTTCTCCATCAAATCCCCACAGCTGCACTGCAGGACAGTTACACTGACCCTATTGCCAAAGCTCTGGCACCTTCTCACCCCAGGGGCCTTCTCATGAGGTTCATCTATCCAAAATCTTTAAAGGCAGTAGGACAAAGAGTCACCAAGAGTTTAAGCTAGTGAACACCTGAGAAAGGGAAAGGATGCAGTTTCACTTTTCAAAGTGCTGAGTGAGACCCTTTTATTCCCATTAAAGAGAGCTTTAGCAGCATTGCAAAGTTACTTGAAATAGGGGTGGGAATAGGAATTTTTACTTTTTGCTCAGCCTGAAAGACTGAACTAATTGAAGTGACCCAGCACATGCTTTTTACTGCATATCATGAAAATAAACCACACAGTTTCCACTCTCATGTCCGTTCTTGCTCTGCTAATTTTTGCTAATGTGCCATGTTCTCTTTCTGCCCTGCTGTTCTACCATACGGTTTTCTTTCCTAGCAGATAATTAATTAATTCACGAACTATAGCAAAACTAAGCAATCAGAATGCAAACCAAGAATGAACAGTGCATTAGAAAGATGAGTTATTCCTTTTACATACCAACCTGCATGCTAATTTAACTTTGTCTGTCCAGAACCAGTGTGGCCCCCAGACCTTGGTCCAAGAGAACAATCCTCTAGGGCAGATGCTCCCTTGAGTGCTCAATGTGAGAGAATGTGCCAGTGGTGACAACAACATTTTGATGAAAAAACCCACTTCCATGATGTCACTATCTCTCATGGTCAAGGGATCTCAGACACTTACTCTCAGCAGATCCCAAGCAGTTGTAGTATGCTCATTCTCTTCTCACGTCCATGGCATCCAACCAGACTACCTCTTCCCTCCAGGAATGTTTGGGTCATTTTGAGTGAAATTCCCAGCCTGTGAACATCATGGCTTACTCCTCAACTCCACCACATGGTTCTCTGCCTTCCCTTGACTTAGCAGGTCACTCACCAACACCAACAATATCTTAAAGTGATTTCTGTCTCTCTGCTCTCCTCAAAGCCAGCAAAGACAGGCACTTTCAAGGACTGCTCAGAGATCACCTCTGTCTTCTTACTGGAAGTATCATCTTCTGTGTTAACTAAACAGGAGCAAAAGAGCTACAGGCCTCAACCTGAGTTGCCTTTTCTGATACCTTCCTGCAATCTCTGTGAACTTGCACAGCTTTATATGTCATGATGTGGACTCCTCCATATTCAGGCATGAATGCAGACACACAGTCAAGCATTCCCAGGGCTTCATTGCTGCAGTTTAGGCTGATGAAAAGAGGAGCTTTATGGAAAACCCCTCTGAGGCTGAAGGTACGTTCTGCAAAATGGCCCCTACAGCAAGTAAACAAACAAATAATGTGATCCTTGGTTTTGATTTTGACTGTAGTTTCCATTTTAGGAACTATCTGCTTTCACCGCATACTCAGCGACTCAACAGTATTTAACAGGACTTCACAAAATATTTTGAATTGGAAGGGACTCACAAATATCATCAAGTCAAACTCTTAATTGAATGGCCCATATGGGGATCGAATGCACAACCTTAGTGTTATTAGGGAACTTCAATTATGAATTAAACTGCAAACTTCTTCCTCTCTTTGTTTTCTATTTCCTCTAACACTTCACTAAGTGATAGTGTATTCAAATTTCTCGTCAAACAGACCTATAGAGTCAAGCTTTTACATTAGGGAATAGGGCTATTCTCCTCCTGCCTGACTACTGCTCTCCTCATGGTATCAGGTTAAAAAACAAACCAAACCAAATAGAACAAAACAGCATGCTAAAAAAACCCCAGTAACCAAATAACATTGTCCGAAATAAATCCTGATCTGTTATTATTCAATGTTCCTTCATCTTGCTACATACAGCATACTTGGTTGAAATAAATAGAAACACTTAAATCTCACAGTCACCTCTACCCATTTAAATGGCAAAACACATTTGACTTTGTAATGAACTGCAGAGCTGTTTATATAGCCTCTATGTTTTAGAATTAAGCAATAGGCCACATGAAATCACTCATTACCAACAAGTTTGCTGATTAGAGCCTCAGGCTCTTACAAAGCAGTCAGCTTTCTAACACCACAATTTCCAAGTCCAGTAATGACTTCTTCCCAGGTCTTTCTTCTGTTAGATGTGCTGTTTCTTGCAGCACAGAGCTTTTACAAACTGCTTTAAAATTTACATCTCCAACAAACCATTCTTTAATAAACGTAAAAAGTAAATATATGGAGTAAAGTTACTGGGAGAAGGCTGCATCCTAAAAGGGCCAAACAGCACAATTTTCATGTAGAGTCACAGTCTCTAGGGCAATAACAACAATCCTGAGAAAGGGGAAATGCTGTCACAGAGAACCAGCTATGACACGTTCCAATCTGGTGAGCGAGGTCAGGAACAAAGTGATGCTCTTAGACCATTGCCAATGAGAACCAGCCAGGCATGATGGGGAGCCAGTCAAATCTTCCAGCTTTCCCCTCTCACAGAGGGTTGTCAACAGCTGACACAGAAAGCAAAGAAATTCCCAGGCCTTTCAGCTACTTGGCATTGCTCACATGTCAATTATACCATGTTCAGCTGATTGTCCCTTTGGAGGTCAAAGTAATAAGCCTCACTCCCAGCCTAGGGAGAGGGCAGTGATGTATTCTGGTAAGGCAAATGAAGCAGAGCTCAGTTATGCTGCATATGCCACATGGTCCAAGATTCAAGGGGGAAAAAATGGGAGAGGGCTTGTATTTGACTTCTCACTCCAGCAGCATCCAGACCATTAAAAGGGAATCTCTGTCATCAGCTATCACTGTGAGCCATGTGATTGGACCTGACTCATCTAATAGGCCAAATTCAGCCTGGATTTATTTATAAGGATGAAGCTCGTACAAGACAGAGATATTTCTGGTTTGAGTCAGCCTGAACTGAGTCACAGCTCTTCAGGAATTGAGGAATTTTGAGAGCAACAAAGGATGCTTGGCTTCTTGCAGAGGGAATTTGCATCTATTTTATCCTTACTGAAGGGAAGGGCCCGGCTTCCCACAGCCCTGAACTTCAGTCAGTCACTGACAGGACTGAAAAACTGTACCCTGGTGGGTCAGGATATGCTAAATGTGCACCTGCCAATGTTTATTAATATATTTGACTGGCTTGTGAATACAATACCTCAACATTAGGAAAGGGGGGGGGTATGTGCTGGACTGGAAAAGGGGGAAGGCCCTTCGTGTCTTCAAGAACAGCAGGACAGAGACTGATCACTTAACTGTAAAGCAAACTTCTGCACCACAGATTTACAAGATTACTTTCAGAAAAGGATCACAGGCTACTTAAACATAGTAGTGAATACATTCAATAAACCATTTTGTTCATTTTATGTTCAGTTTGTAAGTATATATATATATAAAATTACACTCAGTTATGTAAATATTTGAGTATTTATATACTATATATATTTTGTTTAGAAATCTGCTACAAAAACACCCCAGCTTATTTTTTTTTAAACTAAGACAACTGACTTGCTTTTTTACGTATTCCAAATTATTCTTCTATTAATATAATGTCTGAATGACTCTGATGGTGGACACAACAGTTGTCAAACTCTCAAGACTCTGGTTCTATGTCTACAACTACTAAGCTGTTAAAGCCATGGCTCAAAGCAAGTCTATTTTCAGTTTTTCTGGTATATACCCAGAATCAACCATATTTCACGCAGAACTGATACTAATGTTCAGACTTCTTATTAACTGGAAGTTTAATATCACACGATAACATCACTGTGTGCTGTCAGTGGAGTCAAAATATGAATTCATTGCTAGACAGCAGTGGGATTTATTTTCATCCTCTCTAACTACACACAGGCATAGAAATATGTACCTGTAGGACAAGGAGGGAGGGAGAGAAGTGAGCTTTTCAAAAGGCACAAAGAGAAATTAATTGCCCAGTACCTTTACTTTATATATGTATATACTATATATGGTAAAAGCACACCTATGCACTTAAATGCTTTAGAGAGAAAAATATATACATAATTGATTAAAACTAACACTTGCATTGTACTAGCATGTTCAACCTTTTCTGCTGGGAAATGAAGTTGAGGTAGTGAGAAGTCAAAAAATTGCCTATTCTTACTGTACTACTGACATGGAGAAAACCATTTGAGAGCAGAAATGAACCCATGCATGCATATGTATTTTAAGGCAGAGACCAAAACAAAATTCCTTGAAGATCTTTTTTGGTACATCACAGCTCCAAGGAGTCACCAGGACTAACTGATGTTCATGTATTTTTCCCAGTTTGGAGCACAGGTTGCTTCTCACTCGAATGCTGTTGATCTGGCAGCCAAGCCTGATAAAAGAACAACGGTGCCTTTCAGTTCCACGTGGGCCGGGCTGGAGTGGCAAGAGAGTGTAACGCTATTACTGTAAATTACCCTGACAGTGGAGGGCTGCTGGGGTTATGTGGGATAAGCAACACTGCACACCCACCAGTAGCAGAAGTAATTAGCTAGTGTAATGAAGAGCGGGGGAAGGAGAAGAGTGTTGGATGGCAGAGTGCTGTACTGTCAGCATTATCATTCTCCAAGGCTTTGGCAGAACAATGCACTGCTGAGCCTCTGGTAATCTCTACACATGGCTACCCATGAAGACAGTAATTAAGAAATGTCATTGCCTCTTTGGGAAAATACCGAGGCGTCTCAAAAGGATAGTGATAATCTCCATAACAGCCCTGTTCTCTCTCTCTCTCTTTCTCTTTGTTTTGGTGGGGAGTAAAAACGCGTGACAATGCACTCAAAGCTAAATGCGCTTTTGTTCTTCCTTTTGTTACACATCCACCCAAATAAAGCGCTGTTAGCTGAGCCAAAACAAAGCTGGATTTAGAAGCAAGTGCTCACACTCCCTAAGTCTGTATTACCAGGCGAAGCTGCATCGGCATTGGGCATCCCTACTAAAGGAGTATTTGAAATTCCAGCGCCTGGCACAACAGGGGCAAAAATCTGTCAGGTTTGCAAAGAGCAACGTTTTTACAGAAGCTTCTGGATCCAACAAGCATCAAATGATTTGATGAAAGAGGCATTGCTACAGCCCTCTTCCAAAGGTCAGGGAAGCCAAAGCAGGACTGATGCTTCAGGTCTGACACCACCTGAAGAGCAGCATTCCTGCAGTGCCGTGCAGTTGCATTGCCTGGAAGAAAGATCTATACTTGCATGCCAAGGTGAACAGGACAACTGCTATTTTTTCATCACTGGGCCAGACTGACGTTATTTTTCATGAGGTGACCTTTTAATTGACACTATGCCTGAAAAACTGACCTTAACAGTTGTGACCTACAGTTTGCTAACAAAGTTTTTTCAGAAAGCTCTCTACTGCTGGGGAGCAAAGCAGTACATACTGTCAGAGAGCAAAGCAACAGCTGCTGACAGGAGTCATTGAGGAAACCAGAAACATCTCTGCCATTCTTCCTCTTCCTGCCTACTACATGTGTACCACTGGAAATGCAGGAGAGCCAAAGATATCTCGTTTGTCACAGCTGTACCTCTATAAATACCAGAAATCCCCTTATACAAGGTATGACTAATTACACAGCAAGGATTTCTGAGAAAAAGGGTTATTGCAGCAGTTGGTTAATGAGGCTAATCAATTAAAATACTTCCTTCCCCAAAATATCATTCCAGGCTGTCTACTCTGCTCTCTGAAATTAAGCATTTGTGTCTACACAGCTAACACACCTTTGATCCTCCAATTCACCGCACATTTGGGTTGTACTGGAGGTAAATATTTGCAGCTGGAGAATAGACAGTTGAGAATTTAAACATTACTATTGCTCTTTCTGTTTATTCGAGCCTGTTTCTCTGCCAAAATGGAAAGGATGAGACAGGAAACTTTAATCTAAAAGGTGTAAAGGCCCAGGTTCCCCACTCAGGGTTTTCAGACTCCAGTACAACTTATGGTCACTACCACGTTTTATTCTGGAAACCTTTTGGCAGAAACACAGCACACATTTGTGTGTTCTGAGACTCCGAGCAGTTTTTTCTGCAGTCACAATTATATACAGAATATTGATGCCATGAAGGGGAAATAATAAAAAAAAATAACATTTTCCAGCCTTCACTGATTACAGTGACTGTCATTCTCCAAAGGAGCCTGATGGGCCCTTGTTAACTGTCTCTGACTGCCCAATTTCAAGATACTATCAAGTGACACTGATGGTTTTAGTCTGGCATTCCCCCTCAGGACACAGCTGAAACCAATCAGGTAAGTAATTAGGCAAAAGATGATCATGGTGAGGTTAAAAATATAATGGAAAAATGAATATTTAAAATGAGCTGAATACACAGTTTGGAGAAAATGGAAGTGGTGGAAAATGACAACTCCTCATGGGCAGAAAGAAGAGGTGAAAAAAATTAGGCTTTTTAATGGCTTTTGGAGGAAGGGCTAAGTATTTTTAATTTTGACACTGAACTATTGCAAGAATAGTAAAAAAAACCCTAAAATCTGTTAAAAGTCCAAATGGAGATTACCTCTTCAGCAGACACATAACCTTGCCTGACAGAGTTGCAATCCCTCCAAAGGCTTTAGTAAAAGTTTTGACTTCCTCTATATCTTTTCTTTGCCTCTTTCTACAGTAAACAACACTTTTCTTCAGCTAGGGATTGGTGGGTTTGTGCAAATACAGAGAGCATTTTCTACACGAGTCCTAAACATTCAGTAATGATGTCCATGAATCTTTTATTCTGAGAGAAAGTTGCAGAAAAACACAGGTATGGCAGGGACACAGCTGTAACTGATACAGCCTGAAAAAGCTACAAGGATCCTAAATGGCCTTTTGATTTCATGTACAATATCAATTCTGAAACAGTGGGCTATGCTCCTTACTGCCCATTTATATTATTCTTGTGAACCAGGTGCTGGAAACCAGCTCACATAATTTGGATGAATACTTATCAAGAATGTCTGATCGGGAATTGCTTTCAAAACCAGTGTTCTTCAAATTATAAAAAAGAATTTAACATTGCCATGGCTAACCTCCCACATTACTTTTATTTAGCTTAAACAAATCCCCATATATGCTTTGACTTCAATAGATTTGCAACTAGAGGGAATTGGCTCCCCTATTTTCAAAGGGATTTACAATAAAACGTAAAGCTTTGAGTCTGTACTATTTTAACTGAATACCTGACTGAAGGAGAAGATACAACTTCATTCTCATCTGAAAAGCCACTCCATGCTCTAAGATGGCTCCCAAGGAGAAAGGACCACAGACTTTTCAAAGCACTTTTCAAAACACTTGGCTGAACCCTTTAGGCCCCAGTAAAACAGACTTTTTTTTTTTTAGGCTACTTTGCTATGAAGCTGTAAAACAGAAGAAGAGAGAAGGGTAAAAAATGGAAGTGGTGGAAGAGGAAAGGTGGAAATTACCTCTAACAGGGCTATAAAATTTTGCCTGACTCAGGTCAAATGCTTGTCATTGCTTTCAGGCAAAATTATGTCAGATTAGCATTAACGGTGATTCTTTTGAAACTGTAGTCCTGTTTTTCATATTGATTTGTGGCAATGAGTCAATATAGAACCCTTTAAAAAGTCCGTATACCTGTGCATATATGAGTGGCAGCCAGCAATGCTAAATTTGTGTGTGCATGCATTGTGCACATTGTGTTTCATTTTTCTCCCATTTGTCACAAGAACATCTTTTCAAATACATTCATTATTGTGACAACAGGTTGAATCTGCAATTCACCATCTGCCTAAACAACATTAACCTTCATGCAACCTCATATTATTGTTAGTCTTTGTCTGAAATTTAACATCCTCCTAATACAAGCTGGGGGGACAACTCTTGCACTTACCATCATCTATTGTATGATAGGCACAACCACCCTTCTGTAGTGCACTTTGCATTTGAGGCAGATTTTATTTACTGAAACATGCCAGACTCTTTTAAGACAGCGCTAATGTGTTAGCAACTGCCTTATACCACTGGACAGATTTCAGACACTCTCAGAGCCTGGCCCAACCTCCTACCTTTCAGCATTTGCAGCTTCTGGATGACACTGCTGGGCTGCTGAAGTACACCACCAAATTCCCTCTTTACTACTAGAGACACGAGCACAAGTTTTGCCAACCACTTTAAATACCACAATGCTATTCCTACAGAATCCTTTCAAAGGACTGCAAGTACTTCTGGATGTTGAGTTTCCACTGGAAAACAGAGCCAGGTTCCTCCAGTGGGAGCAATAACACAGCTTGCTGTTGCAACATAAGCACTCGCTTCCTGACAGCAAGGGTATGGAATAAGTATGAAAGTTCAGTGAATGCTGACTGTACCACACACTCATCGTACTGTTCTCACGAGAGCCCAAAGCCTTCCCACACATGCAAATCTGACTCTTCTAACAGAAAGCTGATTATATATATGCTTATAGCATGTGCACAGCTGAATAAAGGATCAGATCCATTACTTTTAAAAAATTTCTTGTATTAAGAGTATTTTAAATCAAAATCCAATTCAAAAACTCTTTCCTGAAAGCATCTCACAGTTTAATAATTCAGGTTACAGCATCACTGCATCACTTTTCCAGAGAAGGGGGTACTGCTAACTGCTATTGGCCATGTATTTCCAACTCAAATTCTCAATGTAATTTGGGTTCTGTGTCTCAAACATGACCACAGAAGACACAAGGTAACAAACAAGCCCATTAACCACTTCCTGGTTCATTTCATGGTTTCACTCTTGAAACTGCCAACAGGAAACTGAAGCAGTTTTTCTGAGATTTTTGCGGATTCTGAAATGAATATTTCTGCAGTATTAGAGATACCTTTATATAAAACATAACATTTATACTTTAAATTGCTGCTTTCCTAGTGGACATAACTTTCATTGTCTGTTAGCTAGATAACTCAGCAAACTTTGATCCAGAAATCTAGGATTGCTTTCAAAAGCATTTTTGAAAGAGAGTACTTACCTATTTTTCTTATTTCTGAGAAGAACATGCTGTTCCTTGGCTTTCCACAAATCTACAGCCTTTATCTTCTTATGCTTCCTCCCCTTATAGACTACACTGCTCCATGATGTTAGGCCTCTGCTCAGTTCCACCCAGACCTTTCCCCTGTCACTACCAATATCCATTAGCAAAATATTTTCATATATACTGTACAATTCACTTTCATCATCCGCTACCACTCCATCCTTAACATTCAGAAATTCAGTTGGCAGTGACTGGTCTCTGCTCCCAATAACTTTGAAATCTAACTTTTTAGGAAGGATTTTTTTGTAGAGGTGGGGTGTGAACCCAGTTGCTGTCATTTTATTGTTTCTTTTTTTTTTTTTTGTCTTCTTTTCCTCCTGTGTAATTGCATTGGCACAAGACGAACTGATATGGAATGAAGATAAAAGGTAGCAACTAGAACCAAGCCCCCAAACATTCTTGGATACCTGGGAAAGGTTGGATCTGCATCTGAAATCTTAAATTTCTGCTTCTCTTTGGTCATAACCAAGGATAAAGTCTTTCTGCACCCGATGTAAGTCATCAGACCTACCACTGGCAAGTGTTTATACTGGGAATGTGGGGACCCAGTCCTGCAAAGGCTGAATGACACATCTGAGGATTTAGATGCCAATGATGGCAAAGATGTGTTGCTTTGAAAATAAACATCTTTGTTTTGTTTCTGCATGCTTGTTTGCTCTAAATGCTTTAGCTATGCCTCAATAGTGATATTTCACTGGGAGAACATTATCTCTTGACAATTATGCAATTCTATTAACATCATTGGCTTTTTAATCTATGAAAGGTTACATTAAACAGAAAGAAGATGCACAAGAGACTAGAGAAAGGAAGGTACCTACCCTTTCAGGGAAAAAAAAAAAGATTACTCAAATGATCATCCTGACATTTATTTTTATATGAAGGAAAATTGAACAAGAAATACAACAGAGTGTTTTGGTGACCTGAATACCAACAGAAAGTAAATTAAAACTCAAAAAATAAATGCAAATGACAGGACAGATTCTTCCCTCAGATACATTTATAAGGGTGGGGTGAGTAAGATTAACTGGGAAATGGCTATTTTGTGGACTTGTCTGCAGAAGCCATTGCTGCACTGATTGACGAAGCAGATGGAAAAGGATGATCTAAGGTATGATACTTGCTGTAGATCCTTAGCTACCTAAGGAGTCTAGGAAAACCAAAAGCAACCGCTGCTTCTGAAATGTTAGCAGTGTAACAGCCTTCATCGAAAAAAATGTAAAACTTCTACTAACTGGCATTTATGCTCTGCCCAGTACTGGATGAAAATTCCAGCAAATTTTCCATTTTCCCTTACTACATGTACAGCCCCAGGAATGTGCATTCTAAACACACACACCCAAGTGAGCTTCCTGGAGCAAAGGGGAGCTGCAGGGTTTCTGTGCACGTAGAGGTGGAGCATCACAGTATCAATTAAAACATGACAGGTGGACAAAATGTTCTTATTTTTCTTAATTCACAAAGCTGGGCAAAAAATGCCCCAATCAATCTAATAGGTTGTACACTCTGAATATTATGCTCAGTTCTACCCAGCAGGCTCCCTCCTAATCTTGACTACGATTCAAAATTATCTCAGTGTCTAAACACATAACTACTTTAGTTCCTTCCAAAGTGCCACCATTTAGCTGGGGTCACTAGCCAGCAGCATATAAACCTTTTGGAATCTGGGAAACGCTTCTCTGACTCCCTGAGTACTTGTGGGAATGTGGTTTTTAATTAACTCTGGGAGAAGGGTGGGAAGATACATGGGAAAGAATTGTGCATTTTTCCTTTCAAAGCTGAAATAAACGTGCATATGTGTTTTTCATCAAGAATAGGCAACAGAAAATTGAGACAGCAGAGAATTTACTAATGCTTAGAACACTGCAATTGACTGACTTTCCTATCTTAGAGATCCCATTAGTTGCTAGTTAGGAGAATTCAGAAAAATCTGTTTACAGCTATTATCTGTTCAAGTACATCTGGAAGGGCTTATGACCTGTACTTAACTGGCTCTTTGCATCGCTCAAGTACTCTTTATCTTCCCTTTCCAATGCTGTGCTGCCTTTTGCAGTGCAGGAGCGGTCTGTAACCACAACCCAGAAAGTACAGAGAACATACGTTCTGTTGGGGCTTGAGAGGTTGTACAGTAAACGGAGGGGGTACCTGAAGGAGAAGGGAAACATTTTGCTTGAGAGCATCTTGCTTGAGAGCTGATGCTGTGTTCTGCAAAAGTTGGACAATGGCAAAATTGCTAAAGAATTCTAGAAATTGCACCCCTATTTGACATTAGGGCAAAACCACTAAGAGCCAGTTTATGACACACTGAACGTGCATGAGTAGAGGTATTATGACCTGGTTCTTGGAATTCAAACTTCACCAGGGAAATCACATTTCCTTTGAAAATGTGTATACCCAGCTCAAGGGGCTCCTTGATTTTTCAGCGTTCCTCCCTCGCTCTTTTCCTAATTTTCCTTTTGAAACTTGTACTCTGCACATTGCTGCTGTCAGACAAAATGAAGAAATATTAGCTGTTCAGTGTGCAGAGCTAGTGCAATGTGTGAAAGCACAGAAACACTTTTTACACTTTACTTCGTAGCCAGGATAATGTGTATTTATAATGGTGCTCCTCACAGAACTGTCTCCTTGCCTTTTACTAAGCAGACAGAATTGCTCAGTCTGGAACTGCATGTTCTTACCTGTCTTCACCTCAAGCAGCTGATTAGAACACTGTATTTTTAATAGAAGTAAGGGGTAACGTCTACCACAAGTCAGAATCTACAAGGAGCTAACACTTAGAAAAAACCTATACACAATCTTACTGGACAGTACTCGGGCTTAGAATATGGCAATTTGACAACTGACAAGCTTATACCAATCCACATTTTCTCTGTGAAAAGCTGTGAACAGACACGGAAATGTTAGTTAAAAGGGACTTCTGGAGATTACTTTTCCAACCTCATTCTCAAAGCAAGACTATCACCACTGCTGACCCTACTTCTCCAAGTATTTTTAAACCAAACTAGTAATATGGAAACATTGTGTTTTCTAAACAATTCATTTCTTCACAGGCCTTGAGTAAAAGATCTATAAATAAAACCATCCCTGAAGATACAAAGAGATCACATATCTCTCTCTAGTTGGATCTGTGAGGTGACCACTTGTTACTGTTACTTTACTTACACTGAGCTCAAACCATAAACCAGCCTCTGGTTGGCCTTCCTTATGCCCAGGGAAAGCTGGTCATGGCACACAACTGTGTTCAGTCCTGCGTTTCTCCATAAAGAAAGACAAGGCTACACCACTGAGAATGTTATGTGTTCTGCTCAGTCTCCACCAAGCAGATCTCCAGTAGAAGGCTGAATACACAGTGGGCCTGTATCTAAGAATTTAAGAACTATTTTTCTGAAAAACAACAATCCCACTTGCAGTCACATTATTACTACCAAAGTCTGCTTGAAATAAAACTGAGCTCTGAAACAACTGGGTGCGCCAAGACATCAGGGCAACATTTAAGATCAGAACACCACATTTTCTGTTACTCCAGGCTGAGGTTTCTACAAAAGTCTAAGCTATTCAAGCAATAAAGTTCTGCTGACACTCCAACAATTATGTTAGAGGAGTGTCACTCACGCACTCACTAGCACCACCTGCACATACCAACAGCCAATAATGACACACTTGGACAATATTAATACAGCCAGTTACTGCAGAAAACATAAATTAGTTCCTGGGGGGGGGGGGGGTATTATGTGGGCTGTAATTTCAGTTCCAGCTTCTATGACAATACAAGCCAAGAGACTGAAATCTGAACCACACTGAATCTAATGAGACATGGCGGCTTTGGAAAGCCATCTATAGCTTTCTGTGGAAATGGCATGCTGTCCTAATAAATGAAATGATTTTACATGCCTTTTACCAGTTCTCACTAAGGCCAGTTCAATTTCAGAACTTGTTCTTTAACTGTGATGTTATCTGAGAAGGTGGCTTTCCAAATGCCAAGGTAAATGAGCATCAGCAAGGTGATGGACAAAAAAAGGAATGTGCTCTGTAGACAGATGTCAGTATATAGAGACAGACTCAATTAAATAACATTTACCTGGGCTCTTATGTTCCAGTCCTGCTATTAAATCACCATGCTTGAGCCCAGAGACCTTCAAAAGATTTTATCTCGCTAGGAAAATCTGCTTCCAGGAATGGAAAAAGCTTTGAATGCATAAATGTTCAGACGAAGTTTTCCTCTCACTGCGAACTACAATGAAGTGCCATCCAGCTCCATATGGTACCCAAGGACATCAGCACCCTTGAGGTAGGATTACCTGACTCATTATATAGCACAGAGAAAAACTGTGGCTCTTCTAGAGATTGCTGATATTCAAAACGAAGGGCTGGATTTTTGCTTGTTTTTTTTGCTTTCTTCCTAAAGAATCACAAGAAGAATTTGGCAATAAGCCAGGGATTCTGTTTTAGAAACTGTACAGAAGACACCTATGGAGATGTTTTTTCTGTTATTCACGTAATGACTATTAAAAGAGTTACGAAAACTGTGTTACAGATTTGCTGAAGTTAAAATACCTGCTGTTTTTAACAATCTTCAATTTGCTGCTGAGCTCAAAACACCCATTAGCTGTCTCTCTTCAGGGCAGTGAAAGATTTGATTATCAATTATAAAAGCATACTGCTTATGAGTCTCTGCTATCCATTTCTGGTAAGTTTTGGCTTCATAAACTAACAATGGGCCATAAATGATGTGATGTCTGTGTCAACTGAATCTGGAAAGCCAAAGATTTAAATTAGTCCACAATCTAAAAAACACCAAAAAAAGCACCAAACAAAAAAACCCACAGGTTACAAGAATTATAAGAGGATATGAAGACAAGCGACATCAAAATAGCTCCTGGAATGTCCCAAGCATTGTAAAGCACTTGGACTCCCACGTGTCCATCAGGATTTCCAGGACAAAAATACAAGCAAGTGTGCTCTGGAGATGTACATGGTAAATCCAAAGAGTCTGACATAAACGCACATCCTGGATGCGATGCAGCTTTGGCCACACTGCACAGTCTGCACGGACCAAGTGCAGGATTTCTGGCCTTCCAGAAACTGGGAAGAGCCAGCCCTGCACAGCATAAGACTGCAGAGCATGCCTCAGCCTCCCTCAAAATGCAAATGCTGGTTGGTTTGTTTCTCCAAGCAGCTTTTAATGTAATTACAACTATTCTGGCAGATGCTACACCAGTGATAAAATCCTGATATTAATCCTTCATATGGTTAAGGGCTTTTAACTTTTTTTTTTAATTTCTCTCCCTTGCATCAAGTAACTGTACATTATCTTACACTGTTATGACACATTATGCAATCATAATGTGAGACCATATAATAATAAAATATAGTGGCAGTATCAGTTTCTTTTGTATAAAATTTTATAATATTAACAAGGATTAAAAGCAGCTACTGCTGAATAAAACTGACACAGCTTCTTTGCTAAACGCATTTCCTTGCCTGCATTGCAATTAAACAGGCACTAAAATAAGGAGTATCTTCAAAAGCTTTAAAGTCATATTTTATTATTATAATAAATAATATATAATTATATATTATATTCTGGTATGTATATAACAGGTATGTTATCATATGATCTACTTGACATTCCACAGTATACCTTCCAGGAAATAAAGTAAAAATTATGAAATGAATGTATTTTAAATGAGCTTGACTGGGTTCATTTCTAAATGAAATATGCCCAGTGCATTTCTGCAGCTTCTTTAGGGGAAGTATAATTTTGTTCACTACTCTAATGTTAAAATTATGATCAATGGCCAGCTCTGTCAGGCAAAAGAGGCTTCCTCATGTGTTTTTCATCAGTTCTTTAATCCCATTCATGCAGCAGCCAAGTCAAAGACTGGAAGCCAGGCTGAAACCCACTCCAAAGAAGGTCAAACAATATGCAAACCACCCTGAGATTCTGACAAAACCACAAATTCCCAGCTGAACTGGGCAAAGCTGTGAGTCACTTAAAAACGCCCCAAATCTTAGACTTGATTCTTTCTAACTCCTGTGTAAGAGACAGAGAAGACAGAAAATGGGTGTTGGGTAGGACTGTACAGAGAAAGGGGCAAAAGCCTGCTTGCTTTACAGATCACTTTATTGCTGTATTCTGTGATTTATTCCTAAAATAAGTGTATTTCAATAAATCCCTGGCTGCCCATCACTTAGCTTCTCCGTGGACCCTGAGGAAGTACAGTCTAAACCAAAGCCGGTGTTTTCAGTCACAAAGGAGCACTTCACAGCCTTCGCCCAACAAAGTGGATCCTGGGGTACCCTCTAAGAAACATGTTGGTTGGGACCCAGGGACCACAGCACCTTGGAAATGTCCATGACTACGTCAAAGATGGACAGGACTCGATTAAGAGAAGTGGGTTATTTTGTTTTGTTTATCGTAGTGATGACTACAAAAGCCTTCACAATTTTCTGTGACCAAAATAAAATGCCACAAATTATGCTCACCTTGGTTCAGGAGGCAAAGCTGAAAAACCCCACAGCACAGTACCAACATAGAGCTGTCAAACACAGTTTTTCTACTATCTCTATGATTAAATTTCCTTTCTGGCATTCATGGTTTTAAAATGAGATGTAAAAAGAATTATTATTAGTCTTACACTTTGAGATACAGAGAATTGTACAGAGCATAACACCATTATTAGGATTTTAGTCTTAAAAAGACAGAACAGTATATGTGAAAAAAAGTCAAGTAAGAGCAAAATTGGAAAGCTTACAGAGGAGGAGGTAACAAGCTGTACTTGTACAAAGCAGAGTAAAAAAGTATTCACAACTAATGGGAGGGACACAGCAACAGTGACAGACGAGAGATTATTCTGTGAATACTGGTAGTCCAAAAAGGTGTGTAGGTTTGAATATCTCACCAGAAACATAAGAGAGTTAGAAGGCAAGATAGATAAGAAAAGACTGGAAAACCTTGGAATAAATTCCCTCTTCAATAAAATATTGTCCAGGTGTGTAAGCTCTGAACTATAATGAAGTATTTTTTCAAAATGCAGCCAAAATAAGAACCTCTGAACCGCCAGTTTTGCAGAAGAAATGTTGTGAGTCTTTAGTCTCCAATACAAACTAGAGCACTTATGTTTAAATGTAATGAAGTCTTCATTAAATAATTCCATTATGTGTTTTTTCCACCTACTGTACACATACTACAATTTACTGATAGCAAGCCCCAGGCAAAGGCAAGGGATAAAAAAGAGAGATAAAATGAAAGCTCCATTTTCTTTCTTAGGGTGAAGGAGGTTGAACTACGGGATTGATTCTGACCTGTTTGCTCATAAGAGCAGCATCATCACTGCATGAATAGGCTGGCTGATTTCAGTGAAAACTCAGAGTGATGCATTATTCAGTTCAGCAAATGGAATGAGAACCTGATTTAATTTGAATTAAGAATGATTAAGGTGAGCAAGCAAGAAATAGAAAAACAAGAAACAATTCAAAGTGCAAGACACAACTCGATCTCTATCTCCTGAAGCTCCAATTTTCAGTCCTGGGCTGTCTCCCAGAAAATCAAGGGAACACATCCTTTCATTGTTTATTCTTGTCCTGTTACTACTCAGCTTCGAAACAGGGAACTAAAAGCAACCCTGTCATTAAATTCTAGCCCTTGAAAGCAACTGTGCCATTCAGCCCAAATTTGCCTCATAAACTTATCAAGCTCCATCTTAAAAGTCATTAATTATTTTGCCTCCATTATTTCTACTAGGTTGAGAACCTTACCACTTAGAGTGCCTAATAACCTTCTTCTAATCTCTGCTCTAAATTTATTCATAGCCAGTTAAGACTCATTCATCCTCATGCCACTGCTGTCCTTTACCTCAGATACTTGTTTTCCTCTTGGGTATTTAACCATGATAAATTTATAGCTAACACTCAGCATACAAAACTTCATTTAGCTCAACTAAATACACACAAACATTTAATCACTATTACGATGAACCTTGCATACTCCAAAACCACTACAGCTTTTACAATTTCACTTCATTTTTTGGGTACAAGTGCACGTTTTTCACTGTCATCTATAGCAGGTAAAGTCAGATCTTCACCTGCTGCTGATAACACACCTTGTCTACATCAAAAGTGACCTGTTTGGTGTATTTTAGTCTTATTTCTATCTTTATGTGAGCAACCAAGTTTGTATTGAAGTCCAAAAAGGTAAAGAAAAAAACCCAAACAAAACAAAATAATTGCAGAAAGAGTCATTTTCCAATTCAGAAACACCAAATCCTTTATTTGCCTTGTGCATATAAATAGTATTTGTGCCTTGTAGAAAGAAAAGAGTGTTCAAAGGTTAGGAAATAACCCTGTATTTTGGAAAATAAAGTCATCTACTCCCACTTCAGAGCCCTGACACATCACCTGGCCTTTTGACTCTGCAGTTCCTCATCCACTAGGACAATGATATTGCTTTGCTTAGCAGGACTGCTGGGTGGGAAGACACCAATATTTTGAGGATGCTCAGGCATGATAGGGGAGTGCAACAATCATAACATAAAGCCCATTATTCCCAAGTTAAGCTGCTTGAAATTCAACATTCATGATATGAGAGACTGCTGCACACAAGTCCCTATGTAAAGGAATTCAAGATGAAACTAATGCAAGTTGAGCCTAAACACAAATTCAAATTCGATTACAGTGCAGCATTTTAGTTATATCCACAGATTCCTAGGAAATATTGGTCAAACCAGTGTTTATGGAAAAATAAAGTTGCTGTCTCTAAACCTGACTTGGGTTATATGTGGGAAACAACCTGACAAAGTACCACTGAAAAAGCAAAACCAAGAATGCTTATGAAAGACACCTGCATTTTTTTGTTTGAAAACAATTTGTTTTAAAACTAATTTTTTTAGAAAAGTAATACAAATCCAAAGACTATTCAAAGGTCTTGAAAATACTATTTATTTAGAAAATTCAGAACTGTTCAGAACTGTTTCAGCTCAGGGCAATGCATTCTTTTAATGCTTGGTGTTTTTCCTGGGATACATAACCCAATCTGATTTCCTCTCTAATTAGAAAATATTAATGTGTTGCAGGAGTGTGGAATATGATCCCTCTGCTAACATGGACAGTTAGTAAATAAAAATAGAAGCAGCCAGGATTGTAATCTGTCCCACAGAAAAGGGCAAAGTTTAAGGAAGCACTAAGGTCGCAGGACAAAGAAAGAAAACACAACTACAGTGAGAATTGCTGCACACAGAGAGCTAATTTGCACAAACAGACCAGACAGAAACAGATGGGATGCAGGAAAGTGGGAGAATGCTGACTGATGACACCTGACTGCCAGATGACCCTGCAGGCTTGAGGTCTGGCACGGCTCCTGAAACAGTGCCAGCAGCAGCTTGGAACTGCCCTCTCCCTTCTCATGGTATATTAAGCAGACTTACCTTGGTCTTCTGCGTTGCACAGGAGCACCCCAGAGATCACAGAGCACCTGCAGGAAGTGTATTGCTTCTGACACGCTGCCCTGTTACCCTCAGTTCACGGAGAAGCTGTGTAAGTGGCTGCTGCTCACTGCTGTGGGTGTATTCACTGCTGTGTCCCAGGCAAACACAGGTTCAGGGCATTTTTTATCACCTATACTGTTCTGGTATTTCTGCAAAACTTGGCTTTGGGATGAAAAGAATGTATCAGCAAAGTGCCATGATGTAAGGTGTTATCTTCAGGTCTCATTTATGGCCTGTAACTATTGGTTTTGTACTTCTTTTCAAGGGCTCCTGATACAGCACGTCATACCAGGACAGGGAGACAACAGGCTTCACTCCACTGCTACCCCTGGCTCCCACCTGGAGAGTGGACATTGTCAGGTTTCTTCAAAGATAGATCTGGATGTGGGACACAGTCAGTATCTCTTCTGTTAACAGACCTCTGCTAGGTTTGATATACTTATGGATCACACCTCTCATCTGGAACAGCTTCTGCTGAGCATCTCCTCCCTTCCCTTTCAAAAGCTTAGTTCTTCCAAGTACCACTGGGAGATCTAGCTAGCTGTGAAAGCTAAGCTCTATTCAAATATGGGAACATTCTTTAGAGCCCCAGAACCTTTTGCAAATGGCCTTGCAGAGCTTCCTGAAGACTCTAATGTGGGTTTATAAATAGATTTTTGTGAAACGTGGTATTTTGCAAAAATGTGGGACATCCTAACCTGTAACATTAGTGCCTTGGCCCTTAGTTTTTTGTAGTTATCCAAGCAGGATAATTTATGTTATAAAACACAATGTTGAAAAAAAGGTACTCGCTAGGGGAAAATGCATTTTAATTTAGGGGTATATAGAGAAAGAAATCGAGCTTTTGTTTCTGAACTTCAGCAACTTAAAAATAGCCAAATACATATATTTCTGGAACAATAATAAAAAAAAAGTGCTTTGGGCTGAGACATTTTATGCTAAGTCACAGTCCTGCAGAATTTTATGGTCAAGTTATAAACCTCAAAAATATGTGTTTATAATGGAAATCCTGACAGACCCTAGTAGGTGCTCCTATAATATCTTGAATTCAATTTAGAAGTGGTTTTCAATAATGCTTTCCCAAGCCAGTCTTGTTGGGCACTGCTAGGAAAAATCCAGTGTTGTGTGTTCCCATGTCCCCCTAGTGCAGCTCACTGTGCATGATGAGAACACATTGAGGCAAACCATCCAGAGCTTCTGTAGCCTGTCAGGTCCCCAGTATCAGAGACTGTATAAATGTCAGGCCTAAGTGCATCTTTAATTTAAGAAAACAAAAAATTGTCTCTCTGCAACAAATTGCTCATTTCTCTGCTTTCACAAGGGCTGATGTGATTTGTAAATGGCTAAAAATTCTGCTTTTCTTCCTAACAGCCACGAAAGACAGAACTGTTTTGGGGAACACTGGATTTTTTGGGAGAAGGGAAGAGGAAGCCTAGATAAAGAGTCAGATTAAGATGGGAGAAAAAAACCAATTACTACTTACTATAAACCCCTCCTAGTCACTGCCAAGCTGAATTAATATCCCTGCTCCCAGGACCTCAGTCAGAACGAAGGGCACAGCTCACTAAGAGCATGTGTCTCACTGTGCAGGAATGAAATCCAACCACACCTGTCTTAGTAGTTCCAACCTTAGCTTAGTCCTCCAGTACCTGCTGTGATCCAGATTTCCTTTGTGTCCTTGTCATCACCTGCACCCTTCACATTTATCCCCCTGCAAATTAAGCTGTCAGAGAGCTTCAAGGTTAGCCTACGCTTGTCTTTACATCGTCAGTGGAGAGAGGTATTCACCTTCAAAGGTTGAGTCATTCCACTCAGCTCCAGAGCTAATGACCAAATACATATAACACACACACTGAAGACCATAAAGAACTCAAATACTATCACACTGAGGTTATTAGAGCATGTAAAATAGCCTTAAAGAATAAGAGGTCAGAGCATGAAGCTGGGAGTAAGGTATCTCTCTAATTTTTATATAATCCAATCTTAAGTTTTTGTTCCTGTGATTCTGACGCAAACTTCCAGACTCCAATATCCCTCCCCCACAAACTAGAATAGCACGTGGGGTTCATGCCGTCATCATTAGTTAGCTGGTATTAAAACCTCAAAACCAAGTGCATTATTATGAGAGAAGTGAAGAAACTGAGGTCCCTTCCAAACCCTTTAGTGAGACATGCTGACATAAGAATTCAGACAAGTGGCAGGCATGACGCTCCTGTGTTCCTCCAGAGCACAGAGCAGGTACCAGCTAGAGGGAGCCAAGTAGCCAGGGAATGAGAATGAAGGAGAAAGAGCAACAGGAAACAGAGGTTGACACAAAGCGCTGCAAAAGTAGGGGAAAGACAGAAGTAAAGAAAGCAAAAGACAAAATTTCGAGAAAGAACGACTGTAATTTGGTGAGTGGACAGTAAGTCTGAGATAAAAGGAGAAAGAGAGAAATGAAAAAAAGTCAGCATTTAAGTTGAACTTTATTGGGCATCCCTTAATTATAATGCTTTTCACATGAAACTTCTGTGGACTAGTGAGTTGGCTAGAAAAGATAAAGAAGTTGCTAAACCAGTGCAATGCTCCAGATGAAATGTCTGGTGAAGAAAGGGTGAGGAGACTGCATTAAATTCTCTATCGATACGTACACAACTATGCAGGAAAACGTGGCACACTGTGCCTGCCAAGCAAACATGCAAAGTGCAAAGATGCTGCAATTATTTTTAATAGGATCCAATTCCCTGGTTTATTTGTAGTATTATTTGCAGCCACTGCAACTAAGGGTCAAGGGAAGAGTCTCCAGGCCCTGATGCTCAGTCTGCTAGCAGTGGCTGCATTCAACATGCCCACATCAATCTGAGCATGGCAGACCAGACACGATGACCAAAGTCCTAACGTTTACTTCCTGCCCTGCCTAAGATGGAAAATAAGCTTCTTAATACCAGAGAGGATCAAAAGAAGCATCTTCAGCATTTCACAAAACCCAAGACAATCCAGTTCATCACAGCAAGAAAGAAATCTCTCCCCTTCCACCACTTAGAAATTAAAAGCTAGGATAAGGAACTCTGGAAGATCCAACTGAATTTTGTTGCAATGGCTTCTCAAGCTTTTATGAACCCTTGTAACCCAGGGAGCTGCCTGGAAGGGTACTAAAGAAAATCCCCGGGCATGGGCAAGGTGAGGTAATTCCCCTCCGAGACTTGATGACATAACTTCTTTCAGTGAGAGGTCTCCAGCAAGACCAGAAAAAGGGTCCTTCCTTTCAATCTGTGGATATCCAAGCTTTCCAGCAGAGTGAGAAATATAATCATGATGAATAGCAAAAGGAAATTGTAGAGGGATTCAAGAGATGCAAATGATACTTTCCCCACCTATTTTGATTTTGCAGCTCCACACAATTAAAGCCTTGTTCCAATATGGCTTTAATTTCACAGCCCTTGGTTTAGATCCCACTCTTCTGTACACTGCACTTCCTCATAGAGCAGCCCCATTAGTAAACTACATTTATGCTAATAGACTTGCTTGCAGGGATAATTATCACAGCCCTTAGCCCTGGTCCTTGCCAGTGTGAGCACGTCAGGCGGGGTTGGTATAGCATTATAATTATACAATTAGACTTGTCATGGAAAGGAGCTTTGGGAATTGAGACATCTTGAAGCTTAAAATGTGGACAGCTGATAGATGACTGTCATTAAGCTCCTTTGTTCACTCCATGATGGAATAGTCACTGAGCTTCTTTAATGAACAAGAAAAACCTTGAACCACAGCCACTGTCCTCCACCTCTTCCCAACCTGTCCAGTTACCCCTCATTCCTGTCATTTCATACAGCTTCTCTCCCATCCCATCTGTAGCATGAGTAACAAATGCTGTCTCTATCAATGACTCATTCCTAATCCATCGAGTCTTTATGGAAAAGAAAGGCTCCTCACCTCACAGTGCAACCTCACTTGCCTCCAGGCCTCCCTGCTCCAGACATGAGGAATGCAGGTTGAAACTCATGGAATTTAGGATGTGAGGTACCAGCTTCTGGATCAGCTTCTCAGTTGCATAAACCAACATTAATCCTTTGAATTTCACATAGCCTGTGAGTTTGCATCCAGTTGAGAATTGCTGCCCTGGGCAGTAATAAATACACCTTTCCAAAAAGAAGCTTCAAGAGCAGGCACTGGACAAGTCCTGCTTTGCCAAGAGAACTGCAGAAGGGCACAGAGCTCTGGAGCCTGAACCATCTGAACAGGACAGATAATAGCGTGGCAGAAAGAAGCAGCAAGGAGGCTTTGCAAGAGCCTTTGGCACGATAGCTCCTGGAGGCTTCCAGCTGCAGATCTGTACTTCTGGCAGGGAATCCTTAGAGAGAGCAAAGACTTTAAGTGTGCTGGAATAATACTCAGCAGACTTAAAGATGTGCATCCACTTAATTAAAATTCAATCCCCAAGTTCCTTTCTCTTTTTCTTTCCTAGAGTGTTTTCAAACATTGTTTTCCTCCATACCTGGATAACTGATGCTGTGCAGGGCTTTATTTAATGTAATTTGAGAATTCTTTTATATTGAAAAGGTATAAAAAATAACCTCCTAAGTACTTGATTTTCCTTCCATGACATTCCACTGTATCAATCTACCTCTGCTTTACCTCATTAGTATTCTAAGGGGTTGTCAAAGAATTATTATAGTTCAGAACACAAAAAACAGGTCTGGCAGCCCCTGGGGGATACAGGGAAGAAAGAGTGGGACACCAGCTTAGACCCAAAAGAGCTGAGCTCTCTTCCACAGGCCAGATGTTCATAGACAAGCTGCTTTGTTTTGGGAAGATTACTTCCTGACTCTACCTCTGCCTTGACTTCTTTGGGGCAGGAAAAGTTCTGTTGCATTTGAACACTGCTCAGCAAAACTGGTACAGATGTAATGCAAATCAACAGCAGTGAATGAAACCATAATTGTAATAGAATGCCCCTCTCCCCCCCCCCCCCCAGTAAAACAGTAGATATGACTGCCCAGGTCTATGTTGAAGTTACAAGTGTTGTATGCAATAGTGCAGAAACAAAACTGCATTTCCAGATGCCCTTGGAAGAGACAGAGAGCATCTGGCACAGCACAAAGGCCCACAGTAGTAATTCCACAAAATTTAGGTTAATTTTCTGCTAGAGTAACAGAGAGCAGACACAAGCTTAAATGGAGGTGCCTTAGTTAACCTCACCCAGGGGCAGAGTGCAAGCAGCTCTTCCTAACTGAAACCTCATGATGTTTCTTCCCTTCTTGAACGCATTTCCGTAAGAATTTCCTCACTCCCACACCTGTGGGTGGATGTGTTTGGGCAGCCCTTGCTGAGAGAAGTTGTATGAAACACATTGAAATATCAATGCACACAGCACCTTTTCCTGTTTGTTTGTTCAGTCTTTGTGATTTACATGTATCTGACATCATACACTGGTTGAGAATGATGTAAATTCACCCACTGGGAACGCACTTCTAGGCTTGTGCCATCCTTACAGCATTTGATTCTCAATCTGTTTCTCAAGTAGCCAACACTAAGGATGTTCATTAAGCGTTATTCCTTCCACCCTTCCATACCCTAAGTTCACCAAGGTTGTCACACTTGCTCCCACTCTACACAGTATCTTGATATGTGAGCACAGTTTACTCCTTTACTGGACATCAAACTCCACATAAAATTGCTGTGCTGATCTCAGAGCTAAAAGGTTAACCTTTCAGTTCCTAAGCAAGACAGTTCACATTCAAATGAGATACAAGGATATGCCTTGTGTATCTGCAAAGCAGAAGGGAAGAACCCCCTTAGACACAGCTGCTGTCTAACAACCATGTTTTATGCAGAATGCTTGGGCGCTACTCTATTTTTACATCTTTCATCCATGAAATAAGAAATTAAACCTTCTGGAAGAAGAACACAATTACTCTACAATGATATAACATGAGAATAAATTCAACACAATCTGCATAAGCAAAAAGAACAAAAGCACCCAAGCTTTTTCCTATTGGCAGTAGATAATACTTAATAAGTGCCCTGTCGTTAACCTTCAGAAGTGATCTCTAGAGCCATATAGGGGTTGGCAACCAGGAATAGCATCCAACTAGTTTCTGCATCCAGTTGTACAGAATTAGAGACATATGCAAATCAACAGCCTGGCAGAACAAGTGAACTCTGAAGCAATGACTTCAACAAATAAATGCCTGCACATTGGCAGACAGAGAAGAGCGCAGTTAGGGAGGAACTGTATCGCAGCAGCAACTTGATTTTAAACAATTTGTAAAAATCAGCCTTAACTTCAGATTTGAAGCATTTCCTTCAGTCCTCTTCTTTTTGGGGAAACTTCTCACCACTAAAGCAGGGATGGTGAAGGTAGAAAGATACCAGATGCTGCTTCAGGGAGCAGAGAATATGGCTGGGAAGTAACTTGATCATTTTTGCCTCTTATTATATTGCTAATCGTGTTTTTGGTATCTTCTGAAGGACACAACCAATCATTTCTAAAAGGCTAGAAAAGCAAGACGTGGAAAGATATTCTCAAGCTGTATGGCAGAGCCTGAAACATGAGCACAGTGGAATACACAGACCGCTCCAGCAGTGAAGGGGAACTTGTGCTTGATGCAACAGCCAACTTCTGCACTAATTCTTCTGGAGACCAGTCTATTTCTAGGCAAACTGAATCTTTCCTGTTCACAGG
>JAWWLV010000002.1:2286240-2325383 GCA_035041135.1 Platyrinchus mystaceus
CTCCAGTGTACCAGGTCACTGCAGTTTCTTTGCTGCTGGCCAACCAACCTACAGGATCTGTATATCCTGGTCCATCCTCCTCACACTATTTTCAGATGAACATGCTATATTGCCCAAAGCTGGCATTGCAGTGTCTTGTCTCCTCTTCAGCATGATCTACAATGACATCAAACCTACAGATTCTAACTCACTGAACCTTAACAGCATTAACTGGAGCAAAAGAAATGGCAACAAACTGAAAACACATCCTCTGTCTTTTTGTTTTTCTACTTTTCCACTGTCACCTCTTCTTTTCACTCAGCGTGCTTTACAGCTTCTGTGCCTTCTAAGCTTCTGTGCTACATAATTTCAGTGACATATATAAACACCATTAGGTTTACTACAAGTAGACAACTAAAAGTTAAAATGAAGCAGCAAGTACAATAAGAACATGTAACGAAAATCCGAGTGAGCATTTTAAGAGGCAAGCAACACAGCGGTGTATGGCTTTGATTTCCTATGTTTCCCAAGGACACACTATGTCACAGGAAGAGTATTGGGAGTCTAAGACAAATTGTTTGAGGAAACAGTTCACACTTCTTATTTAAAAGGTTGATTGCATTTCAGACAATTTTCCTTGAGGTAATACAGGAAAAACTTCGTATCATTGACAAGTCAGGGATTACAACATGACTGGACCATGTTTAACCAAAGCTTGGCCTTTGTCATGATGGTGAGGCTGTATTTGTTCTCAGAGTTCTGCATAAATGCCACAGCCCTTCAGTAGGAGACTACTAGATCTGCTGAGGGATGAACCACAACATGCAAATACAGTTACCTCTTCACAACTCTTTGCCAAAGAAAAGCTCAATCAGAACCAGCCATCACCTGTTTTTCACGTTATCCCACAATCTTTCCTTGCCTGTTTCATCATTTGCTCAATCTCAGATAACTACAGAAATGAGTTTCTACATTATCTTCTATTGATTAAACAGTCAATATGTCTGCAAAAGAGCTTGTTCACCAGCATGTGAAGATGGTGTCATTAAAAATTTACATCAGATTGAAAAAGAAAGTGAAGTTTTCTGACAGAACTACAGATAAGATCTGAATGAGTTTCTCGTCTCTCGTAGAAAAAGACTGTTAATGAACAGAATATGTCAGTTTAACAGAAATCTTATGTAAAATCACGTGGAACTCTCACTCTGTGCCTCATCACAGCTGACAGGAACCAAAGCTCAGGATTTGGCAGCTAGATTTGCTTGTCTGTGTCCAACTCAGCACTAGGAATCAAAGTTCAAAGGAGGTCCTAATCTTAGAGCATGAGCCAAAAGCTGACTGTAGCTGGAAACTATCGTCATGGACATGGAAGTGCTACGTCACACTGTAAGCAATGACAGGAGGAGCCAGGACAATTCTCTGCCCCAAGTATCTGTACAGCACAGCCTCCAGGCTCAGCACAAACTCATCATGCTTGGAGAAGAGAACACTACCAGGAAAAATAATTCCAGGGATTAATAACCCTCAGTAGAAATGCACTGACATTTTACTGCTTTGAATGCCTTTCAGATTTCATCCATTTCATTACCTCACAGACAGACACCCTGTCCTCCTTTTCACTCTGCTAGACTAGTGCCATCCTTAACCAAACTTTTGATCCTTACTTTTTTACTTTTAGAGGAAAATCCAGCTCTTTCACTTTCAGACAAAATAAGCTTTCGCATTTGAATTCCCAAACTTCTTCCCTTCCAGGCACGATGTACTGTTCCTGCTGGCTCTTCTCTAAAGCCTCTCTAACACACAGTCCTGAGAAAACAGCCTCTCTGAAGATACAGGGTTTACCTTCTTGTTCAACTCTACGCTCTACCACTGTAACAAGGCAGAAAAGAGCTAAAATATCTCTACTTTACCGAAAAGACATGTAAAGGGAGCTAAACTAACAGAAAGAGGGCACGGCATAGGAAATTAATTTAGTACTAGTCCCCCTTTCCTACTAGAATTTGAATGCAGTTATTTGAAACTACCACCCAAAGGTACAGATAATTTATATGACATTTTCCCACCCTGTTATTTCACTTTACAGCACGGAAAAAAATTATAGTAAAATTAAGTAATTTGGTCTGATGGCTTAATTTACTAATGCTCTCTTCCTGCACAGCTGCTGGTATTTGTGGCAACGTTTCCACCTTTGGTAAGTGCGGCAGTACAACTTTCCACACATAGAGCCAAAGGACAGAAGCTTGTTAATTCCTTCAATCCCATAGTTTGTTTAATTACTTTACCATTGTGTTTGCAGACTAAAATATATGGTCAAATAATAATTGAAAACCAGTATTTCCATTTCTGCAAAAACAAATGAAAAAGACTCACTGTCAACTATACTATCATCATCATTAACAAGTTATCCACTATTTTTGATCCAATGCTGGAAAAACTGCTGCAAATTAACTGAGAAGTAGGACACACATTTTTGTATGTAAACCAAAAAAAACCCAAAAGTAACAGCAATTGCAGACTTCAAATGCAAATTCTCATCTGCATCAAGTGTTTTACACTCCATCATTCCATCAAATATTTATCTGGTGTTAAACAGGCAATGAGAAGCATGCATGGGAGGAAGTTCTTGCAAGATTACTTGATAGATACCAGAAAGGAGTAAATCTATCCCAAACCCAAACAGCCTCCACCTACATGATTTGACACACTAACTTTGTTCTGAAGAGATCTAATTAAGCAGACTTAGCTGTATAGATGCCTACAACACCAGCATAGTACAACAAATGTACTGCTCTAAAGAAACCCAACCAAGAGCTTCCCTTTTTATGCTGGAATTGCAGCTCCTTTATCACCTGACAGGTTACGGAGCAAGCCAGAATGAAGAGAAATAGGTCTGGGCTGGACTCTCAACTCAAATACATTTATCATGTAAATTGTCTAATTATGAAAGGGCAACAAATCCTATATTACACAGGTCGACTGGAAGTAAGACCACAAGGTTTAGTTCTGATTTATTATATGTTAAATATTAATGAATTATTAAGAAACCATGCCTGAGGTTTAAGCAACTCTTTATCTTACATATTTCTAAAGCTCCTCAAATGTATATTTAATAATAGATAATTAATTAATAACAATATTAAATCTAAATTAAATCCTCATTTCTAGCCATAAAACCATTAGACAGTGGTCAGATATATACTGCTGCTTTATAATAAGGTCACTTCTTCATGGCACAATTTTATTTCTGCATTGTATATTATTTGTGTAGCCAAACCAATGCAGACACAAAACACAAGGCCTATTTAGCCTAATGAGAAACAAGAGCAGAAACCTCTGCAATGGCACTATGTGTTGTTTTCTATTCTAATTCAATTCAGATTTCCTAGTGCTTCTTGTCTTTCCACAGTGACCTGTCATGTTTGGCCTAATCACTTCTTATTTTTTCTGCCTATGGTTTCAGTAAAAATAATTTAGTCCATTTTCCAAACAAAGAATTTTCTTATTTTAAATGTATTTGAAAATTCATTTTGCAACCTGTGGTAGCAAAGCAAAGCAAACCCCATGAAGTACCAAACCAAACAAAAGCTTTTACTGAGATGTCTCTGCAAAGAATTTGGTTAGGACCTGACAAAACTCTATTCAGGCTACATTGCTTGCTAAGCATACCAAATACAAGTCCCTGCACATTTCTGCAAGAAACCTGCTTGCTTGGTCTGTAAGACTGGGTGCTGCACTGATGGTTCTTCAGATCTCAGCGGTGGGGGAAAGCACAAGGGCTGGGACATGTCCATAAGGCAGCCTCTGTAACCTCTCTGTGGCATTTCTCTGCTTGGCACAACCATTCTGCAATCATGAATGTTACCCAAACCCATCTAACAAGCACAGCTGCTGAGAAACTTGGTCAATGAGTATCAACGGTCTCAAGGTACTGCAAGTTTTTCACTCACATTCCACTCTTTGTATAACAAACTACTAGAAATAACAGATTTCTGGCCTTATTCTATCCTGTTCACTCCTAACAGGATCCTCAAACTCCTGGAGCCGCAACAGATTTTAAATAGCATTGTGTGAGAATTGGTTCTTTCACTCTCTTGACCTTAACAGGTTATTTCTCTCCACAGTAGCAGATCCTAACAGATCCTTCCATACTATGAGACCACACCAGCCAGCTCTGAGATGAAGCAGAAACCCTTACCAATCACAGACAAAACTTTCTGAACATGGTAGAGAACAGAATTTTTAACATAATGAGAGATTTATTCCCCATATTCAGATCTCAAACTGAAAGAGGGGAAATTTAGGTTAGATATATGAAAGTAATTCTTAAATGTGAGGGTAGTGAAGCACTGGAACAGTTTGTCCCAACCCTAGAACTGTTTAAGGACAGGTTGGATGAGGCATTGAGCAGTCTGGTCTAATGGGAGATATCCCTGTCCATGGCAGGGGGTTTGGAACTAGATGATCTTTAAGGTCCCTTCTAACCCAAACCATTCTGTGGTTTTATCTGTTCAGCAGGTAAGAAGGAAAATCCACCTAAACCCTTTCATAAAAAGACCAGTCTTACTAAGTAGGAGAGGTTAAAAGTGGAGGAGCTAACAAAATCACTACAGTGATTTTCATTCATGTCACAGGGGTACTCCAAATGTATCCCTCCCAAAGCTCCAGGCAGGGAAATCCTGTTGCAACAATAAAAGTGCTCTCAGCAAAGGTCTGCCTTCAGAACCAGTTCAGTAGAGGCAAGCTCTCACACAGAACTGGGATTTTTCTATCAATCTGTCCTAAACAGATCAGAGCTCTATCCAACCCACAGAGGCAGGATCAGAAACTGCCAGTTTTTCTACTCTTGATTCATAAAAAATTAATCTGTTTCTTCAACTGCTCTGTTCTGATACAGCATCAGAAAGCTCCATATTAAAAGTCTTTTAAGAGTAGCATTTTTTACCCATCAAATAACATAGCTTAGTTTGTACTCACGGATCTTATCTTCCCTCTTATTTTATACAGAGATCCTCTTCCTCTCCAGAACTATAATTATTTTTAAAAATGCAGGGAACACTTCCCTCCAAGCAATGGAACAGAGCACCATAAAAGCAATGAACATGAGCAGTTTATTAGAAGTGGTTTTCCCTTCCCCAACAAC
Source organism: Platyrinchus mystaceus (assembly GCA_035041135.1). Lineage (NCBI taxonomy): Eukaryota > Metazoa > Chordata > Aves > Passeriformes > Tyrannidae > Platyrinchus > Platyrinchus mystaceus. Next base: position 2,291,360 of record JAWWLV010000002.1, read on the forward strand.
TACTCAAAGCTGCTGTGAAATTCTATTGAAGTCATACTATGCCAGGGTCCAAAAGAGCCAAGAAGGGATTTGCCTGCATTACAGAGGGTTTACTGTTAATTAGCTCTTGTAGACACACAGTGCATAGAACCAGATTTTTTTCTTTTGTTGAGGAAGTGATGATTTGTTGAGAGGATGTTCTTTTTTGATACAAAGCTAGCATTAGGATTGTAATTGGAGTTAACATCTACATATCATTCTATTTAATCACTTGACAACAGTGGGCCTGGCTAATTAGTTAGGTAAAAGGGAAATGTGAATGCAATTTTCTCGGGGTATAAACAGGGAGATCAGCTTACTCAGACCAGTAACACCAAGGTCCTGGTTCTTTCCTATCATATCAACTAGGTGCTTGTGATCACATCTTTAGATTTACAATCTCTCATGCACCGGAAAACCGCAACTTCACTCCTCCTTTGGTGATCTCTTCTCTCTGAGTATTAAATTAAGCTGAATGAGTCACGGGAAGAATGAACTCACTTAAAATTCATACTTCAAGTAAAAACTGAGTCCACAGCCTCCCTTCAATAACTGATCTACCCAAACTTTCCTGGTGGACTTGGAAGAAAGGGAGTGTAGGAGGATCACCTTTCCTGACTGCCTAGAGTATTTTCTTAATGAACAGCAAAGCACTATATTTACAGATTTTGAATCTTCCTTTTAGGCAGTGGTTATCCCAATCTTGGAAGCAGGCATAATCCTCTTTTTTGCTCTTTCTTTGAGAGTATGCTGGAACATGCTACTATAACTTATTCCAACCATAGAAACCACTGACTGCAGTTGTCAGAAGGTATCAAAAGGAGGAGTGTCATTGTAATAAATGGGCAGGAAAAGAGGACGGATAACTCCTTTGGGCATCCTGGAAAATTCCAGCCTTCACTTGCTGTGGTGATTTCTATAAAATGTTGATATGAAAGGTGGAACCAAAAGTGAAGCCTTACAGCAACAATCTAGTGCCTACTCACCTCTCTCCCAAAAGGCAGAGAACAGGAAGCACTATGAGAAGCTAGGAAAGGCAGGATACAACGTTCTCGCTTAGTTACAGTTAGAACTTCTTCTGGCAGCTCAGAATACAATGAAAACCTTTGTGAGGATAAACTGAACACACTGAAAATAAATATGAGTCCTCAAAGCGGAAAAAAAAAAAGGCACCTGAGATCCAGCAAGTAACCTTACAGTCCTTTGAAAAATCTGTCAGATAGGCAGAGGAAAAAGGCTCAAATAGCCCAAATATGCTATATTGAGCTGAAAACAGGAAATGACAGAGTTTCTTGCATCCTTCTGGACAGAACTCTACTGAATATAAAGGTTTGAAAAAACAAAAAAATGTATGCAGAAAGACATACATTGACAAAAGTAACATTTTTTTTCCCCATAAAATTGAAGGGACCAAAGATAAGCAGAAAAACTGAAGTTTTACCAGTCATTTGGAAACAAGCCCTGTGATGCACATCTGATTCATCTTTATTAAACATGACAGTAAGAATTCCTTTGCTATTCTACCGGACTCCTACAAAAGCCTTCAAGTCAATGGATCATGGCATAAACAATTTGCAAACTGCAAAACTGGAAAGAAAAGCAACACTGCCATAAAAATGGAAATAGGAGAAGATGAGGAATACCTTGTTTAGGTTAAAGCCTGCTCTCACTTTCAGCTGTCTGAACAGCAGAGAACTCTGCACCTTTCAACTCACTACTAATTCACTTCAGTGCAACAAATTCAAGTCAATGGATAAGGGTCAAATTAATTGTTAATTAATTTAAGGTCTATAAGTCTTAGGAGGACAAACAATTCTTAAAGGGCCATGAAGAAGGTTCTATCTAAAGTTAAATGCTTTTATTTTTGATTTACACCCATACCATAATAAAAAGTAACACTTTGCCAGTGCAGTTTTGCCAATTTTTAACCCAAACAAAATGAACCATTTTCACACACAAAAAAAGAGCATAATTTCATGAATCTAATATGGAGGTATGAAATTTCATTCTTTGCCTTGGAAGTGAAAGAATACATACTGACATTTAAACACAGTGCAGTAATCATCCTAAAATAAATTCAACACAGTTGGAACAAACAAAAAAAAGTCCATCAGATTTAAATGAAACATTTGAGGGTCTTCCCCCTCAATCTGAATGGAGCAGGAAATTATTCAGCTGAGCAGAATAAAACAATTGCTTTAATTTCCACCCCCCCTTTATACTTTGCTTTACTATCTTGACAGTGGATTCAAGGAGACAAAACCTGCAATTTACACAATACAAACCCCAAATTAAACACTGGACATAAACTAGGACATAGCTTAAGCTTGGCACACCACTGGACAACACTTTCTTTGCTGTTGTAGTATCATGTTGGAGGTTCCACTCCATTAATTCCACTTTGAAACACAGGACCCAATATAACATCCGCGGTCATTAACAAAGAGTCTTTCCATCGAGTTCAGTGGGTATTTGGCAGTAGCTCCAGAGGTGTATTTACTGCTACCTGAACATTCTCAATGCAGAGGTAAGTTCTGGAGTTATACCACTTGAATTAAACTGGACTGGCTGTTGCACTAATGGAGGAGAGCAGCAAGCAGCCTGCAGTGCTACAGGAGAGTTACACAGCCCACGAGTTGCTCTTCCCAGTATAAAGCTCTCAATTTTCCCTCAAAAAGTGATTAAAAATCCAATTGATGAAGTACATGGTACTTTTAAATTGATTACTAAAGAATTTCATCCTTTGTAGTTTGGTAAGGCCCTTAAACTTATGCAAATAACAAAACATTTTCTGTATTTGTGCTTTGAGTAGAGTTGATGAAATGGAGACCTTTAAAACTGAGTTCTTGTTTTGGGCAACTCTGTTTAAATGAGTACATCTGAAAAGGAATCCCCACTGAAGTATCACAAACTGGATATTCCAGACCAGAAAGAGTAAAACAAAACATAGAAATATTGAGACCAGTCATCTTTTGTTGCTTATTAATTGGTCCATGAATTAAGTTGGCACTGATACTGATTTAATAAACAAGTAGACCATTTGATAGCATTTATAAAGCACTGTTTTTCAAGTGGAAATATGTTCTCCCTCAACAGCCAGAAATAGGAATATTCACAACAAATACACAATTAAGAAGGAAAGGCAATCTTAAAATCTTTTTAAAAAGACAAGAAAGAAACCCAAAGTAAAATCCATAACAAAGTGAATTTGTTTGAAATTATATATTTTTCTTCTAGTCTTATCTCAGGACAGTAATCTCCAAGCCTGGAAATCATACTAACCAGTTTGAATTTAGAATTAAACAAACTCAATGGCAAAGAAGAGCTTTCATGAAAAAGAATGCAGAATATAACCTACATTAATTTGTTTTAACTGCCATTACTGAAAAATAAAATTGCTGCAAGGTTGCAATTTTTTTTTAAACAAAAAATTTTTAAAATCAAGTAATAGTATTATGTGAATTAAGGAAGAAAATTAGTTTTGCTAAAACATTTACTTTTTTCAAGATAAGGTGTATGGAAGAAAAAGCTTCATTTGATTTTAAACTCTGTCTTAAATAAAAAACATCAACAGAAAACAAGCAAATTCCAAGTTAACCAGAGTTTCCATCATGTTTGTTTCTAACAAAATTTCATCTAGAAACAAACAAAAAAAAAAACCAACAAAAAAGGCATTTTCTAATCAGCCTAAATGAGCAAAATATTTAATTTGCTTTCAAATGGAAAAGTCAAATTGGATGTTGACCGGTGTATCTTGCTTTTCTTGACAAACTGGATAGTATAACATTCCTGTGGCAACAAGGGCAGGCCCCTGTGTACAAAGAATGGAAAAGTGGTGGATGTTACCTAGCATGTTGTGGTAAAGTGGACTGTCGTGTCCATGGATAGTAAATGCAGTCATGACTAGCGGGACCTCTACACCTGCAGGCAATTACAGAACAGAAGACGTCATTTGCCATTCACAAGGACATGCACACCATGCGCCCTTGTCCACACATGGAGGATGGAGACACACAGGCAACGACTACTCAGCAAGTACCTATCCATCAGGCCGATGCAGTCCTCGATACGTGGCCCTATGCACCTGCAGCAAATCCAAAGTGAAAAGGGAGAGAAAGAGAGAAATCTGTTATTTACAGATCCAAGGAGCAGGAATCCCCTTTGTGTTCTTAATTATAACTCTCACGAGAGTTATAATTTAAAAAAGTCACCACCAAATTAAAGCTTGTGACAAAAGAGAGCTTGCAATAGGAACAACAATAGCAACAGCACTCCAAGGCTGGCCATATCTTGGCTTAACACTAGAGGCAGGTTTCACCTGCATCCGTGGGAGTCCCGGCAACAGAGTTGCTTCTTCTGGATGTTATTCTGAATCATCAAACCAGTGATTACTGCACAAAAGCTCTTCATTTGCAAGACGAGACCCCCAGGAGCTCAGAGCTTGTTTTTCTTTCTGTAATTGATGCAATTGCTCACTCTGCTCTAAGCTCCTAGCCAGGGCAACTGCAGAAATATTTTGGAAGCTGACTATACTTTGACAGGGAAGCTCAAGGATCAACTTCCAACAACAAAAACCAGAGCAAAACGGTGTCTGCTGATTGAGGCATTTTATTCTGCTTTCCTTAGATGCTGCCAGAAGTCCTTCACCTGCACAAAGAGCAGGTGCTCACCATTGGCAGTGAAAATACAGGGAATCGCTATATGCATCACCACTAAAACACAAGCATGTTTTGTCTGCAAGACATGGGTAGGTGTGGATTTCCCCTGCCCTCGTGTAAAGCAGGACTGAAGTGCTGCCCTAGGTCCCCTGCATTCAAATAGCAAGTCAATGACACATTTACACAGCAGTTAGGATTCTCAGAGACCTCAGGTTTTAGAGTTAAAGACAACCTGACACCCTTCAGTGCTGCATGCCCAGCTAGGCCCTTTGCAGCCATGGGGAGTATCTAGCCCTCAGCATTTTAAGGAAACCAAACCACTTATTTCAACTCTTTAATATGATCTCAGAGCTCTTTGGCTGTACAGGAGCAAGTGATCTGACACATCAGTAGACTGAAATTCACTTCTGTTGAGGCACTTTAAATTTAAGGTATGATCCCCAAGTCTTTTAAAGTCTGCTGCTTTCAGACTGGCTTTGATGGAAGGATATCCATGTCAAAAATCTGAGAGAGTTCAAATATGCTCCCAGGAGATTTTCTTTCTACTTCACCATCACTTGCCACTCATCAGCTTTTGCTGCATTTAAATTGGCTATCACTCTGCCATTATAAAATAAAGTCAGTGAATTCCATTTCCCCTTACCTGCACATCAGGGAGAGCAGACAGAGTGAACCTTGGCCCTTGTTTGTTTACTTGAATTTTTATTTTTACATAAGAAATCTGACATGCAAACACAAACTATAAGGATTTCCTCAACAATTGTTTCCTCCAGCAACTGTGCAGACATAAAAAGGATTTATTAAATACCCAGGTGACCAGATAATGCATAAATATAAGGAGATGATTTAAACACAGTTAAAAAACTTAATAGAGAGAGCTCTTGATGTGACTTTGAAATTTCAGCTGTCCTGGGCTTCAGGACTTCAGAATTCAGGACTGTCTGAATTCTAACCTGTCTCAGACACATCCCATCTTTCTTCCTTTCATGGCATTCCCAGCAATTTGCAGAAAACCAGTTCAGTAATGAAGGAGGCTGAAAAAAAGTTCTTCAGATCTTCCATTTACTAGCAGGTCAAGAAAAGCTGAGCTCAGGCTCTTGCTATAAATAAAAAGAAAGGCATCCTCAAATTAAGATCTGAGTGCCTGTTACTAGATCAGGTAACTGGCAGACTAACATCAAGAGTCTGTTGTCTTGGAGTCACTTCACAACTGCACATTTATTCTCTCTTGTTCTGGAGGACAGGACTTGAATCCCAGAAGAGAGAGCTGTTTGGACCTCACCCAGTCCAAGTTAAAGTACCACTGATTTTTACTTACACTTGTAATCTTCTCCAGTGAATTTCCCATTCCCAAACAGAAAACCCTGACCAGGTGCAATTTGCATTACTCCTAGTCATGCTGAGCAGCTTCCTGTTTCCTCCCTGACTGACTGTCCTGATTACATGCAGTGAAGGACAACACTGTGTGAGTCATGGCAATATCTATTACCAGGGCATTTTGCACCACCAAGCCATCCGTTATTTTTCCTCTGGAAGGAAATTCCTTGTTTTCAGGATTTTTGACACATATAAGTACAGGCATGACACAATCATAAATCACACTGGTACCCCATTCTCTCCCAGGGTTCCTTCTGCTTGGAGTCTGGATGATATTTTCATTTCCAAGTTCGCTCTGTAAAATGAACTGGTTAACTGATACATGCCAATTTATTAATGATATATTCAGTACCTTACAACAGTTCAATACAGCTTATACAGAAAATTGGGGAGCTCATCCTAGTTTTACATATAATCAACCTCTGATGGAAAATAGTGAGTTAAAATGTCAAGTTTTTCACAGTAACAACTGTTTTTTTTCCTGAAACAACCCTTTTTTCCTCTGCCAAATATTGTCTTTCATAAATTTCCTTAAGATTGAAAGGTGGGGTCTTAGCTGTGCACAGACATGGAGTAGCAAAGCCATTTCTAGTCAAATGAATTCTCAAAAATCTTTGCCATTGGAAATAAACAAAAATTATTTTAAATGGCATAAATGGATTTTCTCTCTGCAGTAGAAAACCTTAGTTGTGGTGGCCATCCAGCTGGAGGGCACTGAGTGGCCAGTGGCCTGGGAGGGGTGGCCACAGTGGCCTAAGCCCATAAATACAGGAGCACATGAGCTCCATCTTGCCTTTTTTCTTGGGAACTGCCATTGCCATCTGAAGCCCCAGACTTCCATAGGACTCTTTGGTGGTAGCTGTTTAATTATTTTATTCTACTCTCTTACTTCACTCCTCTCTTCTTCTCTCTCTCTTTACTCCTGTTTCTTCTCTTAATCTTTTCCTTTCTTTACTCTTTTTGTTTTCTTAATATTTTGGTTAACTTAAAACTGATAGGTTATATATTACTAGGAGTTGGTGTGTGCTGCATACTTCGGTGAAATACTTTGTCTTGGTTCTATGTTACCCCTTTTAACCTTTGGCTAACATGCCTATTCTCTCACTAAATTAAAAGAAATCTCTTCGGAAACATGGGTGGCGTATTCTCTTTACACGACCTCAAGGCACTGAAGAACTAAAAGGCTTTGCAAAAATCCAAATTATTTTAGAGCCTTAAACAAAAGTAACGCTCCCAGTAAAGCTTGAGGCTTTGGGCCTGGGGTCTTACAATTGTTTTATCTGGAATTCATAATGTCTTCCTAAATATACACCTAAGCTTTAAGGGCACAATAGTGTTTGTGCCTTCAACTTCCTTGAGGACCACACCTGTGTTGTTACGGCTCCCATGGCTTCTCTGGTCTTGGCTTAGAAGGAAAACAACTTTTTGGTGAAGAGCAATGCACTTCCTTCAAAAGGCTGTGTGACAAAATGCATTTGTATGATCAGGGGAGGTGTCCAGTGAGATCTCCCATTTGGTGTCCTGCCCAGCAAGGAAGCAGACTGTCACATGCTATTACACAATTAGTATTTTATTCCTGTGGAAGTGTTCCATTTTGGCGAGCCCTGCAAGAAGAGATGCCAAATGCTTTCCAAGTCTCTTGAATCAAATAGGATAGCTGTCCCACATGCCCCAGATCTGCTCCAAACTGGCTTCTGTTATCATGGGGATGCAAGGCCAAGAGCACAGTTGTTGCATCCAAGGAAGCCACTGTTTGACAGTTCTCTTGGTCAATGCAAGATCATTAACAGGGCTGGATAATGACACACCTATTAACAGAAGTAGTCATTACAACTGAATAAGGGAGGAGAATGATGCCATCAAAGCTAACCCTCCAGGCTGTAAAGCAATCCTCTGCAAGTGCCATGATGGAATTATGGCAGAAGGCTCACAGGGAACAGAGGTGGGACAGAAGATATCTTCCTTGGTGACAACTGGTGGGGAGGAGGAGAAACAATGGATGAGAACAACCCATTTTATCAGGCAGACTAACTCACAGAAAGCAGCACTGAACAAATGAGATTAATACCACACTGGGAGCACTGCTCTGCAGCAGCTCAACACTTTTTGATGAGTATCCAAGCTGTACTGAGAGGGCACTGGCTTCATTCCAGCACTTGGTCTGATAGCAAGGAGAACAGGCACAATAGATGAAGCAGAATTACGGTTTCTCTCCACCTTTTAGTTGTGAGCCAAATATCCAGATGTGTTCCCACCACAACCTATTGCACTGAAGAATCGTGACTGAGGGGAATTTAAATATTAATTTCTGACGGAAGGATATGAAACTAGAGAAATCAGCATTGAAGGAGAAAACAAGAGAGATTAACTGATTTCCTTTTTCTTTGTGGGCATATTTAGCTCCTGCCAATGTCGACAAGAAGATGGACAACCCATAAATCCCAAACGTCTTGGACAGTCATTAACAGCTTCATTAACATTATCACATGCCCCAAAGTTTTTAGGAAAACACAAGAAAAGAACAGCCATGCTTACCCAGACTTGAGGGAGGAGGGTGTTGTTTTTAAGAGGGGTAATAAAATACCTAGGAATAGACACAGTAACTCTTTAATAAAGAGGATGAGGATTTCTATGGGGAGAAGTAAACTCATGGAAGAGGGATGGCTCCTCATTTGGGATAACCACACCTTGGCATATGTAACTTTTGGCCCTTTTACTTGTTCTTTCTCTGGGGATTGGCACACAATGCTAAATGAAACTTAATCAGCAGTGGAAAATAAAAAAAAAAAAAAAAGGAAAGCTGAAAGTCCAATGATTAAATGACAACATAACTCAGCATAAAGGAGCCCGGTGTCACCAAGGCTTGCCAATGGGCACTGGCTGGCAACTGCCTAATGCCCTTCCTATTTGTTTATGAACTAGAATGTGAGGTTTTCAGCACAAGACTTAAAAGCCTCCCTTCTTGACCCTGTTCTATCCAGGGAGATAAAAACAACCACTTACAAAATACGGGTGCATATGGAGAAGTGGAAAGGCATGGAAAACATTCTCCTCTCTTCCTGGTCTAGGAGAACCACACTTGTGCCACAAACACTAGAAACAGTTGGGTCAGTTAGAACTCCTCAGAAAAGAGGAGGGAATGGGAAGAAGTGTTGCTTCCTGGAGGCCAGCAGAGCTGCAAGGCCCTGCCTATGCTGGGTGGACAGTAAATGCATCATACTTAGCTGGGCTTGAAGGATTAGATTAGTATTGTCATTTCTTCCATCTATGAAAGCCAAGACCAGAGCTCCTGAAGTGAGCTCATCTTTCCATATCATTCTTACACTCTTCTTCCACAGTAGCAGCATTTTTCTTATTGCATAACTGATTTAAAGGGTCTGAGGGGAGAGGAAGACAAATCTGTAACAGATCCCGGCTGTGTCTCTGAGATCTCCCTTTCATTTCCCTAATGGCTCTATTGTAATTAGATTTGCAAAACCAGCAAAAGGTCTCATTTTGAATGGCAACAGCTGTTGACATCAAGATTACATTGAATAATTTACTGGTTTAATTTTAGCTGCTAAACAATAAGAGCCTCTTGTTGAAGATTATTTTGCTGGTTGATTTTTTTTCTATTTTCCCCTGGCTGCCTCTCCTTTTCTTTTCATGCTGGACACCACCAACTGTCCCATGGAAAAGGCATTTATAACTTCTGTTGTCGGTGCAAAACTGTAGGTGTGTATATGACTACTCTTATTTTGTTGCACAGTTCTTAATTCTGACTTAGATACATGGGCTGTACAATTCCCAAATGTAACAAATTATTCTGGGCACATAGACAGGATTTGAGAAATTCATGCTTGGACTCAGACTCTTGTACAAAATCTGGTTTCAGACAAACCCTTTGCATCAGTTCCTGTAGGAAAAAGAGAGAAGCAACACTTCTGTCTCACAGTAGTGCAGTTGGCTTATTCACCAATACCAAGAAGCAGAGATTCTGTCAACAAGTAAATAATAAAGTCATTTTGCAGGCCTACAGTAAGTGAAATAGCAGCATTTGCTGCAAACCAGTGGTAGCTAGCAGGAAAGCTAAGGCTGTGAACAGTTGTTCTCTATGGTTTTCAAAAGGGGTGTAAGCTTTTTTGTGGGCATTCATGACTAGAACGTGAATGTCATGAGAGACATGAAAATGAAGATTAAATTGCTGCTGCACAGTCTGTTTTCAGGGGTGGGAAAAGTGCTTTACTAAGCCAAAATGTATGTAAACCATCACGTGCTATGAACAGTAAATAGGATGGCTCACTGCACAGAATTTGCACTTACCCTTGGGTGCAGTTTGGATGACATGGATGGCACTCACGATCTTCATCAGCATACTTGAAAATGAAACTGTTTGCCCCCTGTAAGCCATCAGGGCATTTTTCCACACAATTTGGACCATCCTTAAAATGGAAACACTTTGTGCAGTGGTCAGGTCCCTGGAGAGAGTGGAACAAAGAAATGCAATGCATCCCAGTTACTGTTTCTTTTCCTGCTGCACTAAAATTGCAGGTCCTAGACTGACAGCGCACTCAGCAACAATTGTAATAGCATCTGTTCCCAATGAACCTGTATGGTTCCAATCTCTGATAAGTAACAACAGATGTATAAATTCTGGTGCTTTCCACCATTAACTTATTCTGTAGAGAGCAAGATTAAACTCCAGCTCCTAAATAGGTTACTTAATATTATTGGTGTGCTTAACACAATGAACTTCGGGCCCACTTTAACTCTGAGAAACTTTCTGCAACACTGTTCAATACTGAACCACTTTTCTAAGGCAACTGCAATAGCCTTTCCCCTACCTCTGCACTCCAGAACTGTTTTCCACACTGCATCTTGCATGTGGCATCTAGTCACAGAAACACTGAAGAACTACAAGGTCTCCTTCTCTTGGATAATGTAAAAGTAAAATATTAAAGCTGTGACGATAAGCCAGTGTAAAACCAAATCCAGTGTTCAGGCTGAACACTGGTCTAGGATTTTATGTCCATAAACCTGCTACAGATCCAAATTTCCCTCAGGGGTTGAACACTTGAAACATTAGCTTCTTGCTTTATGGATGTACTGTAGAAAACACAGTATTGTAATAGAAATGATGATGCCTTTTTTTTTTTCCATTTAGTAAGTCACAAAAATAAGCAAATCAATTATGGGTTAAGTTTTCTCAATGATCAAGAGCCTAAACCACAACTCTTTCCCAGGATACTTGTGACTTTTAATCTTGGCAATTAACGGAAAACAAAAAGAATGAGAAAAACTTCTATCACACAAATGAGAAATAATCTTTGAAAGAAGATTTACTGGCCATTATAAAGGTGGGAGACACAGTTAACATGCATTTAGGATGCATGATATACATTATCTATCAAAAGAATTTAAAGCCTAACCTAAGTACAAAAAACTCCCCAGCACACTGTTCAAATTGAGATGTTGAATTCCCACATTTGGAAAGAAAAAAAAATGCTCAACTGAAGCTGTAGTAGAACAGGACAGAACTGAGTATAAAGAATGAAAATGGATAAAAGGAGGCACTAAAATCACAACTTCATGCTTTCTGTCTTTAAAAATGTTGTGCATCTGTACCACTAAAGCATTAAGATAACACAGGAAAGGAAAGAAAAGGATCTCCTTGGATCTAAAGGAGACTGATCCAAGCAAATTTACTCCCAGCACCAATTTAAGATGAGTTCTTTCTCTACATGCAGAATATGCCTGTTTTCTGCTTTTGTTAATGCTAATTTGCAACAGCTGCTTTAAAGCTTGTCCTTTAGTGCACTTTTACGAGTCTATGTAGCATAACAAACTTTGTTCTTACCGGTCCATAGCACGTGATCATGTTTTCTTCCATCTTTTCACACTGGGGATCACACTCCACGCAGACAGAACCATTTGCAAATTCTCGAAACTCCCTAGGAAAACATTTTGCAGGCAGGTGAGGAGAAAAACAACTTTGGACTGAAACTGAGGCAAAATGGCTGCTCTTCACCTGAGGGAATCGATTTCAGCTGTACTGAGGGGCCAGCAGGCTGTGCCAGCTGAGACCAATCCCACTAACAACATCACACTGATCCACACCACCTGGAAACAAGGCCCATCAGCACCTCATTCACAGCCAGATGAAGCAGATGATACCTTGTTCACCAGTATAAAATCCTAGTGTTTGTTTCCCTCTCTTTCCTTAAGAAATACTGACTTAATTAACAGGAAAAAATAGCTCATTTCTCGACTTTCTTCCATAGAATTGCCACTCATTACATGTGAGGGTTGATGAAACACTCTTCCAAAAGGCTTGTAATGTTTTCAACAACAATTCTAGACTAAGGTCTGAATCTGTAAAATGTTGCTGCTCAACAACATGAATATGCAGAGTTCTCATGCAAACAAAAAAACTTCTCCCCAAGCCCAGGTTATAAATATTTTCACACATATAGGATAGAACTGAGCCTGTGGAAAGTGTAAATACCATCCACTGATGGATACAGAACAGAATATCCTGACTTGAGTGCTGGTCACAAGAGTCTCCTCATGATCTTTTCTGAGAAAGACTTTATGGCAGCAAGCCACAAAGAGTGGACCAGTATATTCCAGTGCATATGAGAATACAACTGTGGTTTGCAACTCTTCTTTTTATTGGGGGACAAGGGAGAAGGAGAGAAGAGGAGCTTTTAAACACATAAAACTGGACTCTGGCAAGACATTTTTTTTAGCATGTGTTTTCCAGATAGAAGAGTATTTATGGGAGTTCATTCAGAACTCTTTCCTTAACAGTCACAAGAGTTGGCATCCAAGGCAGGAAAAAAGGGAGAATGAAACCACAGAGTTACTTTCAATTAACAATCTGAGCTTAAAAAAAGAATTTAAATAAGTTAAGGGGTTTTTATCTTGACTTTGAAAGAAATGTGTGGGACCTCGCTGTACTGTTACATACGAAGGAAAATTCCACCTGTTTCCCTCCACGGCCTAATCATGAATTTCAGCTGCTTCAGCTAATATAGGCAGTTCAGCTCTATTTTTCTGTCATAAGGCAGATTCAGCCACCTTGGCTGGGCTGCGTGTAGGCAATCCATCAGCATAAGCAGCAGAGGGAAAAGAACTCATACTGGGTTTTCTTATTTATATTTGTATTTACAATTACACAGTGCATTATGGAAAAGAGAGTGGGTTTTCCTACTCTGGAGTTCTTATTCAGAGAATTTCTTTATCACATGCTTAATCTAACTCATCTGACCATAATGGCATGATTCTGAATAGGGGTGTCAGTATTCAAGTAGGGCTAAATGGTGAGGGTTTTTGCAAGTCTTCACCTAAATCATATTGTTCATGACCAGCAAGCAATGCAACAAATTTTTGATGTTGCGTGAAAATGTTAGTCAGCAGAATACCAGGGAAAACTTTCTACACAAATTCAGATTTAGAAACCCTTAAATCATATTCCACATCATATTTCACTCAAAATCAGTAAATATTGGCAACAGAGCCAGATATTGATTAATATAAACCCAAAATAACTTACTCATTAAAGTCCTGGAGAACACAATCAGCAACTTGAAAGAAAAGTGCAAGGGGGAATATCTTACCCATCATAAAGGTTACAGGAGTCTATGCAGGTCCTTCCCCTGATGAAGCGCTTGCAGGAGAGACACTGGTCTGGCCCTGGCCCCCAGCAGCCATCGCTTGAGCACAACTCATTACACACCATTCCATCAGCAGCTGCAGAGAGAGAGGATACTGTCACTAATGTACACAGCCCTCCAAAATCCAAAGGAACACGTCATCAGCATTCCACCATATTTGGAAAAGTAAACTGGATGTTCAGATTTTCTAGACACAGAACAGAGAAGCAGCAGCAGACTGCTGTCACACCACCACAGAAACACACCGTGCACTCACAGCTGGAATGCTGTACACACTTCTGGTTTGCTCCTTTCAGAAAAAATGGATTGAGAAAAAGATTTAAGAGAGTGCTGCAAGGATGATCAAAACCAGAGAAGAGCCTCTATCCCAGGAATAAATAGAGAAGTAGCCTTAGAGATGGGTGAGAAAGGACATGATAAAGGCCTATAAAATCCTGAATGACAAGGAAGAAAGTAAGCATGAAACAATTGTTCACTGCTTCTTCCAAGTCCCTCGTGGGCATTCAAAGAGACAGGAATCCAATAGGGTTCAAAAACGGAGATTTTTCTCCATAGAAAGTATAGATCAACCTGCAGAATTCCCTGACGCAGGACATGGTAAATGCCAAAAATTTAAAGGATTTGAAAAATCGATTGTCCAAATCCACAAATGGTCTATTAAACTAAAATAGAAAACAGTACCTGTGGAATTGAGGACTCCCTGAAATAAAACTTACGGATAGTGGGGAAAAAGTTCAAGGAAAGTCATCATTAACTGTGATTTTTAAATTATTTATTGCAAAAGCACCTAAAGAGCCAAAGAGCCAAAGAGCCTTTCAATCAAAACTCACAAAAAAACAATGAACAAAGGGTGAGAGGGAAAGTTTATTTCAAAGACTGTAAGTCTGTATTTTTATTTTACATAAATCCTTCTCTATGTAAATATCTAGATGACGTGACAGATGAAGAAAATGAGCAAAGAACAAAAGAAAACATGTTATCTCTCCAGCATCTGAAGTCAGGGTGCAGTTTCTGCCAAACCCTGGCATGTGAAAGGGCAGATGTCTTAATTTGAATTCACTTTTCCACTATGAAATGTTTTACACAAATGGGTTAAGACTGGGCTGAGTAAATTAAAACCACAACAATATAGACCCTTTGTTTGCTTTTTGAAACATTGAAAATAACTTAAGGGAAGTGTCAAATAAAAATTAAAAGTAGGTGTGCTGGGAGAATTTTAACACCCCCTCCAATGCTGTAGGGAACAAACACACACACACACACTGTATACATGTATAAAACAGCAACTGTACATGCCCAGCACACATTTAAAGAGAAGAAACAATAAAACCAACAGAGAATCTTTTTGCAGAATGCAAAAAACCCTTTGGTAGGTTTATATGAAATAAAAAGACAGTTGTTCTTTATGAACTATTTTTCTACACTTCCTTCAGTGCAGCAGCATAACTGGGTGACAGGAAAAAACAAACTCTCTTTTCCTTTCAGGATACTTGGTGGGTTTGTCTCCCCTGTGCAGGCTGGAACAGTGCAGGTAGGTACTGTCTATTACAATCTACCTGAGCAATTGGAGAGTCTACTGAGTTTTATCACCTGAGAAGCACAAAGCCCTTCTAAATCACAGAAGAGCCAGCAGAAAGATGCTTTCTGCTTTCCAAGGCATGTTCTAAAACTGGTTATTCTGTGCTCCAGAGTATATAACATCCCCCATTGAAGCACAGTGTCTCTCATAGCAGCTGACTGTACAGGAGCACACACTGCTCTGTGCAGCAACTCTCCCGAGTTGCATTTCCTTCCTTCTTGCAATAGGACATTTTGCTTCATTGAGATTGAAAATGGCAGATCCTCATCTACTTGTTCAGTTTGCTGACTACAAAATATTCATAATTCACTGCCAAAAAAAGTACATTTTACCTTTATACTTTTACATGCAGCATAGGAACCAATCAAAGGTTTCATGTCCTCCAGCCCTTGCACGCAAACTGACCCAAGGACAAGAGACCCACCACGATGCTTCCCACCTGTACTGCACTGCCACTGACCCTGCACGGCTCTGCTGTGCAAGACATGTAATTCATGGGTAGAGGAGTATTCTTATTATTATTATTACTGACTTATTCATACACCACAAATAACCTCACACATGAAAGGTCTGCGCATGTTTTATCAAGGTTGGAGTTTAATTTTTTTTTCTTTTTATGTCAGATAGGCTTTTTTAATGCCAACATCCAAAAGGTATTCAGAAGTATCTTTTTAGTTTTTCTTTTGCTTCAAAGCTCTAATCAGGGACAGCCAAACGCAAAATAATTAAGTTTAGGAGTTATTCCAGGTGGTCATTTAATAACCTTTAAAGTGTATTAATTATCACAGATTCCAGCACAGCAAGAGAGACATGAGCTACTCAGCAGGGCATTTCAGAGACATGCCTTATCCTCCTTCCCTGAGCTCTGCTGTAAATCAGCAGCCCTTCTGCTGCAAAGGAACCACACCAGCACAGCCAGCGTGAGCAGACACAAAATTCAGCTTTTTTTTACTGTCCTCACACTAATTTCTTTTAAGAATAGCAACATTTTTATAACAACTATCAGATGGCAGTAGTTCCACTATGCTGCTGACTGAACTTCACAGAAATCAAAAGAATCAGGCAAAAAACTTTGCTTTAGCAAGTCCTGCAGATGTAGTCCCCAGTTTCCTTTTGCACCTACTTTATAGACATTTCATGCATATCTCAGTCTCATGCTGGCTTTGTGCAGCACAGCTCAGGAGGTGCATTGGCTTGGTACTAAAGGGCAGGTTTGGCCAGTTTCATGTTCACTGATTACAGGAGCACCCAGAAAAAGCTGGTCATTTCAGAGGAACCCCAGTCATGCCTTAGGGTTTAGAGCACACTTGAGTGCTCCCCCAGCACTTCAGCACTTCATGCCTGGTCTGCCAATCTCCCTTGATCTCATCCAGTCTCATGGTGATGTGTGACTGACACTGAGTCCTGCCTCAACAGGGACACCTGGGATTCACACACAGCTTCAGCCTTAAACTGTATCAGCAAATAAAAAAAAAAAGAAGGAAAAACCCAAACACAGAAACTATCCCAGTTCTAATGAAGCAAACTTTTTATATGAATAGTTTTGTTTTCTAATTCATGACTCACTTTAGGTACTTGTTATGCAACAAAAAAACCCCAACCTGCTTTGGAGATCCCTTTCTTCTCATTTTAAATTTTAAGAACATTGGTAATTTTGTTTTCCCCACTCATCATGTAAAGGCAGTTTCCTATTTGCTTTCTCACTTTTTTTGTAAATCTAAATTTATTCCTAGTGATTCCTTTATTTTCATTGTTCTCAGCTGTCAGACTACTCAGAGTAATCCAGATTTATTTACACACACACAGCGTTGCACTAAAATAACCCTTCAAACAGCAAGTGACAGCATTACAAGATAGCTCAGAAAACATACTGAGTAACCCTTATGCATATAAAAAGAGAGCTTTTCAATAAAAAAAATCATGATTACCCTACTGAAATCTAGCTAACACAGTGCCTGTAGTCTATGAAAAAGCAACACAAACAAAAAAACCCAATATTTCCTTCTGCTTATTCCTAAATCATAGAAAAGTTTTCATAAATGAATCTTTGCAAGAAGGGCGTGGTTGTTTTGACAACTTATAAAAACCCATTACATTTGTCCTCCTCTTCTTTAATTATCAGGATGGCTAAATAAATGCTTCAATTTTAGACACATTATTTGGCATTTCCATGAGCTGAGCATGTTCTGAAGCTCCAGCATATCCCACAGACATATGAGGAAGGAAAGAACAGTAACGTTCCTGACAGGAACTCATTTTCATCAGGAGTTTTAGAAGAAGGATCATTCTTTATTAATGGGGCTACACAGATTAGACACAGAAAGGTTCAGTGTTTTTCCCCAACCCAGACAGAACACAGGAAAATTAGCTACTAAGATAGAAACATTACTGTTATTTGGCTATACATGTATGGGCCAGATTCAAAGCACTCAGTAGAAAAACTCTGGCGGACTTCAATTAGTTTTGCATCATGCCTGATAATGAATTTATTCAAGTTGTTGATTGGTGGCTAAATTTGATATAATTCATAACAAACACATTTACAACAACCTTTGTCAAGAAATGTTTCACCTTACACTGTAGGTGTCACTAAAGCCGAAAGAATTATTTAAATAACTTTGTATAAAAGAACACTTTTTTCTGCATTTATTTTTTGTGCACTCATATTTCACGAGTCACCTCTGACTGTTCCATAAAAAAACTCATTCTGGGAAAAAAGGGTATATTCTTCACTTCAGCATGGAGCAAGAGTAAAATCTAACTACCAGAACACATTCTCTGGCAGATAACATTATAGTCACTCATTCTGCATTAATAATGTTCATAACAAAGTGAGTTTTATGCAAAGTGTTTAACATTACGGTTTATAGTAGCAGACAGTTAAAGCCTACACTAGATGAGAGCATTTTAGATAAATGCTCTCTAATTAATCTCCACTTGGCTTACCAGTTTGAAGATGCCCATTTGCCACTTAAACAACCTTGGGGGACACCACCAGACTGCACTGGTGCACTGGCCATTGAAACCTCAACTTGTCCCTTGCCCTCAAATTTCCTCCTGCAACCTGTCACCAAACCCATGTGTCTTTTAGGGTCTACACAGTTCAGAAGACTCCCAGTGGTCACATACCACCACCCTGGTGATCATGACAGTGATTTCTTCCATGTCCACAAGCTTGGACACTGATATTTCTATCCCTGAATGTGTATATGGAAGGTGGAGAAGAGAGAGGTCACATCCTTTCCAGGCACCCCCACCTTTCTGGCCCTGCATGGGACAATGTTAGAAAGACAACACAAAACAGTAGAGCATCCCGGGGTTTATGGATTATTTCTTATTATTATTAAAAACACACACATATGTTTTTCTCCTGTATTTTCAACATTCTACAAAAAAGGAAAGTCTGCCCTAAGCTTTTAACCACCATTTGGAAAAGCCATCTGGGAGGCAGTGAAGTATTTGGGGACTATTTTTACATTGTTAACAAGTGGTATAAACAGCAAGACTAAATAGTTGAGGGTATCAGGAGAATAAAGTATATTTTGTGTGTTGGATAATTCTGTAACATTTTCCACTGGCCGAAGTCTGTTGTCTTTGTCTTCTTCATCGAAAAAACGAAATCAGAGTTTTGCCAAACTCTACCACGTCATTGTTATCTCAAAGATGAAGCACTAATATAGACCAAATTTTTCCCCAATAATTTTACTCTCTCAGCAATTTTTCAGTAATTCCTCACTGATGTTTAGAGTCAGCTGAACACAGCATTAAATGGTATGGAAAAGTTACCATCATCTTGGGATAGATCATAAAAGCCACTTAAATACGACGGGGACTAGAAAATCTTGGAAACTCTTACGTAAGTTTTCAGAAAAGCTACACATTGATAGAAAATATTTGCTGTAACTTGTTTTAAGCCATTAACAATCACTGGGTAGTGGGGAAAACAAACCCAAACTGATAGTGACTCAGAATATAGAAAGAAATAACAATAAACTTATCTGAAAGCTGCAGTAATAATTATCATGGTATAGACTGGTGTCTTGACTGGAAACCAGGGGAAAAGAAAAAATCTTTAGTAGATATTTTTATTAACAAGTCACACCCTACTAGTTACTATGCAAGCAAACAGACAGTATTTCTGCCATAGGGGATGGATGCTGATCCTGCAAATATTTACTTATTCGTTTCCGTTCCCCATTTGGATGCCTCTTATTTGTCACTCAAGAGGCACGGGCACAAGCCCAAGCATCTGCAGAATCAGTGTCTAGAACAGGCAAAATATGAAAGGCAGAAATGGAAACCCTAGAGGCTTGCCCTCAGATCCCAGACATTCAAGAAGTGGAAGATGCAGGGAAAACTCTCCTAAATTCTAGTCTGTTGGCCTATCCTGAAAATGACAGCTGCTTCAAAGGATGCTGGAGGAATGCATCTGGCACTAAGGAACAGTGCTGCCTTACTCCGAGCAATTGTGAAGATTTTAGTTACACATTTAACCTGCAGCAGGACCCACTGAACCCTCGAGAGTGACAGGCAGAGCTGAAGCAGCAGGACAGCTCTTCTCAGCTAATGCTGACCCTCACAAGGCCACAAAACATTAATGAATTCATTCATACAGATGCGCATAGAGAGAGGAAACCACTGTTCCCTGGTAGGATTGCACTGCCACTGGAGTTGGATTGGAGTCACTTGGCCCCTGGCCTATGTTTATTATACACAGTCTGTTTAATGAACACAGGTTAGAGTCCACTTTTAAAAGGGCCCTTGGCACTGTAGCTGACATTGTGACTTCTTGAAATTAAATGAATCTGTTTTCCTCATTAAGATTCCCATGGTGTTAAATCTCCTAAATTGTCTTCAGGAGTATTTTTCTTCCAGGAAAATGACAAGTCTCTATTCTAACAAATCCTCAACAAGCTAGAAGTGAAAGGAAGTTTACAAGTTTACATTATCCCTTTGTGTGCAAATGTAGTGACAAAAAATACAGTGTCAGGGCTGTGAGACAGCACATCCAAGTTTCCATTTGCTGTGGAAGCCCATGTTTCAGTAGTTGTGGCAGCTTCAAAGGGAATCAAAATGAGTGATCTCAGGAAAGGGCAAAGAGGTATTTGCCAAAGGAGTCCTGATAACGAATATAGGAATATCTTCCAAACTAATGTGTTCAGCTATGTCCTCAAGCTCTCAAAACTAGTTAAACAATTGGGACACTATCCCATGAAATGAAAAAGCACCTTACAAAGTTTACCTCCGAGTGATTTTCCATTGTCTTCTAACATAGGGTAAGTCATAGAGAGCTTGAAGCAAAGAAGCATCATTACTGTATGAGACAGGAGGCACCAAGAGCACAATTTTTCTCCTGTGGTCAGCAGTTTTTCATATGGTAGAGAGGAAACCTGTGCTCTATGGAAGGTTCACAAGTTCACGTATCTCCTCGCAAGATGGGACCACCAGGATTTTGGAATATAACCCCAGTGACCCTTACATGGTCATCAAGACCTTGTGCTTCTTCAGACTTCTGTCAGTCCAAGGAATTCTGCATTCCTGACATAAAAGTTACACTTGTTATTAGCCTCCTAGCACAGAACTAGGTGGTTCCTCACCAATTGATCCTACAACTCTGCAGGGGAAAGCAAATAGCAGTGCACCATCCTTGGGAAGATGTGATTCTCTTTCTTGGCAGAATCTCCATTTGCCAATTAATACACGGTTTTTCATAGCTGGCTTTTTATTTGGGGGCAGAAAAAAACAGACTGCACACTGAAACTACAAGCCATCCCTAAATGCTCCAGTTGGCAAGACTGAAGGCTTTGTTATTCATAGGAAGTCAGGAGCTTTCCTCCAAATTTCAAGGGACTTGAATGTTCCAGAAAACACACGGTTTACCCTTGCAAGGCTGACCTTATTCAGTGTTCAAATATTCTTCACCCTCAGAGGAACTCAAAGAAAATAAGAACTCAAAGAAAAGAAAAAGCCTTGAGGTGGAAAAAGTGAAGAATAAGAGAATGGAAGCCATTAAGACAACCATACAAAGCTCATCCATGTTGAGCAACTGAGCTAAATCAGAGCAAGATTGAACACAGAGCCTTCTTTGATCACATTACACTGTCTACATTGACAGCAAGTGGCATTTTTTAACCTTCACTTTTTTAAGTTGCATGCAAAGAGACAGCCTAATAATAAGATTATTATTAATAATAATATCCCACAACAAAACCACACAGAGACCTACCAAACAAGACTTTGTATTTCCTGTAGCGTTTACATGGTAGAAGAGATTAGAGAAGTAACTGAGCAGTGACAAAGCTATCGTTGTGTTTCACCTAACACTGAAGGTGCACTTGTACTACAGCAATGAGTGCAGTCACAAAATCTTTCAAAGCAGATCAGATTTGAAAATCAGACTTGAAAGGGAGGGGAGAGAAAAAGAAAAGAAAAAAACCAACAAACCAACAAAAAAAGAACTAAAAGCTTAAGTTAACAGTAGGATCACAGCCTTAAAAAAATCCAAAGAAAACATTTGTGGCAGGTCAAAGCACAAAATCCAGAAATATCACTTAAGCATACAGCAATTTAATGAATCTCCTCTCCTGCTAGCAGTCTAACAGTTGCTTAAAATTAGCTGTATTGCTGGTACAATATGCTTGTATTAATGCAATTTACTGCCTGATTTTTGTATAACCAAATTGTTTCTTCTGCTACAGAGGTTTCTTTGGCTTTTCAGTACTACGATCTCAGCCCAGGTACTGGCATGCGAGCTTTCCTGACAGACAATTAGGCCTAATTAAAAGTAATGTTCTTTATCAGATAGGACAAATACAAAAAGGGGGAAGTCAGTGATCATAATCAGTACCAAAAGTGACTGTTCTGGATTAAGACAAGGCCACTTGGATGAGGCAGGGTAGGGGAAGCAGAATATGCTAATCTCACTTCATAAGGAAAGGCCTGTAGTTTTTGAGTCTGTAAAGTCATGAACACTCCAATCAGAGCCTTCAGAATTCACATTTGTGAAACTGGATTGCTAACCTGGAAAATTCACATCATGGTAAGGAAGCAGTGGGCTCTCTCTGCTCCCTTTCATTTGTCATGCTTTAAAAAATTTCATTTTCCTAAAGAGGCAGACTGGTCCAAATCCTTAAATGCTGTAAATGATCACATCTCCACTAGTGTCCATGGAGCTCCAAAAGACATCAGCTGAGTTTTTGACTTGCTCTCTGCATTGTAATCTGTGGGTAACCGTATCCCTTTCACCCCAGGTGAGCCAGCCATAGAGAAGATGATGTGCTCTGAGCAGCAGGTACTTACTGCAGTTCTCTGCCCTCTTATTTCGATGGATCACTGTCTTTTGACTGGGTGTGCTGAACAGGCTAGTCCAGTTGACAGTGTGGTAGTAGCACAGATTGCTGTTGTCTGTTATGTAGATGTTGCCAGCACTGATTTGCTTCAAGGACTGAAACTGCAGAGAGGTAATGCCTTGTTGCTTTAGGATGAGTAAGGAAAGGCCACTGTGATGAGAACAAAAATAAGAGAACAGGAATTAGATCCAGAAGGTGGAACTTATTAGAGCTGGCTGGGAATTTCCCACTGGAATTAGTTCCTAGTGGCAAGATGATCTTTCTGGAAAAACTGAGAATTGGTCAGAAGGCTTTTATTTTGGAGAGACACAAATATTTTACGAGTCAACCTCCAGTTCTACTGCCTAGAAAATGATGAGTCCTGTAAGAATTGAGATGCTACAAGCTGTGATGCTCGCAGCACTAGGCCAAGAAGGCCAGCAGAACTCCTCATGTAGTTCCACTTCATCCATTAACAGATTTTTTGAGATAATGTGCTGTTAGGAAAACTGAATAAAATT
This sequence comes from Platyrinchus mystaceus, assembly GCA_035041135.1. NCBI lineage: Eukaryota > Metazoa > Chordata > Aves > Passeriformes > Tyrannidae > Platyrinchus > Platyrinchus mystaceus. Next base: position 2,314,496 of record JAWWLV010000002.1, read on the forward strand.
CAGATTTCTTTTACCACAGCATTAATACTATGATTGTTTATATGCTAAAGAGAAACTGACAAAGTCATGCAAAATGTATTCAAACATCTTCTGACAGGCATCAAATTAATGTCATTTAAAGTAATACAGGAAGAAATTGTTATTTTCAAGGAAATTTTTACAGCCAACTTTCTACATTTCATTTTTTTCTGTTGTAATGTGGGGTTATCATCTTTTTTCATCAAAGGAACAGTAAATGATTGTCTGTGTAACATGGAAATGACTGCACAGATTTTATGACTGAAGATTAGTGAAGACAATATCTAGTTTCTGGGCATCCTTTAAGTTATTGTATTTTAATAACTGTAATTGTTTTCCAGCCGTTCCAAATAAAAATTGCTGCTTCTAAACAGAATGCTGTGATTCAACCTCAAGGTTTCACTGCTATTCATATTCTGCTCAGGTTGCTGTTTAAGATGCCAGCAGAATCCCATTCCTGATTTACTCATCTCCACAATGCGTAACAAGGGGTTGCTGTATATATATATATATACACACACACACATATATATACATATGTATATATATATATATATCCCTTAGGCACCTCCTTGTGCTTCCCCCACTATTTCTCACCACATTATCTTCTCTTTGAACTAGTTTCTCAATATGAGTTTTCAGACAGAAACATCCCTGGTAAACATGGCACTACAAAGCTCATATACACCCCCACCTGCAAGGTACCTCAGTGATTTCAGTGTTCTTCTTTGTATTTATCTTTAATCTCTTCTTAAAACCACATTGTTCTTCAGGCACATGAGCCTGCACTTCCAACTGTGACCATAAAAACTCCTAATAACGGGGCTAAGTTCTACTATTCGTGTCTTTTAAATTACCTTTCTTCACAAGGTATTTTAAACCATAAAATGTAAGTGCCAGGCAATGAGTTAATAGCTACAGCCATGAACCAATACTTTTTTTTCCAATAATTATGTTCAGAAGGTATTATCCATTATAAACAACTGATTAGCAAAGATACTGGTAATAAACAAAGAAAAAAATAAATCAATTTATGATGTCCTTCCTATCAGGAATGCAGGATGGTGTGTTCTGTGCTACTGAACAAAGATCATTGAATACTAATAAAAATTATTCCATCAACAGAGGAAGTACCTTACCTATAGAGAGCTCTTCCACCAATGGTAACCAAGTTAGAAAACACCCTGAAATCTGTCATATTCTCAGGCCATGACTGTATGTTCAAATACCCTGAAGGAGGAAAAGGTGAACACATAAACATCAATAACTTCAACCATAAAGACTGCTTTACCACATACGTGAGTTATGACAGGCCTAGCTCATAAATGAAAGACAGTGCTGGTTTGAGACAAAGAAATGAATAAGGAATGCTGCAGACTATCAGGCTGCTCACCACTGTCTCCTCCAAGGAAGCAAAGGAGGACTCACCACAGCAGCATTACATCCACTTGCAGCAGCCACAGTGAGGGAGAACCCAAACACGGGCCGGAACCTTGCAAGGCCTCCCAGCCTTCTGCAAACAGCAGCAGCAGATAAAATGAAGATTTGCCTGAATTAACACCATGCCATTTTAAAATGTGCTAGAGACTGAGGCCAGAAGTTGAGAGTTTCACCACGATTCATTAAAAATGACAAGATTTTCCTATAACAAAGAACTTGCATTCATTTCTGAGGTGAGGACTGTTCATCACCAGAGCACTCTCTGCACAGGTGTGACAGACCACTTGTTTTGGGCTACATAGACTTCTAGAGAGTGCAGTTCCTGATGGTGTTGACTCAGTACTGGACTGAAATGGATATAGTTAAGCACTGGGGTAATTCCACTTAAGTAGCAGAACTCAGACTGGTGATTACTGTTCTTAAAAATGGCAAATTACAGACATCCAGATGCCAGATTTGACATTAATTAGGGAGAGATGAAGAGTCTGCTTTCAGTTTTAATCCCACTGGTTTGCTGAGAAACACAACTTTTGAGAGTTAAAGCATGTGGGAGAGAACTTGTTTCAAAAGTCTAACACTTGTTGAGCTCTACCTACCTACGATCAAGCTGTAGTGCTCAAAGGTATTTCTTTTTGTGCATGTAATTGGTTTTTTTTGCATTCCCCTATCTGTACATAATCAGCAATCAAATAAGAACTCAGAGCTGTAGTAGCTTCCTCTGTGCCCCCAAATGAAACAACAAGAAGCAAAATGCAAGAAAACAAAAGTACTGAGTTCTAGTTTTATGACCCCACTGAAAAGTCACAAAAAATGGGAGGCACTACCACTCCACACATTATACATCTATCTTTAAATTACAGAAGCTAATTTGCAGCAGCATCTTCTGTTAGACCAAGGGAAGTATCTGTAAAAGCAGATGGCTTGCTTGTTTTTCCAAGGCATATTTCAAATATTTTCAGGTGAAGACAATTGTTTCCCACATTTTGGCACCATTTTCCTCACTGGGTGCCCCGCCTTGCAACACTTGTCCTGCTTTGCTAGATGGGACCAAGATCCCTTGTCTGCTTGGCGGTAAAGTCTTGGTACCCCAAATATAACGGGTATCCTATGTTCATGAGCAAAGGACAACACACTTGGGAATTTCAACTAATACTGAAGTTGTTCTGCATTAAACTTTAATAAAAATTACAGCATGATGAGCTTAAAGAAAAAAGTACCCTGTGTTCTTCAGAAAACCCAACAAGTGACAACCATAAATGCAAAATGAGAAGTTCAGATTATAGAAAATCAGAAGTGTGGTACCTGTTATCTCTCTCACTGTTTGGAAGATATTTAATTTCTCTGGATTGATTGCAGCAATTGTGTGATACGGGTCTCTGAAAGATTAAAAACACATAATGTGATGCTCTAAATAATAAAAGTTTAGGTTCTCAAAGCCATACTATGTAGAAAGCAGCATTAAGGTGCTCAGCATTTTGCTTTTAGGAAGTACATGAGCCAGACCTCTTCAGCCTATTGTTCTTGCAGACCTGTGTCTAACTTCTCCCCAGTCATCTTGAAGGACAATAATGGTGCTTAACATCATTAATGTTTCAGCAAATACTTATGCTATGGAAAACGAAGGAATTTGAAACAACCATGGGTGACCTCCGTAAAAAAAAATGAATTTTCAATGTTTTTTCTGGGAATACCAGCTGAAATGGTACAGCTGCAACACTGTACTACTAGGACTAACAAAACTGCTCCTGAACAAGTGACAAGCTATAATGAAAACAAAGCTACGAGCATGCCAGCAGTTCCTGATACATGGCATGTAAAGGGCACACTTTTTAGAAGGTGTTGAACAGGGAACATCAAAAAGTACAGATCTCTGCCAAGCAAGTTTGTCACAGGAGAAATTAAATAACCCACAAAACCTAAAGTCTCAAAATTAGATATGCTACAGCATAAAACGATAAACCTGACCTTGATTTTGAGAGTGACATCACTTAGTAAATAAAACTTTAGACCCCTAATTTTGAAGAAGCCAACCAGAAGCTTAAACCAAACAAAAATCCTTTTAAAAAAATCTTTCTTTAATGTCAAGCTTTGGTATTTTTGTAGGTGTGCAGAGAGTAGGAAACATCCACAGTAAATTTGAGCATGCATTTCCCCCTCTCCTCCTTCTGCTTTCCAGGACACACCATTTTTGGAATTGAAACATGCAGGTAATCAACTAGGGGGTCTTTGGGGAGAGGCCTCACAAGTCTGTGTGGTGACAGACTGATGGGGTCACTTCTAACAATCCTGGAGGTGATGCCAGGCTAGCAGCAACAAAATGAGTTCTTGAACCTTAGCATAAAGCCCAGTGGACCACAGAAGCATCAAATATGCTCTATTTTAACAATTTGGGGCTCTCAGAAAACTAAATAACAAGTTTTGACTACCTAACAGAAACATAGTACCTTTGCTTTCAAAATACATTACCATCAAAAGAGGAAAACCCTTGCCTCTAATAAACATGAGGTTGCTGAATTTGACCTTCAAATTCTAAGATAAAATGGTTTTAAATATGCAGATAAACACTTAAGCCCCTTAAACAGCTAAATGTCTGACATGTTTTATCAACTTAGTTCCAGCTTATTGTGAAACTGGAAATGGACAACTAAAGGGAAGAAGCTGGTGAGCGCTGAAGGCTCACTGCTCCTGCTGCAAGCTGGGGGGAAGGAGGAGGTAGCATTTGCTGCTAGAGCTGGGGGTGTCCATCCTTAAAATCACAGCTCTCCTTGGGATATCCCATCCTGTCACAGGCAGCAACACAAGCAGAAGGCAGTTTGAGTTTTTAGCACCCCAACCAGAAGAAAACAGTGGAGACAAGACTGCATTCCACCTATACAGGCCCTACCCATATTCCAGCCAATGTGTTTTCTGTCTCTGTCTCAGGCAGCAGATCTGTATCCAAATAAAGATCCATACACATTGTCTCAGAGGAGTAAGTACTGCTGACTCAGTAAAATTTAGGCCCACCTTCATCCCACTTAACTTATGGGCACTAATAAAGCCAATTCATAATTATCAAATTTATATATAAAATATTATAAATAATTGTGTATAAAACACTAAAAATTCATCCTTCTAAAAGCTGCAGTTCACTCTGAGGAATCAAATTTGTAAAAGAAGTTAAGTAAAAGTTAGAGAGGAAATACGTAAGATTGCTGTTCTACACTGTCCATTTACATAATAAACTAATTGTGTAGGTACTGTCATTTTTTAAATTTCCCCTTTATGCTATTGATTTGCAAAATGTAACAGAAATCTTAAACAAAAATCTGTTCCAGAAATGTAGCTACTACAAGATTCACTGCCCAATCTTCTGCTCTTCCTTTAATATATATTGTATTTTAATATATACTGTATTTTAACATATACTGTAATTCATGTTGTAGAACAATTTAGGGCTGCAGAACTCAGTGTCCTCATACTTTAGACTTGTTGAAGTGTGTTTTCTTCCTGAAGAGTGAGAGACTAAGTGCTGCACAGTTTCAACACTGCATGGTCTATTCTTCTATAAAATCGAACAAAGTATTTTAGCCCTCTTGCTTATAGCCCAAATTTAGATATTTTTCAGGTGAATACAGTTTTATTCAAGACTGGGTTTGATTCTTTTAATTTATACAGATTTTTTAATGAGATTTGTCTCATAACTTTGCAGGTAATACAACTTTTGCAACAAAAGCAGTCCTTAATACTGAAAATTACATTTCATGGAATGCACTGAATTATTCCACACAAAATTGCTCATGGTCTCTAGTTGCTTGTCTTGCATTTACTCGATTTCTTCCTATTCCTTGAGATTGTTTAATAGACTTTACATCAGCCTCTTGGCCAGTCATTTTGGCCAGATCAGAAAGTGATGGCCTGAGCACTGACTACTCCGTTACCTCCTCCAGGGTTTCAGCAAGTTCGAAGCAGCATTTCCTTAAACCACTTGAACAAAAGTCCTTCTTCCTCTCTATGCTACATTAACCTTTCCCACTGCACTCCCTGCTGAAGAGATGAGAAGACCAGCTACAGACTCAAAGTTCACATTTCTTGGCCTTTTGAGAACCACTGAGCTGTAGGGCCCCACTGAAGTGGGCTGTCAGCTGTCTTGCTCAGGGCTGCAGTCAAGCAGTAGGTGAAGCATTACAACCAATCACTGCAACAAATCATGGAAACAAGTAATTTCTTTCCACCTCACCTAGTAGGGAACTTTGAGCCAGCCTAGTGTCAGACACTTCATTATAATCTAAACGTATCAGAATCTATAGAAAGACTAAAGGAAAATCTGCTGGCACTACTCATGACAGAATTCTGTTTCAGATTAATCTGCAGACATTCAATTAATTACATTTTTGTTATGTCATAAAGCTGCAAACATGGAGTTGGCTTGGGAACTGCATTTCAGGTATCAAATCTTGACAACTAATTGCAAGCAATGCTGAAAGCTCAGAGGAACCCAAAAAGCAAGCTAAAATTTGAAACCTACACATTGATAAAAGCAATTGAATATTTTATACTCTTAATGTACCACAAAATATCTGCATACTTATCACAACAAAGGGACAAGAGGGTTTAATCATTGTGCATTCCAACAACTTTGTTCATTTTAATAGGTCTAAAAATACCTCAAAGTGTCACATGTAATCCACCATGGCTGATTACAACATGAAGGCTTGAATTAGTAAGAAGATACAAATGACTGTGTGTTCTCTCAGAGACAGAAAGAATACAATGAAAGAAAGTGGCATTGCATTGGACCTCACCTGAACATCAAACCAGAGGACGTCTGCCTCCCTTGGGCACGTCCCACTCTTGCAGCGTTTGCCCCACGAATTCAGCTTTGCTACAATGGCAAAGCCACATTGTACCAAACTGAACAGCAAGGCACCAGTTATCTGGCTGATGTGTTCCAGAAGAACACACTGGAGAGACTTTAAAACACTGGTTCTGTATCTCCACATCTTCACCTGTCACTAAGGCTTATTCAATATGCAGCCATATTTAAAAAAAAAAATGGATTTAAATACCAGTGAGTTCTGTGTTTCCCTGCAATTGAAACTTGGATACTTTGTACGTATATGCAGTAACAGCCACCCAGGCTATGACCACTTATGCTAAGTGAGGCTCTCTCTGCATATTCTTCACATTAGAGTATTGGTCACGCAAGATTTAAACCAAACTCATGGAAGATAGCTTCTCTTTCTCCCTTCCATTCTCTAATAATCAGCCATTATTGTAAGCTATATTAAGGATATCATAAAATAACCAAAGATCATAGTTGCCTTTTCTCTTTTTAGTGCAAACAATCTGATTCATCCTTTCTTTTCCTAGAGGTTGAATCTTAAGAATCATGGTAATGGTTTCCTTCATAATGGAAGGCAGAAAACTGATTTAGCTGCTGTTCCATAAAAGAACTCTGCAGCCACTAATAAGAGGTGGATGCAATTGGTTTCGGCTGCCATCATGACATAATATTTTCTCACTTACCCATGAATCCCAGTAACAAGGAAAATAAGGTTGCCATTGATCTTGGTACAGTTTATGAACTTGTCAATGTTGCTGGAATCCACCGTCTGAGCTGACACTAAACTCCCTGTTCCAATGCCATCACATGCTGTCAAAACAAGGAGCTTATGTAAAGAACTAGGAAAAACAATTACTGAATCAAAACATGTTGACCTTATAGACACAAATCTTCATTTCATTCAGCAGAGAGGTGTTAAAACAGCACCTGGGACCCATATTCCCAAAGAAGCATGTGTCAACTTAAAACAAACAATAAACTAAAGTACAGGCCACAGAAGGACACCCTGGCACACAGGTTAAGGTATTTCACAGGTGGATCTAAAGGCAAGTATCAACCATGCAAAATACCTTTCAATCCAACTGTAAACATATAACAGCTTTCCTCCTGAGAGTCAGAAACACTACATGTGTATTTTCATGCATCAAACTGTCTATCCAACCAGAAAAAAAAAAAAAAGTTATTTACTGCAATTAAGCCAGATATGAAAAGTGGTATAGGCCCTCAGGGGAAAAATGATGGTGGCTTTGCTCTGAAGACCTTCAAGCAGGGAGCAGAAAGTCTCCCTACTGGAGTCTGGGACAGCAAAGTAACCTACAGATTTCAGTCTTCTCAACAGCAGAATCACTACTCTGTGTTTTGACACTTAGAAATGAGGTAAAAGATTCTGAGAAATGAGAGGCATTTTTAAAAACCAGATGAAATAAATGGACACCTAATATTGTATTGACAAGTATGAGATGTACCATACATTGAAGTCAGGGCTTTTTGTATGGCCCCCTTTGGAATGATAAAAGCACAGCTCTAAAACACCTCCAGGAAAAATTTGTCATTAAAATAACATAATCAAGAATTCTTTCAGATTTCTTTAAAACCAACAGAGAAATCCCCTTCATTTGTATCTAATAAAAAGTAATTAGTTTGGTTGTATCACCATTACAACTTAATAAACTTTCAAGAAAGGCTACTAATATTCTACAATGCACTGATGAAGGGTATTTCATGCCAAAATAACACCCTGCTCTGCTACATTCAAGAAAATTTATACCAAACTGTTCCCTACCTTTAGGACAAATGTCAGTGCAGGGCTTGCACATCTTAATACCATTTTCTTCAACCTCCATCTTGGAGCTTGGACATGCACGAACACAGGAGCTGGAATCTACTACAAAGTTGTCTGAAGATGAAAAGAATATAGAGGCAGAAAGTGAATAATAGTGCTGGGACATGTTTTTGGTCTCTGTGTCAATACATATTGTTGCCTCAGCACTTTTCCACTGACATTAACATTTACCATTCAGTGTTTTCAGAAGTGTACGAGTAAGCAAGACACATTTTCGTAGACTTATGAAAATGGGTGAATCACAGAATGGTCAGGCCTGATCCCCCCTCCTCTCCCAGTTTAGCTTTATTATTATTTGTAGTAAAAAAAAAAAAAAGCTACAGTCGTTGGAGAGAAACAAAACAAGATGCTGTGCCCTGTGTGTTTCATACACACATAAAAATCTATACATCTGGCATAAACCGGTGTACAGGACAATGACAAGTATTTAAATTTGGCCACATAAAACAGCTGTCAAAGGGGATCTAGACTGATCCTTCCTAATTGAAAACTTAATGCTGTTAAGAAAGGGAAAAAAATGAGAAATGGGAAAAGTTCAATGAAGTATTTAAGCAAAGAATTATATCCCTTATTGTGCATGGTATACCAGGTTCATAAAAACCCCAATCTTGCTTCAAATAATCCACCACTATTATGGACAGAACTAAGCCTTGACAGACACGGCCTCAGCCTACTGTCAATCTGAACTCTTTCACAGAGATTCAAAATTTAAATTTTGGTTTGGGTTGAATTATGGTTCCATTTATTACAGATCACCCATCCTTCTTACATGTAATAAATAATTAACGCACAACACAACTGTAAACCTTGGTAGGAATGAAAAGGAGAGCAAGTTTCCTTTATTTTTCTTTCTAACTAAACGAGCAGATACAAAGATGGTGTAAGTGATGACCCTGTAATTTTTAATGTTACTTGTCATCATCTGGCTGGTATCTCAGAAGCATGTGTTTTTCACATGCATGGGATTATTCTTTTTTTAACTCCCTCTTCCCCTCGAATTTTACTCTGGAGTTTTCAGACTGCATTGTTGTCAATATTACGTGTTTAATCCTGATTGGGAACAGAACTGCTAAGAAAATATTTGGAGTAACTTTCTGTCAAACCATCATTATTCCAAGTTAAGAAAAGGGCAGCAGTGTCATGAAAGCATTTGGTGCCAGGTGCTGCATGGTTATTTTCCTGAAACAAAAATTTATACCCTTTCACAATTCCACTATGTATTTTAACAGTTTATTTTCAAATTTGAAAATGCTGATCTACAGCATGAATGTAACAAGCAGTGGTCATGAAAACAGAAACCTAGTGAAGTCCCTTTCTTTAGAAAAATCACTATATAGGATACTTGGGAAGTGTCAGCAACCCAGACCGTCACTACCTTCAGTGAACACATGACAGTTATTACAGGCTGCAAGCACACGTGGAGTGATTTGAGAGACGGTGCTGTGCACTGAGCTCTCATTCTCTCCCTGTTTTTAAGGCTCCTGAAATGCAACTCAAAACTTTCCCTCCCTGCAGGAGAAGGCAGATAACACAGCACTTACGTGGGCACTTTTTGACGCAAAAAGCACCATAGGTATACTTGGCATTGTGATTGTGCTCCAGCTGGAAGGTGGTAGGATTGTACACAAAAGTCTGGGGGCACTGTGTGACACATGCACCACTGTCATTGAAATTCATACAGGCCTGCAAACCAAGGGAGACAAAAAAATATTAAATTAAATCATATGGCTGGTTTGGGGGTTTTTTAGGTTTAAAAGACAGACTTGCTGCAACGTGAGGAATGTGATACATAGTTTTCTAAGCTTCATTTTGGCTACTTAAGATTTCTTGCTACGATCTTGGCAAATACATGACTTTTCAAATTAAGCAGGCTCAGTGAGCCTCCTTAATTTGAAACGTTGACTGTTACAACATTTCCTACAAAAATAAAAACACGCTGTAGTTTGTTTCCTAACTACTGTTACTACTTGCAATCAACTAATTCACAACTTGATAACACATTCTAAAACTGCCAAAAGTGAGCAGCTATTTGTCATAGTCAGTCTAAACAAATGCTAATGACTTTTTCAGCGATCGAACCTTTAGATTTCTTGCAGCATGAGTCCATCATCCAGCTGAAAAGTAAAGTTCCCAGTTAGAAAGCAAGACGGATAAGAGCTTTTGAGCTAGCACAGGAGGGGGTTATTTCCCTAAGTGGCAAGTTTAACAAGGTCAGTTGCTTCACACACAGAGAAAAGAAAATAGGACTTAGTACCACTTAGCATTCAAGCTCTGCCATGCACAGCTGACAGAGGACAGGACCCTGACAAATGAAGAGGCAAGTGTGTGGATAATGGAAGTAATGGTATGCAGGGAAAATAATTGATCATGCAAGGTTGATAATTAGTAACAGAAAAAAACCCCACTGATTTTGACATTCCTTATCACTACATATTGTATCTATGGTTTTAACCACAGATTATAAAAAAATGTTGGAGCAATTTTAACAAAGCATACCATGAATGTCAGATTTATATGAATACGAAAGCTGTAGCCTGGCTTGGATCCCTCTAGCAGTTTAAGCAACCACTGCTACTGGGTAATGGTTCCTCACTAACCAACCTTCCAGGTTGCTTCAGAAGTGTCAGTCTAGGAATGAATCCTTCTTGTCCTTTTCCAGGCTTTACAAAATACAGATTGTTTTGTATCTTTAAAGAGTCTACAAGTACACCAACACATGTGTCCTGTCCCCTTCCCTCCAGGGCTGGGACTGAGAGAAAAGT
>JAWWLV010000002.1:2330270-2344692 GCA_035041135.1 Platyrinchus mystaceus
TCAGCTCACAGGCTGTTAGTGAGCCAAGCTCTGTATGTGCAGGATTCCACACTGCTTCCCAGCTGAACTACAGGTAACAGCATTTCCCTGGGAAGCGCTGCTTCAACAGCACTAGAAAATGAACCTCAAAAGTAGCAGTAGATTTAAGCAACTTACTGACATCTTTTCAGCAGCTTTCACCCTATTAGGCTAGGACAAAACCAGCTAAATTATTCACCCTCTTCTAGAGCTCCGGATGTAAGGCTTGTACAGTGTATAAAGTTACAGATCTTGTTTTTGTTTTTTTTTTTAATTCCCTAACTTTTTCAGATGATTCATTCCAGACTATGGACAGGGTTTCCTTTTTAAAAAAACCAAGAGCATCTCCCGCACCAGGGCTGGTCTGGAGGAACACGGTCCTCTTGCCAGCAAAACACATGAGAAGGATGCCTTCAAAAAACATATTCTGCTTCTGATTAGGCACAGCTCAATGAGGACCTCTACCATGCTGCTGAGGATAGGGAACACTGATTTTTCCTGAAGCAAAATTTACAATTACAGTAAAAGTTTATCACTCTTCTCCTTAATTGTTTATTTTGCTGGGAAAAGAAACAATGCCAACAGAAATGCCAACATTTTATTCTAGGAAGAGGGCACAACATATCATATTTATCTTCTGGTTCACTGCATGCCATATGTGCATTATAACTGCTATTGAGGGTCCAGGTCTGAAGAGGAACTGCCAGGCATATCTTCAGTGGCACCACACACCATGACAGAAATGAGCTCAGTGGGCTCTAAATATTCTTAAGGACTCATATCTAAGACAGTGTGCAATGAAGGGTTTTTCCCAAAACAAAACAAATACAAGGCAATTCTATGTATAGTCTGAAGTCCTGAAACACCCTGATTGCTCAGATGTCAATGAACATCACTCACCAGTTCAGCTTCCTCCAATCATAGTCATGGGATAACCCCACAGAAAATGTATGTAGCTGCACTGGTTTAAAAAGACAAGAAGCTTTTTTCCCCAGACACTTTCCTCCAAAGGCAATCAACTAATTTTTTTATAGCTGTGACTTAAGACTGATCCAAAAGATTGAAACGAACAGGGAAATTTTACCCAAAATGTTAAACTACATGGCGTTTTAGGTGCCAGATACTTGTATCTTCCCCCAGCTTAACTGTGAGAAGAGCCTCCACCAATCACAGCTGAGGGCCCAGGTTTCAAATCAGATTTTTTGAGGGTCACCACAACTACCTGCCTGGACACCTACTGACTCTGTGTGGGATCCCAAAGATTCAGAGGGTTCTGCACAGAACTGTGACCGTCAGGGCCAGGAGCAAAGGACAAACATCAAGGTCTTGAAAAAACATTCCATGCACTGGGAGAGGTTTCTGGAGGAGACTCAACCTCTACCAGTATTTCACTGCGATATAGCAATAAGCTGTGCTGGGGTTGGGGTGGAATGAGCAGCACCTCATACATGTGTGCAAATAATCAGTTTCCTTTATTGTTTCCCTTAATCTTTAATTATGGCAGTACACTATAAATCTATTAAGAAAAAAATGGGAAATAACTAAAATCAATGAAATAGTGTTACGAACATGCAAAATTGTTAGAGAAATAAAAGGGTTTTAATTAAAGATCCTGGCTTTAAGCAGCAATGCTGGGTTACCCTGATTGATCCAAGGTGCTGGTTCAGCTCTTTGTCTGCCCCACAAGACTCCCACTCACCTTTTGCTGCTCTAATTGGGCACTTACTGCATGGGCACCTTCTCCTCAGCAGCATCAGCTGCACAAAGACTGTATAAATACAGTTATGCTCAGACCAAACTTCTGTACACACAGAGAGTCATGGAGCACTTTGCATTTGCTGAATGTTTAATGTTTCAGGTTTGATTTACAGCCTATTTGTCTTTTTCCCCAGTTGGGTCTATATTGTAATTTAGGTTTTTCTTTTTTGTTTCAGTTACATTCCTCTTGGACAAAGTGCATAATCTGTCATTTTAATAAAGTATTCAATTTGTAAAGTTTCAATTTTCCACTCAAAACTCTTAGTAGACACCAACAGCAAAAATAGTAACAACCTAATCACATGCTTTCAAATTTGATTAGTAACTTGTAAAAGCATTTGTTATTATGATTTTTTTAAAGTGGTTGACATTCTATTCCGCAGGTGCCCAATATTCTTAGAAAAATAGATTCTTATTCAAATATTTCCACATTATCCTTTGTTGACCCTGAAACAAATAATATCATCTAGCTTTCAAATTCTCCATGTTAACATTTACTAATATTTTAATTATAAAAGCAAAATGGGTTGCTAACTGTGTAAAACATTAGCCTGAAATTCTATCTTCCTAACAGAACAGCCTAGTTCAAATTTCCTATTAGTTGTCTTCTTAAATACATGAATTTTCTTGTCACATTTAGAGAGACATTAGGACGGAGTTAGACAGAGGTGGTGCTTCAGACAGAGTTAGAAACACAGAGACATTGCTGGAAGGCAATATAAGCACTTAGGTAGATGATATTCATGAAAAAAACAAAGGATTTTGATTTTTTCCATATGTAATTTGAAATGAAAGACATGGATTAAGATCTTTCATTTTTTTATCCTTTCCCAGGAAAACAATTTAAATCTTTTCTTGGGACGGGGCTCATTAGAATACTTTGCTTCAGTGACTCAATAAAAAAAATGAAATTATTAAAATGCAGACACACCTCTGAGTTGCTTCTAGGAACAAAACAGTTTGACACTGGGATGCAATACTGATGTTTTCCTACACACGTCTGAAAGACAAGCTTTCCCAAGGTGAGGAGGTTAAGGTATACACTGTGTTTATGATACCATTCATCCTTTCTCCAGCTTGTATCTAACAGCAACATTTATGAGCTTGAAAGCCAGGCATGTCTTTTCAAGTCAGAAACAAAGGCAGTGAAAGCATAGCCCCACTTGCATTTTTATGTTTTGAGCCCCTACTCATATTCTCAATTCTTTGCTTCACACAATTTGCAGAAAAACACATTGTGAGCAAATACAAAGAAGAAACGCACTTTGCCAGCCTTTTCCTTCAGTCCTGCTGTTTGCCCAAGGTACAGAGAGGTCGTGGAGGAAAAAAGGAAGTATATAATATAAAATTAACTCCTGTCCCTGACAATCAGAAGATCCAGAGTGGCTCTTTCAAGTAGAAATGTGTGATCTGCATATCTCCCTGAAACTCAGATGGCATATGTCTTTCCATAGCTTATTACTTTAAACCCCCGTTGTGCCTTAGCCTGTCCTCACTATTTGAATTTGAGAGGGCAGTCAGTGTGAAAAGAGAGACAGCTGTCACTCCTTCAGCAAACCTTCCGTGCAGCCCTACTAAGCTTCTGACTTCACAGCACTGCAGGTAAGTTTTTCTCTCTTTGGTATTACTACATTAATCCATCAAATCAGTTCACTTATCTGAGAGCAGAGCTCTGTAGAGGCTGAGACTACAGTAGCTGATTCTGCCACATGGACTTCTGCAGCTACACAGTCAGACTTGCCATAAGCCAAGGCCTGAGCCAGGATCATAACTGCCAAGATTTAAACTATTCTTGGATAAGCTAACCACATAAGGCATGAATAAATCTCCTTAAGTTTGGATGGATCACCCAGATTCTTACAGTTACTACTTTTAATAGACAAACAGGCCTCTCATTAAGACAGAGAAAAAACCCCAGCATTAATTAATTCTAACCATGATATAAAATACTTTGGTCAGCTAGGGTTTAACTCCCTTTCCATTATCTGCTTCAGCACATAACCTTGAATGTACTTCAGCCTCCCAAAGGTAAGGAGACTTTCTGAGCACTGACTTCTTTGGGGCTTTCATACAGACTATCAGCAAAGGAAGGAGACATCCTAGCTCAATTCAAACAAAGAAGAATCTCCTTGGCATCACTGTACCTCGCTCATTACTCCGTAATTCCTACAACCTGTCCCGAAGGCTTTTTACTCACACCTGCAGATAAAGCATCGTATGAAAGTAATATAAGAACACGTTAACTTTAGCAGAGCTGTAACCGTCATCAGCTTTGCCAGCAGCATCAGCTGATGCTCCTGAAGGAAAAGCAGTGCAGGGCAGGGTAGCAGAGCCTCTGCAGGTGTGCAGACCTGTCAGCTCTGCCCCTTGCGTTGCCGCGGACAGGAGGGTGGCCTGGATTGCCTGCTCCTGCTCACTCATAAAACATTCATGTCAAGCTGTTTTCCATCTGTAATTTCCTCCTATCTCTTGCTCCAACTAGTCAAAAAAAAAAAAAAAAAAAAGGCATAGGCACACTGTTCCTAATATGTCCCACAAAAGAGGGAGATGACACTGGGCCACGGTCAGCTCACAGTTACTGTGCTCACTTGAGAGCGGTAATTTGTTACAATCCCTTCCTCTTATCTAAGACTCAACCAAGGAAATGAGAACAAACTTGAGCAGTGTACTCTGGGGGAGCTACCAGCAACCATTTCATTACCCAGGAAGAGTGACTCCAGTAAACACCACTGATTTTCACTCTTCTTGTAAAGGGGAAAAAGAAAAAAACCTGTAGGAAAAGGCAGCTTTCAATTTTCTCCTCTTTAATATCTGCTAATATTGTGATTGCACTTCTAGCGCTTTAGTGCTCATCTGCAGAAGCTGAAAGCACACAAGGAAGAAACTCTCTTTTTTAAATTCATTTTAACACTCTCTAAATTTAATAGGACAGACAGACATTGTGAACAATCATTCTCTTGTTACTTCCTTCACAAAACAACTATTATTCTCTCTTTCAGTGCGACTCAAATACATTCTGAAGTGATTAAAAAAGAACAAATCTGAAAGATAACTACTATTCCCAAGCTCCCACTGAAATTAACAGAGTATTTTGGTATCAGGAACCTTTCAGTGTCAGGTCGTCATTAAAGATCTTCAAATCTACCTTGTAGTTTTTTCTATTCCTGCAGTATTCATTTCAGGGTATTCCAAAATAACCATCAATATTCTCAAGAGCCGTGCTTTATGTTGCCAACAAGAAGTAAAAAGAAAACTCAAGTTGGCTTAAGCAGTCTTAGAAAGTACAAGGGAAGAAACAAAAAATTAATTCACATGGGTAAAAAATGTGCAGATTGTCTGTGGGTACAAACGTACAGAAAACAAATCTTATATATTTCAGAGTTATACTAAACCCAGAATTCATAGTATCCTTTCACAGTTAAAACAACAACAACAAAAAGTAGGATCTCTACTACATAATTTTCCAGCTTTTTTTCTCACGCTCACACACTTACAGGTCTGGCAGTGATTCTCTGTGGGTCCCCAGCATCGGCCTGTGCAGGACTTGTGGCAACGACCACCTGCAGAACAGACAAAAAGATAGAGATTAGAAATGTAGCTTCCTTTCATTCCTTTAACATCTGGCAACTGGCACAGAGGAGGGTCCATCTTGCCTTTGGAAGCTTTTTATATTTTACCAAGGTTGAAACAATGCCTGTAAAAAAGGGCAGCTGAATAACCACAACTGTTGTCAAACATATATGAAGTACAGCTATTTATCTAAGTGAATTATACTCTAAATATCTCTTTGCTATGCTAAATGTCTGGGACAATTTAAAACAAACCAAAAAAAAAAGGAACAAGTCTGGAGGACTGAGGAGCACTTTCATCACCCATTGTTGCTTTCTACAGCCTATGTGAGACCAGCTGATTCCTACACAGGAGAAGAGATGACTGCTAGAATGGATATACAGCTATCTAGCTCCTGTCCAATTTCATCTGAACTATGGGGTGCTACACTCAATGCCTTTGACTGAAAGCTACCCCTTTTCACAAACAGTTTGTATAGACTGCATGTCCAATATTATGATAAGGGAAATGTGCCCTATGCAACCTTTTAACCTGTGAGCTAAGCTCACCAGACTTTTTGTTTTCTGGCTGCTGTTTCTTTAGCTGCCTGTGGTTGTGCTTGAATCTGAACATGATGCTCGTCATCATCTTTCCACATGCTGACAGGTTTAGTCCCTCAAGGAAAAGAACCGTAGGTGCTTTCACTGTAAAATACAGCTGGAGGAGGAAGAGTTAGCAATGGCAGGTTTTAGAAACTACCTAGTAATTACTGACTGATATCTACTTGGACAGAAGTGGGACCTGAATTCACATCTCCATGTCATGGCAAATGGAAAGCAAACAGAAGAGCTGGGAAGTGCTCCTCTGGCTGCTTCTTACACCATTTGAGTCAACATTCAGAGAGTCCCACACCAGTCTGTGCTGTGAGTGAATGGAGACCTCATTCCACAGCTCCCATCTGAACATGGCCAGACCTCAGTCACATTCCTGCTCCTAGTGCTTCTCCCTCCTGAATGTCAAATGCTCCCAGAACACACACACAGAGCCTGTCTTACTGCACCCTGAGCCCCAGGTGTGGAAGGGCCTGAGGTGCAGACAGCCAACCTTTACCCCAGCCAGAGCTGAAGGGATGAGCCAAGAAACCCAACACAAACATTATTGTAAACACTATACACAGTCCTTAATGCTGCAGTTTTGACCACATGAACAAATCCTGTCTTTGATTAAACTTTTATTCATCACTGAATACTTCTGAGATGCTATTATGTGAATTTCCACACGGCCTGATGGGAGACAGCACTGGAGAAAGTGCAAAGTGTCTCTCACCAAAGGTTGGATCACCTCAAAGGAAAACACTGCTCCTCTGCTAGCAGTGTGCTTATTCCTGTGAGATGTTACAGAGCAAAGCAAACTCACTGTGACAGTACAGCGAAGCTGGACTTTCTGTCACTGATTTTCAAAGCCAGTGTTCCTCCCTCAGCATTCTTGGCACTATTGATGATACTGTATGGTAATTAACACCCTGTATGCCAACTACCTTGTTAAAGCTACAAGCTCCTTGTTGCATTCATGTTCATTTAAAGCAATTATACTTGGGAAACATTGTTGCTGACATCACCAGCACATAATTTGTTGTCATATTCTACCATCTGTTTATTTAGATCACAAATGTACTATAACTACATAATGCAAACTCATTCTGGCTGACAGGGAGGACACTCCATCTGGCATGAATAATGCAACTTTAATCAGTAATAATGATTATTATGATTATTAAGAGACTACTGGAACCCTGCACAGAAAGCAAATACATCCACATTAATTTATAAGAATGGAAGTTTAAAAAGATGGTGAGGTAAACATAAAATTAAAGGAAGAATTTTAACAGATGAGGCCTGATAAGATGCAGGTTGTTTGTTCATTTTGGTGCTTGCTCAACAGAAAAGAAATAGAATAAAGCCTAGGAAGTGGGTTTTATAAACTAGCTATTCCTGATCAAAAGGAATGGGACAGAGAAAGACTGTTTTACGGCCCAATCCTTCCTTGCCATCCAGTTTCATGCCCCTCTAGCTTCAGGGGTCTGGAGTTTAGGGAGAAAGCCAGAAGTCTTGCAGCCAGATACACTGTAAAGCACTGCACTGATCACTTCTAACCACGCATTCCTGAGGCAGAGTAAGGCAGCAGTTTGTCTGCTTCTTCCCCTTTCTGTCCCTGGATTCCACCTCCTTCCAAAACACACTGTATGCACTGGACTTTCCACTGTAACATGTGTTGTGGGATAAGACAGAAGAAACTCAATATCCCTCTAAGTGATCCCTAACTAAAGAGTCTGCCCACACTTCTGTAAAAGCTACACTTAAAATACAAATCTTCATATTTGAAGCTCCTGGGTGTTGAGCTGATACTTGGTACACAACCAGAAATTTATTCAGCCACCTCTATCCCTCCTGGAAATAAAAGCAATTCAGCATCTTCAAAATATAATTCTACTTTTTTTTTTTTTTTAACTTGCATGCCTGCTGCCTGGTACATGACTTTGTTTGGCAGTGTCAGATGATGATTTGCATTTAAATAGAGATATTTAACAATAAAGCAAGAAAAGGCTGCCAGTTTCCCTTTTTCTCACTGGGAACTCAAAGTGTCTGTTTCATTGTTTTCACTTTTCTCAGCTGTACAGACACAATGAGGAGCTGAGCTTGTAGTCAGCACACCTCTGAATTCAATTGTTACGTGTCCTTTTGAAGGTCAAATATACTGAGAATTAAAAATAAAACCCAAACTCTTTCCAAATAATGTGACTGTATTGGTTTGATTGTTTAAAAGGAAAAATAACTTTCTTTGCTCTCTGTATGAACTGGTTCAGATTCTGCTCTCACATCCCTCAGTATTCCACCTGGTTTTCCCACTGTAATAAGGACAGATTGCTACCCATTAAAACCAGCTCTGCAAATCTAAGACAGAAATAGTCCCATGGAAGTCAACATAAGCAGTCAGGAGCATAACGAGCATTCGTGTGAGGAGCAGGTCTCACAATTAGATTTGTATGTCAGGCTTAAACGATAATAAATGTATTGGCCCTAAGGTTGACAAGGCCCTTGAAGGAATTATACTTCTCACAGATATTCTTGCATGTATTCCTTTAGATTTTTAGATTGTAGTGAGCCAATAGAATTGTGAAAAAACAATCATGAAACCATTTGTGGCATAAAATAAATTGTTCCTGTTATTCCTTGTGTCTAAAATATTCTAAACCCCTCCAACAGATTATGCTGGGTTGGAAGGGACCCACAAGGATCATCAAGTCCAACTCTTAGCCCTGCAGAGGACCAGCCCTCATGCCTTGTGACTGAGAATATCATCCAAATGCTTCTTGAACTCTGTCAGGCTTGGTGCTGTGACCACTTCCCTAAACTGATGCAGGATCTGCTCCTCCAGCTGGATGCCTACAAATCTATGGGGCCTGATGGGATTCATCAACCTTCAAAGAGCTGCTGATGTCATCACAAAAGGTCTCACAACGATTTTTGAGCAGTCTCGGGAATCCAGAGAGGTCCCAGCTGACTGGAAGCTGGCAAACATTGGCCTGATTTTCAAGAAGGACAAGAAGGAGGACTCTGGAAACTACAGGCCTGTCAGTCTCACATCAGTGCCTGGGACATACTGAAAAACATCTGAAAGACAATGAACACAGTCATTGGTCACAGCCAGCAAGGCTTCGTGAGAGGAAAATCCTCCTTATCAAACCTGATTTCCTTCTCTGACAAAGTAATCCACACAGTTGATCACGGGAAGCCAGTTGATGTAATCTTTTGGGATTTCAGTAAAGCTTTCGATACTGACTCTCACAGGATCCTTCTGCACAAAATGAGCTGAATAAACACATCATATGGTGGGTGAGCAATTGGCTCACAGGTGGAGAGCACAGAGGGTAATAGTGAATGGGGTGACATCAGACTGGCCACCTGTCACTACTGGGGTTCTGCAGGGCCGCATCTTGGGCCCTTTGCTCTTCAACATCTACACAGATGACTTGGACGCACGACTGGAAGGGACACTGAGCAGGTTTGCAGATGACACAAAGCTGGAAGGAGCTGTTGACTCCCTGGAAGACAGGAAGGCCCTGCAGAGAGGCCTCAACAATTAGAGGGCTGGGCAATCACCAGCCAGAGGAAGTTCAACAAGGGGAAGTGCCAGATTTTGCACCTGGGATGGGGCAACGCCAGATATACGGACAGACTGGAGAATGAGATGCTGGAAAACAGTGCTAAGGAAAGGGACTGGGGGTTCTAGTCAGTGGCCACTTGGCCATGAGTCAGCAGTGCCCTGGCAGCCAGGAGGGCCAACCATGTCCTGAGGGAGGAGGGGCAGGCACTGATCTCTCCTCTGTGGTGACCAGTGACAGGACCGGAGGCAATGGCCCGAAGTTGTGTCAGGTGACGTTGGATATCAAGAAGAGGTTCTTCACCCAGAGGGTGGTTGGGCACTGGACGAGGCTCCCCTGGGAAGTGGTCACAGCCCCCAGGCTGACAGAGTTCAAGAAGCATTTGGATGACACTCTCAGGCACATGGTGTGACTTTGGGGGCTGGTCCTATGTAGGGCTAAGAGCTGGACTTGATCCTTGTGGGTCCCTTCCAACTCAGCATATTCTGTGATTCTGTGAACATACAGCAGAAAGGGGTAAAAGAAATGTCAAACAATAAAACTGTGGAAGTGTTTTTCCCTTTCTTTTGATGCAGTAGAGAGTAAAAAGGTAGAACTCCTTCCTATGATTTCCTCTGCTGGTTCTGGTGGCAATTGGTAGGACCTAGGAACACTTAGCAATGATAAAACAGCTTATCTGCAAAAACTCGTCTTGTAGGCTCTTTTTACAATCACATAGTAATTCAAGAATTAGCTGGAATTTGGCAAAAAAAACCCAAAAAACAAGAACACACACACACAAAAAAACCCCAAAAACCAACCAACAAAAAAAAAAACCCAAAAAACCCCAAAACAAAACAAAACAAAAAAAAACAAAACAAAAAAACCCCACCAAAAAACAAAACAAAACAAAACCACCAAAAAAACCCACCCCAAAAAGTTTGCCAGGCACTACCTTGGCCCATTCACTCAATTCTTGCATGTTAATGAAGGCACATAAGGGAGGAACTGTCTTTTCCTTTTCCAAGTGAGATAAGGAAGGAAAGAACCTAGAAAAGTCTCCTGTCCTGCTTAGAGATGAGATGCAAGAGTAGATTTCTGCTCCTGAATAGTAGCATTGTTTTGCATACATGGTGACAGTTTAGAGGCTTCTATAATTTTTACAGGTTTTGTTATGAAATCTAAGTTAAGCAAGAGCAGATTCCCAGAGAAATAATTTTGCTTTGGCAAATTGCACACAGAAACCAATGTTTCATCTCCTGGGCTCATCTTCCCTTGGCCAAAACTACTGCAACAGATCTTCATTATGGACTCTGGTGCTGAGCTTCATTGTAGTAATTTCCAGGATAGAGTTTTATTTGTGGGAGATGCTTCTGCTTCTCCAGCCAGGGAAAGTCACCAGCAGAAAATGTTTGCTCACTAGCCTGGGAAAGACCAAGGTTACTTCACCCTTGTGCTTTCCTGTGAATTGAGAAGGGCTTTCCTTTGACTTCAGGCTGACTTTATTATTTCAGGAACAATAAAACCGCAAAGGATTAAGTTACTGACACGATAAGAAAAATTAATTCCTCCTCTTAGCTCTAAGCTCAGTGTCATACAGAGAAGAAACACTGCTCCTTCCCCACCAGCTATACCAGCTGCCTCAAGCAGACCTCTCTCAGTAGGAGAAGGAAAGCAGAAAAAAGAGAAGAAATGGTCCCAGTTTGCACAAAGCTTGCATTTACAGATGGTTTCTATGAGGTTAATAAATCATTAATCAATGTTAGCATATCTGCAACACACTGCTACTGAAATGAGAATAAACACAGCTGAAATAAAGTTGCTTAGATGGTTACAACATTGTAAGAAGCAGCCTCTTTACTTAGCTGTCTAAAATAATTGATTAACTATCAAAACACCTATAAATCATTTATTACCTTCTGTAAGCTTCTTATAAACTCATCCTTCACCTAAAAAATTCACACCTGCAAAAATGCTAGAGCTGCTAGAGATGTTTCTAGACATAACCAGCCTGAAGGTCCAAGAAATTCCAGGTATACACTGGTAAGACTTCCAGGCTATTCTTTGCATTGTTTTGGTAGAACAGATGGTTTAAATACACTTGCATGTTGTTTTTCTAGGCAGCTAAACTCCTTAGGTCTCTGTATGAATAGATGACAAAATCAAAATATAATTTAAACACTGCAGCATAGCATTAACAAGAATTAAAGATACTATTGTTGTGATGGATTGTTCTGCCTTTATCAGTCTATAATGCTTTCCCTGTCCTTGTCCAACTCTTCCTATTGTCACACATTCATTCATTCACACTTCTTTGTTAGGTAAAAATCATTTTGCATTTCCTACCAGCCCTGTGCTAGCCTTCAGATCTCTCCTATTGATTTGAAAGTTAATTACCTAACAGAGTCTCACACTTCTCAGGATTCCTTTACCTCATGGCAGGAAGAGACAGATGTCGCAAGAGAAAGTAAAACTTACTGTAAAAGAAGAAAATGTTTTATAGAAATATCTGGTGCTTATTTTCTCTTCCTCTCTGTAGGAACATTATGGGATACGGAAATCAAAGGGCCAATTCCTCTACTGCTAACAAACTATGCTGCTTTAAATCATGTCAGATGAATTCACCTCGGGATGTATCACCAACCAGTTTTCCAACATAGTATTAGTCCCATAAAATTCAGGCTTTTCTTTAACAAGCTGTGTCCTCACTGATATTGTTACTTTTATTGTGGTAAATGGCAGCACTGTAACCGACCTTTCTGTCTCCTCTCTTTATCTTTGCTTCTACCTGCCCAGTAGAGATATCCTGTGCAAATTAATGGATCCTTTTGCAGGGAAAACTCAGATAGCACTTAAAATTCACATCAAATAAGCACTTACACTGTTGAAAAGCACAGCACCTTCTATGGATGCATCCATCCATAAGTCAAAGTTTCCTAGTGCCCACCCCTAACGGGGGCATCCAGTGTTCAGGGACCACTGGGCCCCAGAAACAGCGAAAGCAAACTCTTCCTAACAATCACTTCCAACAGGGACTTTCAACTCTGCCATTCAACTCCTCTATCTTCCCCTCATCTTCCTCAGTAGATAAGAAAAGAGATGCACACAAACAGAGAGGGACTCAGGCACAGGCAACTGAAAAGAAACTGGCATGGGAAACAGGTCTGGGAAATGAAAATAATCTAAGAGATATGCCCTGAAAGATAGGCACGGAAAGAGATACGGGGGACAGTGAAAGGGAGAGGGAACAGAGATAAAACAGAACCAGCACTGAAGAAAACAAAAACTGAATACCAGAGAGAGATGCATTTCCTTGAGTAATGTGGGATGGAGACAACCCTTGTGTGTGCACAGGGACCAGGCATCTGTTGAGAACTGTGAAATTACAGAGTATTGCTAGATACGCTGGTGGCAGACAGTTTTGATTTTAAGAGAGATTGGCCACCAGAGGTAAAGGAATAAATGGAAAGTCAAGAAGAGCATGTCAGCAGCATTGAATGGGCTCAGGCTGGTGGATTCATATCTATCGCTGACAGCTCTGAGCTGATAGGAAGCTCACTGTAACATTACTGCAGCTGCTACAGAAAAATGTCTTCAGGCCACAGTAATGACTACAGAAAGGGACTTGAGGGGGGTAATGAAGACACTGGTTATTTTTCTCTGTCTAGAACAGACAGCACTGCTAAGGCTGTGTGACTCGGTGCATTAATTGGGAGTTTAGTCATCCACACAAAATAAAAACCTTCAGATATGACATAGTCTAAAATTTTACACTGATTAAGCAATTAGGAGCTATTAATTATCACTGCTTATAGCGGTTAGCATAGAGGAATGTAAGTGAATTCCCCCCACTGTGATGGTGAATTAGCTCCAATCAGCATGAAATACCTTCCTGAACATGCACACAGGGATCCTGAGCAAATGGGGAGACACAGCCGGAAGGCTAAAATGATAGGTCAAGTCATACCTGCTGCTTGGCAGGCTCATCAAGAACAACAAGCCCTCAAGAATCTTTCCTTGTAATCATCATTGTTAAAAAATTATACTCCCCTCCAGTAAGCCATAGCTAAGTGCCCATCCTCACACACTATGGCAGGGCCTCTGTTCCTGAACAGCAGAGCATCCTGGTCTCTGCCTATGTCACGGTTTTGCTTGTTTTAGGAAACCAAGCAGGAATTTTCCCTTCCTCTTGCCTACTGTGTGAAAGGGAAGTTGAATAGGCACGTTTACTGTGCCTTGGGCAATGGACTAACACAAAAGAAGTGGCTAGCAAAGCCACATTCCAAGTTGATGGCCCTCAAGATCTTGTCTGTGGGGAGGGGTGAGGAGTTACTTTTTACCTTTTTTTTTTTCCTTCTCCTGGGAAACGGCAGGGACTTTGTTGTTGCCTGAGCTGGGAAAAAGTCCGGGTGGCCCGAGCTCTGAGGTGGTTTTATTTTCAGCCTGGCTAGTTCAGTTCTACCCAGCCCGGGAACTTGCTTGGATTTTTATCGGAGAGGAACTATTTGGGAATATTTTCGGAATAGCTGTTGTGGAAACAGAGGCGGCTAAGCAGCTGAATACACTACCTGGCCTCTCGGAGAACCCCTCTGCTGTGGGACTGTTGAAGGTTGAGGAACAGTGAGTGCCAATTGCCACTACAATAGTGCATCATCGGCAGTACCGAATGAACCGAGACTCTGTGATCCCCATCCATAAGATGATCCGTGAGCTAGAGAGCCAAGGAGTGATCAGCAAGATCCACACACCCTTCAACAGCCCCATTTGGCCTGTGTGTAAGTCTGATGGAGAATGGAGATCGACTGTGGACTATTGTGGCCTGAATGAAGTCACCTCGCTGCTGAGCGCCGCTGTTCCAGACATGTTGGAGCTTCAGTACGAGCTGGAGTCCAAGGCAGCGAGGTGGTACGCCACTATTGACATTGCAAATGCGTTCTTCTCCATTCCCTTGGCAGC
>JAWWLV010000002.1:2344792-2369608 GCA_035041135.1 Platyrinchus mystaceus
CCCACTGACCAGCAAGAAGGAAAACAAGCTTTTCTGGGTGCCATGGGTTTTTGGAGGATGCACATCCCTGACTACAGCCAAATCGTACACCCTCTCTATCTGGTGACCCGCAAGAAGAATGATTTCCAATGGGGTACTGAACAGCAGCAAGCATTTGAACAGATTAAGCAGGAAATACGCTATGCACTCTTTACTGATGGTTCCTGCCTCATTGTAGGGATGAAATGTAAATTGAAAGCAGCTGTATGGAGCCCCAATAAGAAAGTTGCAGAAGCTACTGAAGGAGAAGGTGAATCGAGCCAATTCGCAGAGCTCAAAGCTGTCCAGTTGGCGTTGGACATTGCTGAACGAGAGAAGTGGTCAAAACTTTATCTCTACATGGATTCGTGGATGGTGGCCAATGCCCTGTGGGGGTGGTTGGACAGATGGAAGAAAGCGAATTGGAAACGTAGGGGAAAACCCATCTGGGTCACTGATATGTGGCAAGACATTGCTTCTCCAGTAGAAAAGCTGATTGTGAGAGTCTGCCACATAGATGCCCATGTGCCCAAAAATTGAGCCAATGAGGAGCATTGCAAAAATGCACAGGCAGACCGAGCTGCACAAGTCGAGGTATCCCAGGTGGATCTGGACTGGCAGCACAAAGGACAGTTGCTCTTAGCGCGATGGGCCCATGATGCCTCCGGCCATCAGGGCAGAGATGCCACCTACAGATGGGCACGAGACCGAAGGGTGGATCTAACCATGGACTCTATTTCTCAGGTTATCCGTGACTGTGAAACATGCACTGCTGTTAAACAGGGTAAGAGACTGAAGCCCCTGTGGTATGGTGGACGGTGGAGTAAATACAGGTACGGGGAGGCTTGGCAGGTTGATTATATCACACTGCCACAGGCCCATCAAGGTAAGCGCTATGTGCTCACCATGGCGGAAGCCAGCACTAGATGGCTGGAGACGCATCCAGTGCCACACGACACTGCCAGAAATACCATCCTGGGCCCTGAAAAGCAAGTCCTGTGGCAACATGGCACCCTGGAGAGAATTGAGTCAACCCAAGAAACAGTCTGTAGACTGTTCTCTGGAAGGGGAAAGCATAGAGCAGCCATCCCTTCCCAAGACAGCTCTCCTGATGACACAGGAAGCTCACTTGCCCTGAAGGGAGAGAGCTGGACACAGCATGCAACCATTCTTGGGTTCTTGCCCTACAGCACTGTGGCTGTGTTCACTGGAGAGCTGTGCATCAGTGCACCCCTAGGACTATTTTTGTACTTAACCCGATGATTACTTAATATTCAGAATGTCAACAGAAGTAGAAAAAATCCCAACTCAGACCAACTTGGAGCAGTTTCCAAAGGGAATTGGGATTTGAATGCTTCAGTGCAAGGTAGAAAACTGAACCCTGCTCCCCCACATCCTGGAGAACTCATGAGCTTCTAATGTGTTTCATAAAAGCGGAGAAAAGTCCTTCGGATTGAGGAAATTTGAGTGTGAGCAGAAGACAGGTCCGTGAGAGGAAGGCTCTACAGATTGCAGCAGACAAAGAAAAAAATCCCAACATCTTCTGTGCCTTTGCATTCATCTCAGTATTATCCCTTGCATGGGGATGTCTGGAAATGCCTGCATTTCCTACCTAAGCAGTAGTTACTGTGATGCCTAATGCCGACACCCACATCCTTGCTTGCCCCAAGGACACTGCCCTGGCACTTTTCACTCTGGCTCACAGCAACCAGGGTTTCTGTTTGGTGTGACAACATGAGAAATCAAAACCCACAAAAAAATCAACAGGAACGACTTCTACTAACCACAGCGATCAAATGGGCACCCACAGCAGTGTCTGCAATAAATCTTGAGCCAGGTATCTGTCCTTAGGAGCAGCAGCACCTATTGTCTCATGGATAATTTGGCTGAGAACTGAAGGACTCAGGTACAGGTTGCTTTTTTGGACATAATGTGCAATGCTGGGAGAAAAATTCCTTCATTGTTAGAGAATATTTTCAAAGGAGGCTCTCAACAAACTCAAAGACACACTGAAAACTAAGTGCTATGTTCTTGTGCTTGTTTAATAGCAACGCCTCCACCCTCAAACAGATCAAGTCAGTCAATACCACATAAGTCAAAATAATGTCCTGTTATAATGTTCCTGTAATGCAGCCAAAGCAGTAATAAAGTTCAAATAGAGAGGCATACAGTTTTCATTTTTTAAACAAAGTAATAACCTCAAAGAAAGGAAATGAGAAGTTGAAATTTAAGTGGCTTTTAAAATTCATTTTACTCTTTCTTGATGCCATGTAGTATTTCTAGAGTCTGGCTGGGTATATTTAGGACTGCTAATGTTTTCACCAACTTTTGACTCAATTAGATGGAAATAGTAGAACGGAATTCTCCATTCCCCTGAAATCTGGAGTCCAATTTTAGGGAAAGTTTGAATAAGAATCATAATGAGCCTATTCAAAATGTATCTCTAGCTATTTGAAAAAAACCTGATTATTACAAAATACTTGGACAACAGAAGCCCTTTCTGTGTTGGAAAACAATGCTTGGGCATATACTCGGATATTTAGATTAAGTGTTGGCTATGCACAAATATTCAACGAAAATAATCATACAAACAAATTTCACACTGCAATTTCCTGGATAATATTCAGTTATCAGAGGTCTGCTCAGAGGTGATGCTGTGGACATTATCTGACTATCATGTAGGTGTAATATGATGAATTTGGTGTGAAGTTGTTTTTATAAGTGTAGAGAGTTTCTGTGACTAGGTTTTGGTAGCAGGGGGGGTTACAGGGGTGGCTTTGGTTAGAAGCTGCCAGAAGCTTCCCCTGTCTTGTTGAGCCAATGCCAGCCAGCTCCAGAATGTGCTTCCTGCTGCTGGCTAAAGCCGAGGCCATCAAGAATGATAGTAATGCCTCTGTGATAACATATTTAAGAACAGAAAGCTATTGAGCAGTAAAAAATTCCAGCTAGGGAAGAGTGGAGTGAGAACATGTGAACAACAATGTAGACACCAAGGTCAGTGCAGAAGCAGGGGGAGGAGTGCTCCAGGAACCAGAGCTGAGGCCCTGCAGCCCATGGTGCAAGCCAGGGTGGGGCAGCTGTGCCCCTGCTGCCCATGGAGGACCATCGGGGTGCAGAGATCCCCCTGCAGCCCATGAAGGAGCCCATGCTGGAGCAGGTGGATATCCAAAGGAGGCTGTGACCCCGTGGGAGGCCCAGGATGAAGCAAGGTCCTGCCAGAGACCTGAAGCCCATGGAGAGGGAAGCCCAGGCTGGAGCAGGTTTTTCCTGGGTAGGACCTGTGACCTTGTGGGGGACCCACGCTGGCACAGCTCATCTGTGAAGGACTGCACCCCATGGAGGAGTAACCCGTGGGACAGCAGTTTGGGAAGAACTGCTGCCCGAGGGATGGACTCACACCGGAGAGGTCCATCAAGGACTGTCTCCCGCGGGAGGGACCCCACAGGAGCAGGGGAAGGACTCCTCTCCCTGAGCAGCAGCAGAAACGACAACTGACCGTAACCCCCATTCCCTGTCCCCCTGCACCGCTGGGGGGAGAACATGGAAGGAAGGAGGGGCGGAGGGAAGGTGTTTTTAAGGTTATTTTACTTCTTGCTCTGACCCCGTTAGTAATAAGTTCAATTAATATCCCCAGTTTGAGTCTGTTTTGCCCGTGATGGTGATCAGTAAGTGACCACTCCCACCTCTTAACTGGTTTTTTCTCTCCTCTGTCCACTTTGCAGAGGGGAGTGAGAGAGCAGCTGCAGTGAGTACCTGATGTCCAGCCAGAGTCAACCCACGACAGTAAGAAGCAATTCATATAAAACAATGTGGAAACACCGAATTAAGTATTTTTCTCTGCAAATATTTCCAGCATTTCCCCCATGCCAGAACTCTTCACTGATGATAGCCGTTATGAGTGTTTGAAGCTAAATTACAAGTTCCTACAATAGGACCAGAAAGAAGATGTTGAGATGGGAAGCTCCTTTGAATACCTGCCCAAGGAGATAAGAATGTGGAGATCCTACACACAGGCACACGTGAGTGACAGCAAGAGCATTAAATACAATCTTGTTTGTTGTTTTGCTACTTCCTACACATTGTTTAGCAGACAGAAACTTCCTTTGCAGTCACTAAGCTCCATCTGAAGTCCCAGCAAAGTCCTTTTCCATGCAGAAGGTGCGAAGGGATCAGAAAGAAGAGCCTGAAGCTGCTAGTGGCCAGAGACCTTTAGCCAGGCTGTCCAGGGGATAGGAGCTTTAGTGACAATTCTGAGAATTTCTGCAAAAACAGGCATGTGTAACAAAATCATTATAGAAATAGAGATACAGTAGCAACAAAGTCTTGGAGTGGTTTTGTGTTTGAAGCAAGAAAGAACAGAATGTTGGGAGAAGCCAGCTGGGTAGTCCCAACACTGCACCCACCCCCCTGCGATACACCTACCTTTGTGCAGCAGCACCAACTAAGCCCACTCTGACGGGTGGCTGGGACTTGCATCGTGCAGATCAAACAACAGAACTTCAACAGGGTGGGAGGCACACAGCAGCTCCGAGATCCAGTAGACAAAATTAGGCAGCTGATTTTACACTCTTTCCTTTTCCTTTCCCTAAGAAGCTTTCTAAAAGGCAGCTCGCTAGAGCAGCTGGAGCTTGCTGTGAAAGACCAATTCCACCCACCCACCCACTCACTACAAATCTGGCAATTACCATTCAATTAGACTATTTTAAATATCCCCAGTATTTAGGGTTTATTTCCTACTTTGAAGAAACACCAGTGTTTGTGATAAAGCTGCTTGTAATGAAAAGGCATGATTTAATTTAACCTGAAAGCCTCTCCCTTGTGCAATACACTGCTTAAACACCAATCTGCTTATAAACAGGTGGTATACAGCAATACATTATACACATGCAGGTTGCCATTAAAAGATAAGCATTTACCAACAGTTGCCACACACTACTATGTGGAGCCCTACTTAAATTCTATAGCTACAGAAACAGTGCCACTTCGTAATATTTTTATACATCAGCATGGTAACCCGTGCCACTTGCTGGGTGACTTTCACCCTGCAACTGCTAATAATAAGGAAGCAAGATACTCAGTAAAACAGGTCAGCACTTTGTCAGAGATGCAGTTGGTTTTGCAGTTGAGGATTTTTTATTTATCTTTATCCAAAATATAATTTTCAGTACCAGGAGATGCCCATGTCAGAGGTTCTTCAGAAACTGTTAATGCTGGCTTTCTGAGTGCCCTCCTTTCTGTACCCACAACTCCTAAAGATCCTCACCTTTGAAGCAGTTACCTTGCTAGGTCCCTGCATTAGGCTCTGGCAGCCTATGGAGTTCTGTCCCTCACAGCATTATTTATTCCTATTTGCATTTGTTACTTACTTTTTATTCAGTAACTCAACTGTTAGAGGTGTATATCCACTAAATGCCATGTCTGCTTGCTTTTCAAATCTGTTTCAAGGGCAGTCACCAATTGAAAAATCCCTTCTGAAAATGCTGGCTGAAGGCATTATTAGAAAGCTAAACTGATTCCCTTTATTCAAAACACACTGTTCTGAGTTGAGGAAAAACATTACAAGCAACTTCAAGCAGTTCAGCTTGCCATTCTAATGCAAAACAGGTTCATTTCATTGTACCCACTGGATTTCATGTATTCCTCCATCTTCAGTCAGGTACATACACTTGGCAAAAACTATTCCTTAAAATCAATTTTTTCTGTTACTGTATTTGTCTTTCAATTCCAGGTAAATAAATAAATTCTGTCTTGAGTAGAGATTTCTTAAGGGAAGGAAAAGCAACCTCCATGCATGCTGAACAAAAGGCAGTTGTGGGACTTTCTGGTTGTCTATATTCAGCTCTGATATAAATTTTTTTTCCAACTGAGATACCCATGGAACCATAACTGCTGCTAAAGTGCAGTGCTGTAAGCCCATGAAGTGTGTGCCACATGGCAGGAGCTTTCACAAAACATTTTAGGTATTTTTGGCTTTTTATCAAAAAGAACATCTTCTCCTTCTGGCTTTGCCACGGTGACACCGGTGGCAGGGAACACATTCTGTACAGAGACCACCTGTCTGCTGAAGCCCTGTTTGCTGCTCTCCAAACATACATTTAAAATGTTAATTGAACTTAAAGCAATAACCTCAATGAAAGGCTATAATTCAACAAACTCTGAAATAACAAATGTCTTCAGGTTACACTTTCTGCAATGCTGTTTTCTCTGTAGGTAGTTTCCAATTTAGATGTACACCAAAAATGATACACCAGTTATTCTGAAAGATGGCTTTAAACATGAATTAGTCAATTCCCTTTTCTTTTTTCCAGCATACATAAATATACTGCTGTTACTCCGGCCTTCCGCAGAGCAAAATCCTTGTGCTTTGAAAAAACACAAAATACCTTGGAGAAGTAACTGGACAAAACATGGTTATATCACGTGTGTCCTGGTACTGAGGCCTATAGGGGGTTGATTTACACATACTTGTGATTTACATGTAATTGTCTCCTGTTACAGTAGCATCTATTGGTCCAAATGAAAGCTTTCCTTTTATTTCTAGTGCATTCATTTCTCCTCAATCCTGACTAACCAATGGCTTTTTACATCTGAGGGAAAGGACTCTATCATCCCTCCTGCTCTGATCCAAGACTCCCCATGTCACCAGTGTGGCTTCCTGATGTTAGCAGGGCTGGTCCTATGCAGGAGTCTGTTTTGGGCTGGAAACACTGGTGTGCACATCATTTTAGATAGTTTAGGCACAGCATACCTGAGAACTGGTGGAAGGTTGGGACTTCTGGGAGAGATTGCAAGGATCTGAGGAATGCCTATGCTTCATAGCTATCACATAATTACTTCAGAGTTAAATACCCAATGGTTTGTGACCTGAGTATAAATTTCCAGATATATCACTATGTGAAAATAAAATGATCTTTTTCTAATACTGCAACTACTGGTACAAAAAATGAGTTATGTGCTCTGTGAAGAATTACAAGGTCACTACTGAACATTAAATCAAGGGGCTGGCCACCTGTCAGACCTTGTTCTGTAGCTGCAATAAATGGCTGTACACAAAGTCACCTACATTCCTTGCCAGCAACTCCAAACACAGACTGTTAACACCCAAGGGAGAATATAAAGCTTATCACTCTTATCACTTGTACAGAATTCTATGCAAATATCAACTCATGCATTTTGTGAAACACAGTATGAGAATATAATATGTGTGCTGAAAAGGATGTACATATATCCATGTAGCTGATAGGAGTTTCTGGCCTTAAACTAATCTGACATAAAGAGACATTTCTACTAAACTATGTTTCTACCAAATTATTCCCATTTCTGCAATATTTCAAAGAAGACTCTTTCCAGACACTCTATTACTCCTTTTGGTAGCATGTGGAAAACTTGCAGTAGAACACAGTACAGCAAATGCTCAGTTACCAGGGCTGATGGGGCAGCAGCTTAACCTGAATAAAGCAACTAACAAAGACACTGTAACAGAGAAAATGAAGGGGGGGGGGGGGATAAAATACAGAGCTGGCACAGACTCACATGGACCACATACATACCAGACAGGGATAAGTATGTCAAACTGAGCTGGAATGCTTCCAAACACACCTGCACCCAGGTAAGCTCAATGACAGCCTGGATTGCCTGCACCAGGAGAACAAGAGAGCTGATTTCATAAGAAACTGTGCAGCTGGCAAGTCTATTTTCTGTTCCTTTAATTAAAATACAGAGCACTGGCTAAATGGTAAACATTTAATTAGATTTGTTTCAATATTAATAAAACACATGAAAAATGCACTAAGAGCCAGCTAATTGGGGGCTCTCAAAAAGTAGCTGTAAATGAGCAATTATAATACAATTGGGGTGTGGTTCCTCAGGGATCCCCAGGACTGATGCTTCTTAATATTCCAGCCAAAGGTTTAGAAATTATTAAAAAATCCCAGGCAATAAAACGTGCAGATGACAGAAGGAGTGAAATCCCAGCAAATTACAGTGAAGAGCAGCCAGTATCAGAGAGTGAGCCAAGCTGGCGGGTGAGCTGGAGTCACTCACACTGAATGGCTTTTATACAGCCAAACACAGGATTGCATATTTCGAAATACAACACACAGGTTACATTTTCTGGGGAAAAAAGGGAGTCTCTAAATCACACAGATTTCAGAACTGCCTGAACACCAGGCAGTGTTGTTGTTGTGTGAAGCTGAAACACAAAGGATACAATTTTTATTTCTATGGGATATTGGTTAAATCAGTAATAAAATGCTATACTCAGGTTTCTGCCTTCAAAAAGCAAATAGAAAAATACACATAGTTTACATTGACAAGCAACTACAATTATTCTGGGGCTGAAAAAAAAAATTCCTCACCTAGAGAGATGTGGGAGTCCCTACCTGTTTAGCTTATGGAAAAAGATCAGGAGGTGAGCTGATTACATGGTACACGCCATTTCTGCAGAGAGGAAAATGCTGGCTATGAGAGCTCTTTGAGTCAGCTGGAGGAAGCATAAGATGCAACAACATCTGCAATTTAAAACTGTGTTCAAATTAGAGATAAAGGTAACAGAGAATTAGAGATAAAGCTGGTATTATTCCTTTTAATACTGGGAAGTAACCAGCTTCTTGGGGGACAGCTGCACTTCTGCAAAGCTTTGGAGCAGTGCCAGGATAGTGTACAGAGGACCGGAGCCTTGTGCTCACCCATCCCACGGCTGCAGGAGCTCCAGCCTCACAGGGGCTGGAACTGCTTCTGAAACTCAAAACTGGGTCGGAAGATAAGCTGCGGTTGGGGAAGTTACTGAGCTCAATGACAGGCAAGTTGATGGTACTTCAGGGCCTCAGCATACAGGAAATCAGTGCTAATGATGTTTCAAGGCTTCTTTTGCCCTTGAAAAATCTATGAATCAATAGGTAAAATGGGGCAAAGTTTTAAAGCAGTGTTTCCCTGAAATACATCATGGGGTTTATTGAATCACAGGCAAATCACTGAAGATCAAGATTTTTCTCCCCATGTACCATGTAACACTGCAGTGGTGCTTCTGCACAGCTCAGAATTTGGATGCGTTTACATTACCAGGTGCAATTACACACAAAGCAATAACGTTATGAAGAGCAAGTTACTGAAGCTGTTCTGTCCAAAAAAGTATATTGCCAAAAATTTCAGCTTTTTTCCTCAGCTGACAGGGGTTCAGTTGAAAAGCCAGATCAATCAAGGGCATTTTTTCCACAGGTTTCACTTCAGAGTCTGAGCAGAAACTTCAGTTCAGGACAATACTTTAAAATGGGTTTAATTTTCACAGAATTTAGTTTGCACAATTCCAGGCACATGCCAACATGCAGTCCTGCATTTTTCTTGAATAACTCCTTGAAAAGCAGCTCCTTTTTCTTTTTTAAACTTGAAAATGGAAAGTAATTTTTTAATCTCTATTATCCAAACAGTTACCAGCTCCATCATGAACATGCATCCACAGAAATTCAGTATTTTTAAATGCACTGATTTGAACATTTGCTATTGGCTACACAAGTGACCTCAACAAAATCCTACAAGTTTTTCTGTGAAACAGAGGCTTCAAGTAAAGTTCCTCTGAAAATTCTGATTTTGTCCTTGTCAAATCCTGCAAAAGAGCTCACCTGGCACAGTGTGGGGCTTGGCCAGTTCCTGCTAACAACAAAACCAAGGAGAACATTGAAGACATCAATCAAAGCAGCCAGGTTTTCACTGCACTCTCCCAACAGCTGGTTGGAGAGCAGTTGTCTACTAATCTAGAGGTATTTTAGGCAAGAAGTCTAATCCCGATTTCCTGCTTTATTTCTTGCATCATCAATGGGAGTTGCACCTTGGGTTTCTAGCTCTCTTTCTTCAGTTAAGGGACTAAATCCAACAAGCGGATGTGCTAACAGAGGAATATGCTCTTGCAAAGCATGGCTTTAGCATGCTTAGCTAATGCTTGAAATCATGGATGATTTTTGGAAGGAGAGAAACCAATTTTGAACATTGCAAAAACAATTTCAGTAACATAAACCTGAAGGGAGAATTTTATTCCCTAGAGAGTTAAATGCTTTTGATATTCCCACTGCGAGGTGCCCAGCTTAAAAACCCCAGGCTGATAGTGCCGAATTCAGGTGAATGGAAGAGAAGGCTGCTTTCAAATTATAGATAATTCCAAAAGCTTCAGCTACAAGATACCAGTGTGGAAAGGCTCTGCAAACAGTAAATACTAGTTGTATATCAGCATGTGAGTCTAAATGCCAGGCACAGAATCTTTAGAAAGCAGGAACATGTGTGGTCCCTGGTACAAGGTTTGTTTATTCCACTGCAGCCTCATGTGTCGGAAGCCACCAGCTCTGTGCATCTTAACAGCAACACCGTGTCATTCAAAGGCCTCTGACATGAGCTTTCCTGCATGCATGTGATCAGAACTTGGAGCAATGGGTAGAATGCATTTTAGGCTAAAGAAACAGAAAAATGGAGAAGCAGCTCTTAGAATTCGCATCTGCAATATTTCTGACACTGTTTAAGATGCCATGGCCTTTTCCACTGGCTTCACACTTTCTTCACTGTGGCAATGAAAGCCTGCAAAGAAGAGAATCAGAAGAGCTTTATTCCTAGAGTTCACCGGCCATATTCTCTTCTGTCTAGCACTGATGTAAATGAAGAAGATTGCCAGAGCTGGCAGATCCAAGGTATGAAACAGGCACAGAGGCAGGGGACTGATTTCACTTCAAAGCATCTTTGTTTCACTCTGCCCTTTTGTCTACCTCCTCCGTTGATTGCCTTGGAGCAGCAGGGAGGGCTGCAAGTGAAATTATTCCTGAACTTGGACCATTATCAGCTTTTCTGGCTGTCTGGGGAAGGGAGCAGCACAAGCAGCTTGCAGTGTCGGCTCCCGCACAAGGATCGTGGATGTGCACGGAGCGACACACACTCTCAAGCACAGATGCTTATAGTGGGACCTTGCATTTGTATCAACCTGCTGGAACCACTCTGGCATTGCCCAAAACCTGGCAAGCAGTGGGCTCTCCTCCAAAATTGAGCCTTTGCTCTTTTGGATACACCTCGGAGGAGATTTTATGTCTGCTACTGATGCCAGTGATGCCAAAACACTAAACCGCATTTTAGGCTGTAGAACCAGCTGGAACAATGAAGTACCTGATTCTGACATTCATGGTGGTTTGCAGCCTTTGTCCACAGAAATACTCTCTGCCAGGGCCTATTGCTGAGGTGGTCTCAATGAAACAGCCCTAAAAATTCCCAGGGCATAAGCTGCCCCCCCCAGGTCCTGCCAATCATGGCTAAACATGGCACATGATGTGCCATGGCTTACATGACCACACACTTCCACAGACTTTCCCAAATTACTATTAGTATGGACTTGGCAGTGCTTCCATAGCAGATTTGGTTGGTTCACATTCCCAGATTGATGTAGCCTCTCCTGTAAAGATTTGTAGATAAGAAGTAAAACCCACAAATTCTTTTCAAAATATTCTGACATGGGAAGTCCCAGAGGGCTTTCCTTGACATCTCCTGCACTTAGGATATTGTCAGTAATGCCAAGCAAGGTGTACTTACACAGTTCCAGTGGACTTAACCAACATTTGCATTGGATAGGAGACACCTGAGATTCAAACAGTAAATACATACACATGCTGGATCACACCATGAGTCACAGTCTATGCAGAAAGGAACCCACTTACACAGTGGGCATCATTTGCAGCAGTGAAAACTAGCAAGGCTGGGCACAGCAAGCACCCACACTGCCTAGCAGATTATGAAAAGTGACATGTGAGCCAAAATTGAGAAGTATATACCTCATTTAATTATATTCTATACTGATTTCCACTCTAAGGTTATGTTCAATGTTCATTTCTCCAAGTCGTATGTGCGTGCTTAATACATGTGTGCATCCCCACACAGACAGGTATTCAATTATAGGCTATTTTAGATGGTATGCTCATTGTTTCTCAAAGCCTTAACACCCTTGTTAAACCCATTTTAGCCATTTGTTGGCTTTCTGTATGCTGGGGTTTAGATTTTTACTTACATAAGCTGTGAAGACATGAAGAAATGGTTTGGATTAGCTAATTTAATCAAATTTCACAGGACTCATGAATAATTCTGAAATGGAATCCAGTTTCTTGGAGGAGACTTATGTTTACTAAATTAAATATAGCCCAACTGTGCACCACTTCATCCCAAGTAAGGAAAAATAAAGCAAAATAGGCATGGCTATCTTTTAATGAAGCTGCCTTGGTATGCAGCTCTCAATCATCACTGAAATAATACTGTTTATCCCAGTGATCAAGCACAAATGGCAAAGCACGAATTGTTCCTTCTCCATGTTAGAAATCAACTCAAAAGGAATCAAAAAATGATTGAAGAAAACTGATCTTGGGTACATACATCCTTTGGTCTTGCTGTGGGAGCTAATATTTGCCTTCTTTGCTTTCAGGGTGTGATTTCAAAAGTACTCAATTCTGGTTCCTCTGGAGTCACCAGTAAAACTTTCATGAGCTCAAAAAGGTAGCATTGATGTTGGTTGCTTTTTTTAAAAGAGCTTATTACCTTGGTGTCACAGAAGCATTTGTCTTGAAGAACTGGCAAAGGTTAAAAGAAAACCCAATAACAGAACAAATGAGTAAGAATCAAGTCTTTTTCTTGAAGCAATAACTCATAAAAGGGTACAGGCATTCCCTCACCTTCAAAGGTTTTATCAATTCTGCCTACAACTGATCATTACCAGTGATGAGTGATTTTTAATATGCAAATAAGATAGCTGGCTGCATTTACAAATGTGTCAAGTTTCCAGCCAGAAGGCAGACAAGATGAGCCTCAGATCCCAAGCTGGAACATTGAGGAGCAGTGCAGCTTGGCAGGCTCCTGGAGGAAGCCTTATCTCAAGTAGCTGTGCTCTGGTTTTGAGGGTGACAGGTGAGATATACACGAAAGCAAGTCAGTCTTACATAAAATCTGTTACAACACAAAGCATCTGGCTAAAAACATGTTGCTGCTTTGAAATTATGGGGACTCGTCAAATGGTCTTTACCCAGAGTCTCAACCTTTTTTATTTTTCATGAGTTCCCAACACACAATCATCAAGCTTTTTCTTGGCTGTATTGAAAGCTAAAAAGGCAACCAGTCATTTAAACATCCTTGAGGGACACCTTCTGATATGGTAAGCAATCCAGAATGCCCCTATACTGGGAATGCTCAGAACAGTATGTCTGCTGTGGTGTCACTTCTGACATCTGATATAAACTTCTTCCCAGCCTGTATCTGAATTTCAGTGTTGATACATCCTGAGGGTACTGTTTAATAGCACGGTATTCATTCTGAATGCACTTTACTGCATTACAGAACATTTTACTTAAATGCTTCATGTCACTACTGTTCACTAGAATTCAGTATCGCTGCAAGAATCATAAGAATCATCAAAATACTACTGAAGGTGAATAACTCTAGGGAAGGGAAATAGATAAATGGATCAAACAAATTAATCAAAGTACACAGATATTTCAGGTTTGAAATCAAATGCACTAAAATAAAGAGAATGTAATAAAACCAGAGAGTTATTGGCTATATTGTGAAGAGCACGCCATACTCTCCAAATTCTCTCTCTCTCTCTCTTCAGAGATATAGACACAAGACAAGAGGATAACTATTTCTTTGAGGTTCATTTCTCATCTAAAGTCAAAATATTGATGAGCTTGTACCAGCAAGCTGCTTACTCCAGCAGCTAGTTATGATGCCATAGACAGACCATTGTGATTCAAGGACCAGCTGGAGCAGCAGGAACAAATGCAAAGCAAACAATAACATCTGTGCTTCCACAGCAGCACAGTGGCTTTAGCAATACAAGACAAAAAAGAATACGCAGAAGAGAGGAACCAGATGAGAGAAATTCAGAAAATCTATGATGTTCACAAATTCTATAGACACAGTGTTTTTAAGATGAGACTAAGTGGTCCTCCAAGCAGTGTACAAACATAGAAAAACGTAGGGAACAATGAAGGGAAAACTTACAAATACAATTCACTGTAACAGAGGATCAGGGAAAATCTGTGGCCATATTTATACTGTTCCATGTTGAGTGGATGACAACACTAAGAATAAAAGGAGTACTTACATCCTGAGCTGCCATTCGTTGGAACCAAGGTGAAGTTGGAGGCCCAGGGGTTACGCACGATATCCTGCCAATGAATGGTGTCCGCGAAGCAAAGAAATTTGTTCTGGCCAACATACACCCCTCCATTCAGTATTTCTGCATAAAAGAACAAGAGAACATACTTGTAAGACTTTAGACAGAGAGCTGATCGAATCTATTGCTGCTCTGTGTGCTGGAGAGAGAGGACAGGAAATTTAAATGCAAAAAATTCTTACTGTAATCTCACTTAATGCTTTGAAAACTGGAGGCCAAGTAGGTTAGAGTATTTGTAAACAGGAACCCTTTATTTACATGCGAAAGAAACCTAATGAAGACAAGTCATACAGTTGCAAAACTGGGCTTACCTGTTCTTCCAGTGTAATCATATAGGGAACAGTTCTGTTATTTGTGGGTAAAATAACCTTTAACACTTAAATGAATTTTAAAAATGAGCAATCACTCACACTATACTGTATTTAATTAATACACAGAAATGCTTAAAACTTATAATAATGTCCTCCACTGAGCCCACAGTACACGAGAAAGGTCCAGACATCACAATGTCTGGATATTTAATGATAAAAATTTAATGATATTTAATGATAAGTCTGTGCTGCTTGATCCAAAATACCCAAATACTCAGTAGCAATGATCCACATCTCAATACTGTGATCCAAAACTGCCATTGATGTGCCTTGCTGGAAGCTTTGTGTTGAAGGGAGATGGCTTCTGAGCAGATTTTCACGTTGTGGGTTGTTGTGTTTGGTTTTGTGTTGCATTTTGCTGTTTGGTTGTTTGGTTTTTTTTTAATTTGTGTGTTTATATGAATTTATTTTAAAAAATGCTTTGTTGCCTTGTCTCTGAAGACTTGGCTTGTCAAATCTCAACATGAAAATGATCTTACAGTTGTTGGTTGTAGCATGAGGCTTTCCTCTGAAGCATTATCTTGGTTTTTTACCCTCTAAACTCTTGTTCAAATTCACAATTGCTCTACTTAACCTGGCTTTCCTATTTCCAAAGCAGAGGACAATCCACATGACTTTCATTAAAACTAACAGGAGCTATGCAGCTAAAACCTTTGGCACGGCTTATAGTCACAGATTCAAGCCTCAGCAAAGAAATGTTGAAGGTTAGTTACTAATGACACCTTAGAATGACATTAAGTGGTGCTATACAGCCAGGAGTGTCACACTGCTCACAGAGACATTAAGAATAATTCTTGACTAGGGTAGTAATGATTAAGGTCATCTGATAGCACTTATCTCCCAGGAAAACCTTCAAAAGCTGTAGTGGGAATGCTTATGTTAACAAACAACAAGGGAGGAATACTGCATTTAATTTTATTTTTTTTTAATGTTGGGATTTACAGGCTACAGCAAGTAGAAGAGGCAGCCCAAACAAAGAATGTATTAAATAAAGGGTCATTTTTAAATACATCTTTCCACCATATTAATCAGTATTAGTATTTCTTAGAAACCTCTGGTTTAAAAGCTTGGCTTTTCATTGAAAAGGGTCTTAAAATGAAAACAACAATAATAATCTTATACAGAAAGGAATCTGGATTAGAGATATAGCAGTGATCTGTCTGTATGATATTCTTATGATCCCTGAAAAAAAACATACAGCATCTGTTAGCAATTCTGCTCTGGGAAAAAGGTGGGGCTTAGAGGACACTTGAAAACATAACTAGTGATGATTTCTCTGTATTATTGCAGCTATACTGGATTAGCTAATCTATTATGGCCTAGATTTTGATTAAAAATAACATCTAAAAAGCCATGAAAATCTGTAAAATCTACATATGTAGCTTCTTAAACACTTGCACACGATTCCACATGGTTCCTCTTTCAATTGATACACCTAAGATGGCATAATTTCTGGGTTTCAGAGTATTCACTCATGACAATAACTATCAAAGTTTTCTTCCTGCTAGGAACTTTAATACATTCTTGTATACCAGGCAGGATCTCAATCTGAAAGTAATTCTACTGGTTTCAATTTGTGGAGAAAGACTTTTCAGCATAAAAGTAACCAGAAAGTGTCCCCTCTGTTCTTTAAGAGAAGCTGACAGCTTTCACTGTGATTTACTAAAAGTAAACACAGAAAATACTCTGACTTGCCACATCACTGAATAGTTTTGTTCCTGCTGCTCTTTCCCAAAAATGTGCTGCAGTACCTCCATTTGCCTTGCACTGTACCTAATTTTTCACAGGGGACAGGATTAAAGTTTACAGGTCTATTCATCAGCTGAGGCACTAATAAACCCGAGTAATAATATCAAAGGTGGGCTCTTGTGGATATTAACTAATCCTGAGTTCAAAGTTTAGTACAATTTTTAAAGTACTAGTGCTTGACTCTTCCTGCTCCCTGGGATCCAGACTCATTTCCATTCTACCTTCCCATTCCAGCCTGCTATCTTAATTTTCTTTATGCTGAGTCCTCGGTATGTGTAAATCAGCACAGATGCATTGGCTTCAGTGACTTAAACTCAAATGCATTTTGCACTTCTTTGCCCTCTTTTAGCAAGAACAATGCCTGGGAAGACCTAATAAACCCTGTTACATGTTAAGCAAATGAAGCACAAATGTAATCAATATAAAATAGAGCTACTGTATAATGAACTCATCATCATAAAGTCATCATCTCATTTTAATTTACAACCCTGAAAGTGAGAGATAAAGTTAAACAATGAACAGGAGGAGAAAGGAAGGATCTCTGCCTGCACAGGAGAGCTAGCAAAGGAAGCCAGGCAGAAATAGGTTTCTTCTCCTGTGTGCAACACCTGAGGTACCTTTCAAGTGAACTCTTGCCGAGGCTGGAGCAGGAGAGAGAACGAAAAGTCCTCAAGTGAATTTTGTGAAGAAAGAAGCCTCTTCCTGCCTAAGAAGCACTAAAAAGGACTGCAGTGAAATATATTTTAATATACCTTTTGGGGAGAGTATTTTTGTCTTCTAGAATAATTTTTTGTGACACTGGAAAATTACTAGTTGCAAAACAACCCTGCTGCCTGGGACAGCAGGCAGAACACTGGGCTCGACCAATTGCTGCCTGAAACACCACCAGTCCCGCACTGGCAGCAAGTGTCACCCTCAGGCTTCTTCATTGCTCAGGGACACAGAGTTACAAAAGGGCATTTTCAAGCACAGGACCCACTAGCTTTCAGTGGGAAAAAAAGTTCATAAAGCAGTCAGACAACTCTGCTTGCCTTCCTGTAAGGTACTGATGGCTACACTTTAGAGTACCAGTATCTCCCATTTCGGCTCCAGGGCTGAAACGGTGCCCTGAGCAAAGGAGTAGCACCAAGGTCTTCTCCACTTGATTCTGAAGTGAATGCAAAATCTTATGATCATCCTTATTAGAGCTACTTTACTGGCTTAAAAGCAGTATAATTCTGTAAACAAAGTTATTTGAAAATAAATCAGCAAACGCACTTCACACTGACTTCTGTCATTTTGCTTATTGCTGTCAAATGATTTTGGGGAACTTACATCTACATATTATTAAAATACTCTCAAATGGTTATTGATTCAGGAAGCTAAATCAGACACGTATTATCTGTTACAGCTGCTATTTTCTTACTTTCATTAGCCTTGTGAACCATTCCCACAGAACTTTGGGAACCTACCATACAATAAAACAGGAGAAATGGAAACGTACAGTCTTTGGCTACCCAGAATCACAAGTATCACCCACTGTCCATAAAGCGCCAGGGAACACAAATAGGTACGTCACACACAATTTATACTCAGCATGTCAAGTTCAAAAAGGGGCTTGGGATGAGTTTGATTGGAGTCAATGAAAACACTTAACCAGCTACCAAAGCTTAAGATCACTGTAAATAAAGCAAAGGGACACTGGCTCTGTGAGGGTGGTGTCTGGTTAGATCCAAGATGGAAAACACTTTCCTTCATGCATCTGTTAAAAGGGCATTTTCTTCAGCTGAGTTTTTCTTGTGTACAGTGTAATCCCTCATGGTGTGTTATC
Organism: Platyrinchus mystaceus; assembly: GCA_035041135.1. NCBI lineage: Eukaryota > Metazoa > Chordata > Aves > Passeriformes > Tyrannidae > Platyrinchus > Platyrinchus mystaceus. The sequence continues at coordinate 2,362,923 of JAWWLV010000002.1, forward strand.
TAATTTCTAATGTGGATTAAATTGGCAAAACATGTTCATATTCTGCAATGTACCCTGAAGTAAAAGTTATTCGTTTGTGTTTATATGCAATGGGGGCTGTAAACATCTATTTAGCTGTAGAATCTGTTTCTAAAATTGGTATAAAATTGGTTATAAAAGGGCTATTGCTATTCAAGGTTGCAAATTAAAGAGCTCTTCTCTGGTGCTATGAAGCCAGCTGGCATGATAAACTGGAAGAAGGCATGTGAGAGGGAAAAGAACTAGCTCCAAAGTGGGCAGAGAGCAGGGAGGGAGTTAAATAGGAAAAACTGTTGGACATGGCCACTATAACCACTCCAAAACCAAACCAGAAGATATCTTACACCTTCCAAGCTGATTGACTGCTAAAGAAACAACAGCTGTCCTTTATACTACATCACATACAGGTATACCCTGTACATACATATTATATAACACATGCTGATGATACCTTAATTTCCAAGGTCAGCCGCACTAGAGCTGAAGCACCTTTGCAGGATGACAGTGCTGCATCTTCACTATCAGCACCCAGGTGATGGGGATCTGTTGTCTGATACTGTATCACTCCCAAAACACTCCCATATTTCACTCAAGATGCTGAATACATTATCCAAAAACAGCTTTGGCCTGGAAAATTCATGCCAAACCAAGTCTTTCGATCTCTCAGAATAGTTGAGTGCTGATGACCCACTGGGAAAGCACTTCAGGTCCATCATTAATAAGCTCTGTCTTAAAGGGTAATGAGAACTGGGTGCTTTAGGAGACAATAGCTCATCCATCATCAATCAAGTTCTCAAGTTTTTATACAGATGATTTAAGAAGAGTTGGACTGTGTAAAATTGAAATGTCACATTTGTATTGGGAGATGGGGGGAGTTTGGTAATGAAAATGAGAGTTTTAACCTTCTCCATTTCAGCTCAATGACCATACTCAAAAGCTCATGGATGTGGAATCCGTGTCCCAGCTAGAAGCCCCAGACAGCCTTCAATCTCAATTACACAATTTCAAGTAAAGATTATTTGGGTCATTAGCTAGAAGTCAGTTTCAAGGCTTGATGGTAACAGCAAGATATTCTTTATTTCTATCAAAAGCAATCAGTGTTATGTGCAGCCCGTGGGTCTGTGCTTCTAACTGCTCAATAACTAATGGCACTGGATTGTAGAACCTGAGCATAAATCTTCCAGTCCTAGCTTCTTATTTTGCTGCTTAAATAAAAACAGAGTCATTTGATTACCTTTCACTGAGTTCGATGGGGTACTCTTTTCAGCACAAACGTGTGTGAAGATGGGCTCACAGGGTCCTTGCAAGTCATTTAGCTACTTCATTAAACAACAGCAGGCTCTGGGCAACTGCTTTTTTATAGTCATGTCTCAAAAGGGAATATCTGTTTCATGAACAGGTTCAGCCACATTAAACCAACTCAAAGAAGACATGTGTACCTGCTCAGATTATTCCTCTGTCTGTGCATGCCTCGAATTCCTCCTTTTCACAAACTTTTTAAAATGAGACTCCAAATCATTTAGCTGGTTACTTTATAAAAGAAAACAACACCGCAAATTATCCCAGCCCTTGTGGTGTACATGCCAGAGCAATAGGCCCATTTCACCCTGCACCCTGAGCAGTTACTGAGGCAACTGGGCACAAAATGCAGCTACAAACTCCCAAAGGGTTCAGTGCATGGAGAAAGTGATGCAAAATACTATGGAAGAGAGTAGAAACAGCTGAATCAAACAAGTAACACTAAACCCCTTCACCCATCCAAAAGGAAAGAAAACAGTTGGGTATAAGCTCAATTTAAGATGTGCTTCTTTTCACCAGAAATAGTCCTGTTCTGAAGTGTAATTGTTTTGGTTCTTTAACTCTACACACTTGGCTTGTGCTAAAGGAAATGGTCTCTCTCCCTAATCCCACTAGATTCACTTGTCTTAGCGGTTTCTCCATTTAAAACACCTTGCAGTGACCACAGCAGATTCTGCCTACTTGGATCTCGATTCCCCAAGGTGTGTCGGCCCATGTTTGCATTTAAATCATCCCCTTCCCCTCCACTCTGGAGGAGGCTTCCTGCTCTGTAACAATTACTCTGCTTTGATGAGGGAAGATGAAAAGGTGCACTGATTCCAACCAACACTGCTTTTGTTAACCACACACCTGCCTTCAGTAGTACATATCTTGATGTTAAATAACAACAGGGTTGACACAACAGTGAATGAACAGCCTCAGCTCCACCATTTCCTTTGCAGATGGTTAACTGCAGGAGCAGTGGTACCTGTTTACAGTTACCCACCTCATTTGTTTCCTTCTTTTCCCATCATGAGCTTTTCAAAGCTGTTTGACCCTATTGACTTTGCAGGTGAGGAGCTTTCCTGTAATATATTGGCTCTGTTACAGGGATATTAATTTTCAGGAGGAGATGCTAATTGCCTCTCTTTGTCCAGTCAAATTCTGAACCCAGTGTTAGAAGCAAAGCGCCAGAGTTACTGTTTACTTAATAGAATTTATGGGGTTGACAGGTAGATTAACGGATTTAAACCTTAACATTGTAGCAATCCAAATCCTGTGGGTTTCTCCAAATCAGGAAGAGAAGAAGAAGAGGTCCTGGCTGTCTTGTGGGTGGTAAGGTGGACATCAATCAGCAGTGCACCCACGCAGTGCTGAAGGGTGGTTACACAGTGGGTGCAGAGCCAGCAGGTGAGGGAGGTGACTGCAGGGTACTCATGAAGATGCATCTGAAGCACTGGGTCCATTTTGGGCGCCATTAGCACTACACAGATGTTGCCAAACTACAAGAGAGTCCAGAGAGTCCATGGTAGAGGCTGGAGGACATATGAGAGGTGAGAGGACCTGGGCTTGTCTAGCCTGAAGAAGTGCTGACTGCAGAGGGGGGACTCCTAATTGCAGCCTGCCTCTGCCTAAAGAAAGACTACAGGGGAACACAGACTTCTTGGAAGTGCACAGCCTAAGCACAAGAGGCAACAGGCACAAGCTGCAACATGGGAAAAACTGATCAGAAAAATATCCTGCACGACAAGAGTGTGGTAAAGCACAGGAGCAGCATGACCAGAAAATTGGTGCTATCGCCATCTCTAGAGATTTTAATAAACAATGAAAAACCTGATCCTTGCCTGAAGTTAGTCCTGCTCTGAAAGAAGATTGGACCAGATGACCTCCAGATATCCCTTCCAACTCAAATTATTTTGTCCTCCTACGATTATTAATCATCTACTATCACAGTACTTACAATACTCCATAAGCAATCCATTCTCTAAATTTTTATGAAAGCAAACCTAATTTTAAAATTTTATCTACTGAAAATAATGTGGTAATACAAACCACACATCTGGAAGATAACATATTTAAAAGCACATCCCATGCATGTATGAAGAAATGCTACAGTGTTTTAAATACAGAATCTATGTCACTGTCTCTGTCCCCCATTTCATGCAAAGGGGACATCTGGACTAAGAATCATTACAGCTTTCAATATGAAAAGAACTGCTGCCCTTCAATCTTTTGATTTTTGGTAGCAAAAAAGAAAATTGTATTCATTTAAGTTGTTGCAGTGAATCACTGATGAGTTTCAAATTACTGTCTAAGGAAAGCGTGACACATTGCCGGCTCACCCCAGAAGGCACACACTCTTGAGGTCAAAAAGAGCAGCAATAAGCCAACAACCAGAAATGAGCATTCATTTCATTCACAGGAGCCATGACTTCCTATTCAGGCATCACAGACCTCCCTGATGGGAACATCTGCATCCCAGTTACCAGTGATGGTGTGTTCATGAAGAGATGAGCTGTTTCTGCAGGGTGCTGGTGTGTGCCTCTTCAGAGAGCCCTCCTACAACACACCTTGGGAGTGCTTACCTTTAAGCTGTTCCAAAAAATCATACCTCTGAGTATGCATTTCAGCAAGAATGCACAGCATCTGATTATACAAAAATCACTAAAACTTCTGCATCCAAAACAAATCATCTTTTCTTTCACCCTGTTCACATAAGGTGCAGAAGGGGAGATGACATGTTCCACACTTGGGGGCACCAACGGAGCAAAGTCTCCGAGTGTCCCAACAGGCCCCAGAAAGCCTGGAGGCTCTGGTGGATACCCCAGTACCGGAATTTATTTCTGCTGCCTGTTTAATAATGAGCATCCCGTAGGACACAATCTGGTGTAATGACCCAAAGCAGCTGTATCAGCGCTTGCCTTGCCCGTGTCTTTCACAATGCAGCCCTTGTTTTCTGCATGAGGCATCTTCCAAATTTGTTCAGTGAAGACTGAACAGACCTTGGTGTCACTTTGCTCTCTTGAAATGCTATCTATGCCCTCTAGCATGTTACATAGCCAACACACAACCAAGCCACCCTTCCTGACTCATCATGATGGCTTCACGTTCATTTCTCCTCATAAGTTGTCTAGAGCTTCTGCTGCGATTGAAGCATTTCTCCACATGAATGGTTTCTGCTCCTGAGGGGCAGTATGTTTATTTGACAGCCCTACAACAAAATTAGTGCCTTCCAGAAGAGTTTCCTAGTACCTCCAGGGCACTTCCATTGGCTGCAGATTCACCCACAAACTCTACAGAGAACCACCAGTCAAGGCATCCTGGTGGTCAGATCATAGATAGATCCTTCAACCATCCTCCTTCACCTATGACCAGCTGTTTTGCTGCCTCAGAGTCCTACACCTTACTGTCCCACTGCTACAACAGGGACTCATCCCACTTCCTTCCTTCCCTGACATCAAGGGCAGGCAGCCAACAATCAAGGGAATCTGAAGAAATATGGGGAGGCAGTGAATAGAGAGTCCTACTCCAAGAAAGAAAAAGTGGAAGCTGGTGCTCAGAGCCACCTAATAGGTATATGGTCCACTGAGCCAAACTGAACCCTTAAGGATTCCATCTCTCCACTGAAGACTATCTAACATTTCCTATCATCTATGTGGGCCAAATTTGAGAAACACCACTGAGAGAAATTATTTTTATTTTTTACCCTAAAGTTTTTACCAGGTTCTCTCCTCACAGGATATTCATCTCATTTCTCCACACAGGATGAGGCTACATACTTTGATTGATTCACTTTTGTGTCGCCAAGACAGACACAAGCATTTTAAAACCCTCTCCTTATCAGAACATTTACTATATAATATTTTGATCAAACTTTTAATGTTTCATATCTGCTGGTGGCAGCTCTCAATTTATCTTTTCCATCTGCTGAAATAAGTAACTGTGAGACTACAATGTCCCTGTTCCCCTGGCATCAGCTTTTTATATGAGTAAATGTTGCATGGCAGTTTGCTTGCCATCACTGCTGCACACTTTCCAAGTGTGCTTTTCACATGGAAGTCAAGCAGCAATAGGAACAGAAACCTCGTCAGGCCAGGGGCATTTGAATGCAGCAGGGCTTCCCTGCAGCACCCCCAGGAGCTTCACCTCTGGCATTATCTGGTGGTGTATTTTTCAATTCTTTTCCTCCAGTCACTGACAAACCAAGCAGCCTGCTTCCTATCCCAAGCGCATCTGGCACTCAGGCCTTAAACTTGGCAAACAGACTGATGGCCTTCTGTCTTGGAGTGCAAGTGCCTCAAGTACATCCTGACTGGCATCAGCATGCAGAAATTCCTTCCCTTTTTGAAACAAATAGTTAAGATCTGGATGTAGTGGTAATTTCCTCCATTTTCTGAAAGACTGTAAAAAACTACCGGCTCCATAGAGCCCTTCTCTTTCAAAACTGTCATAATGTGGCTTGGAATAATCCTGGAAGGGTGCCCAGACCCACGTCCAGCTGCATCCTGAGTTTCAGTACAAGTATTTGCATACAGGCTAGTAATTGGCATGCAGCTGGTTTATGCCAGCTCCAGCAATTGCATAACCCAACTAATCTTTTCTCTGGACTCAAAAGAGGAGTGTGTCTGCTGAGCTTAACATTTCTGTACGGGATCTGTTCAAGTATGCTCTCACATTTCTGTGCCATGTTGTTAACCTCTCCTGAGATACACTGTCAACTCTTCAAAGGGGATTTTAATTGAAATTTTTCTGAGGTGGGAAGTGCCTCTGCTTTTCCCTGGCTCTCCTGTGCTGAAACTGTGCAAATGACATGCTAAAAATCCTCCTCCCGCACAGAAAAGTCCGAAATGACTCTTCTTTGGCTCCTATAAGCCATAAGGACCTTGGACTGCATCTGCCCTCCTAGTGCTGTAGCTGGGAACAGCCAGATAGTCAAAAGAAGGCCTGCAAGTTGAGGAACGTCAATGTTAAATCACAGCAATCTGTAAGGCCTTCTTTGTAAGTTCATGAGTTTGATAAGGCCTGAGCCTCAACTATCCCAACTCATATGTTTTTCCATTTTAACCACTATAATTGCTAAGAGGTCACTGTCAGTTCTACTTCTTGCTTTTGAATGCACATTTAAATCGGGTTTCAAATCTGGTGGAATTCGGGGAACCTGTCCATGCCGCTGAGCTGCAGGCCCTGTGGAAACACAGCTAGCATGTTCTTGCTAACTATCCTCCATCCCCAAAACTCACATGCCTTCTCTGATCACCATGTTTGACCACACCTTTCTGACCTTAATTACACCCATTTTCTTTGCATCTGTCACAAGGTAATAGCGAAATAGTAGCAACAACTAAAATGTGGCTGCTCCATACAAAAAATCTAGAATTCAGTCCAATTTT
>JAWWLV010000002.1:2372681-2386313 GCA_035041135.1 Platyrinchus mystaceus
TGCACTCTGAGTCAATTTTTCTTTTTTTTGACATGATGGTGCACGTGCTCCCCACTGGTGCTGGCTTGTTTGTCCTGCCTGGGAGCTGGAGGGAGGGAGGGAGAGACAGGGGAGTCGCCCATCTCGCTGATGCCGCCGCCCCCCTCCTCAGCCCGGCCGTGCAGTCCGGAGGGGGGCCAGAAGGGACTGAAGGAACTTTGCTACCGGGGCTCTGGCGATTTGCCCGAGTTGGCTGGAGCTCGCAGTCCAGAGGCTGCCGACACTGCTCGTCCGGCAGAGGAGACGCCCCCGCCTCTCGCCCGCCGTGCATCGCAGAGGAGGAGGAGGAGGATGGGGCCGCTTGGTTTCTGATCCCAACCCCCAGGGGCGGGGGGGGGAAACAGGCTGGATAAGGGATGCCCCTGGGCCGGACCCGGCCCGCGGGCCGTAGTTTGGGGACCCTTGCATTAGAATCTTGCCCTTCCCTTTCTGCCTAAGTTTTACACCACTTTAGAATTAAATTTTTACAAAAAGGATCTGTGAATGATCCATATGTCAAATGGAAGCATCCACATATCACTAATAAGGGACAATCCCTTGAGCACCCAGCATCTCTACAGACACAAGCAGAGATTTCTTATGGAGAAATCCCACCAGAAGCCAAGACTGGTGATAAAACATCACTGGGCATCCCCACCAACAGGGCAGATGGCGTATTCCCACCCTGCAGCAGTCTGCAGGACCATCTCCAGGCCCCTGCCTCTTAACCCAGTAGGGGAGGAAGGAGGTAAATAAGGCTCCACAAAGCACTGGATACAATTCAACCTTTGTCTTCATTAGCAGTAATCACAGCCTGCAACAAACCAAACTCCTCACACATAGATGGGAAATTACTAAAAATGTAGCATGTTAGGAAGCTCTGATGGTGTACCAGCAAGAGGTACCTCACACAGGGTCACAAATGTGTCTGAGTGATTCCTGAAAATAACAGTGTTGATACATATACATTTTGGAGAGAGTGAGTACTCTCCAATGAATTGGACCAACATGAGATTAAAACCATGATGGTAATTATTACAGCTTTGGGGCTTTCTAAGGCACTTTTTTTTTTTGCAAGCAAAGTTTTTCCACTACTGACTGTGTCAGTCTCCTGTCTCAGCACCCTTCTAATTTAATACCTTTCAATGGTTCAACAAAACTCCCACTGGGGCATTGCACAGGGTGCATGTGTCTTGCCAGTTTTGGTCTGCAGTTTTTAGATGTTTGGTTATTTTTCGCTCAAAAGCTTCCAGATGCTTTCCAGGGGAGCTTAGGATTGCTAAGCAATTTTTGCATATAACAAGCAAAATTCCACCTCCCCCTTTCCCAAGAAAATACCACGGTTTCATAGGAAGCAGCACATTCTTTAGGATGGGGCTCAGTGCTCAGGCCTAGCATGCAGCACTGCACAGGTTGGAATCAGAGCAGGATTCCAGCTGAGGATATGTAAGAGTAGAAAAACATCATCTCCCACTGCATCCATCTCTCTTATGAATTTGCCTTGTGCGAAACTATCTGAGAGGGGGTAGGCTGGACCACTGGGGAAGGAAGAGTTGGGTAATAGCAAGAATTTGGATAAGCATGCTCAGCTCAGGCTCCTCTTTCTCCTCAAGCCCCGTGAAGCACTGCACAAGTGTGAGCATCAGCTCAGCCTGAGCTGGCTCCAGCCTTGCCCCGTCCCATAACACGAACTAAAGAGAAAATGTGTTTGACTGCCTGCCAGCATTTGTCACAAGAGGGACAAAGTGCCCAAGGCTCCAGCAGCCACTCTGAGATCTCTGGATCCACACTTTTACCAGTCTGGGATGCAAAATACAGCTCTGAGCAGGCTCTAAGACCTGATGGACCCTGTCATAGGTAATGACACCTCTCTTGCACGTGCTCTGCTTTACCAGCTGCTGAGTTATGGAAGAGCGGATTTACGTCCAAACAAGTTTGAAGCTTAACTTTCTGTTCAGCTGCCTAAATCTGACACAGAGGTGATAGCTGGTTCAACAGAGGAATGGACACACTAAAACACCAGCTGCTTCACCCAAGGACAGCATGTACTCCACTGGAGGCAGGAACTGCAGCCGAATGAACTCTCCTGCATGCTGCCCACTCTCCCTGGACCACACAGTGATTGGTAACCGTGTCTTACTCAGGACTCAAACCCTCTACTTTACCTCTCTTGCAGACCAGACAGAAAACAGAAGTCCTGGTAGTTCTTATTTGCATCTAACTCTCAGTGTGCTCTGCAGAGACTTGGACTCACCTCCTTCAAAAGGGCAGTGCCAGCAGGCCACAATAGCACCCATCCTGTAAATTAAAATTAAACCTACCATACGGCATGTTAGGGACTTGAAGGCAGCTAAAGAAATCTCAACTAAGAAGAAAATATAAAGGTACTGTCTGCACTCATTTACCATAAGACAGAAGGAGAATATGGCCACACATCAAATACAAAGGAGAACAACCTTGGATGATAAACAACCACCTATAATTAAAAATTAAGGATTTTTTTTTCTTTGGTGATTTTGATTTCTTTTCAGGAATAATTAACCTTTCTTAGCATATGAAATGTTTCTTGCTAGACAAGAATAAACAGAAGACTAAACATGTCTCAAGGCTGGAAAAAAAAAAAATCAGATCTTCTGTGCAGTCATGGGGTTCCTCTACATTTTCCCCTTAAACTCATAACTCAGTTTTATATTTACTTTGTTAATTAAAACTGAGATTTATTAAATTTGTAACTTAAAAATCCAATAAAGAACAGCCACCATAGGCAAAAGCATTTCCCTTGGTACAGCTGTTACAGTAGGTTATCAATCTGTTATGAACACAGATACACAAACTGACTGTGCCTATCAGAAAATTATAAACCCACATCCCACTGATGAAGGAGAGTTTTGCTTATCAGCAGCATGTGCCATTATTCCACAAAATACAGAACTATTTTCCATACAGGCAACTTCAAGATGAGGTTCTTTTCCTCTGAGGTATACTACACTGTATTATTATTATTCCACTAATACCTAGCTCAGAAATTAATTCAATGCAAGTATCCTGGATGCAGAGAAGCTGGAGTAGATATATAAGGGATACCAAAAACATGCTGTTCTTTTCTTCAGAACTTTTTCCTATAATTTTGATCTGTTCATTAAATAACCAGTACTCTTTGCCTGAGCAAGCAAGGCACTGAACTAAAAAGCAACCCTGAACAGTGCAGAGCTGCCCTGAGGGCTTTCATGAGCTTCCCACTTCTATGGGTTACACTGAGAATGAATATATCTCCAGGCTCTTTGGTAGAGCCTGTTGGGATAGACAGGAGGCACAGCACAAACTGCATGGGATGATATTATGCTTTTCTTCTACATTCCTCTCTCATCCTTGAGAAACACACATGAAAGAGAGAAACGTCTTAACTTTTAACCTTGCTCTGTATTTGCAGAAGGATGTACTGACTTCAGGACAAACATTTGTTTGTTGATTCATTGTGCTTACAACTGGATGAATTGCTAGAAAAACCTGAGTATGTGTCAGCACCTTTCTAAATAAAACACATACCATTTGCTTACACAGTACTGTACTAAAAACTATAAAAGCCAAAACCTGGCCTAATTAGACAAATTATTACAGTAAATATTAGGCCTGAGTATGGCATTTGAGTGGTACTAAGCAGTTGTAATGTGTAAGAGGTGAAACTTGTAATGAAACTTACCCATGTTCTCTTGTATGAAAAATTAACTTTTAGACTTTGAGTTTCTTCATTCTCCGTGCAAGTGAGATTTCTCAAAGGCTACAAACATGTTTTGTTGTAGCTCTCAAGTGTTTTCATTTATTTGCTGTGATTGTTTGCACATGTGAATTCCTGCATAAAAGAGCTTACCTCCAACTTAAAACCAGAAAAATCCAAGTGGATGACTTGAAATGTCTCTCACTGCCTATTTAGGCCTACAAGAGTTTCCACCGAGGACCATGATCAGCAGAAGCAGCCACCATATCCTTCAAATCACAATGAGATTTAACTCCACTGCAATGGTTTTATCAGTACCTTCTGTAGAAATATCTATTGTGTCAATTTGACTGAAATGCTCTTTATAATTTTTTTCATTTGAAAGAAATATAAAATAATGTTGGGTCACTCAAAAATATTTCTATCACCACTGAAGTCTTTATTTGCTGAAATGTATCAGCACTCAGGTATATTATTAATATATTAGTTACTAGTAAAAAATGGAGTGACTTATTGAAAGGCCAATGAAATGCACAAAAAGCCGAATAAAAATACAAGAAACTCATGTGGATTTTAAAATAATCAAAGCCTTTAGGAAAATAAATTAATACTCAAATAACTGTCATTCCTGATCTGTTTCTTAGCCAAGATAACTTTGTGACTCAGCTTCCAGCCTGGCAATTAGAAACTGGCAAAGTACTTGATTGATACAATAACAGTACTTAAATTAATGATGCAGATAACCCCTATAATCAAGAAGGAAAACCCAGAAAGGGTCTAGGTAGCATGTTATTACACCACAAAAGAGCTGATTTGTTTTGATTTCAGTTGTGTCTCAGTTTGTTTACTAAATGTGGCTCATTTTATGGGGATTTTATCTCTTTATGCACACAATAGTTAAAAAACCAACCTGGTTGATGATCAGTCCAGAGAGTTTGCAAGTTTATGGGACACGAATCTTACAGAAGATTTCAGTTATCTCTCCACAAAAGCTGTTGCTGACTATTTAGTGGCAATCAGTTGGCAAACCAGAGTTTCTGAACCGCACAGATGGAAAATGAACTGATGGGTTTATGTGTCAAAATGAGGTCACTGGAAACTGTCTCCTTTTCTCAGCGACTTCAGATTCTCTTACTGCACATTTCTGACCACTTTGGATACCCACAATTCTGGGAAAGCAGCAGTATTTTCATTCCTGATGTATATTAAGCCACACCTGCTGACACACTAGCACGGTGCCACTTCTCAGGAGTGGGAATGTTCAGGGGCACCGGTGGAGCCACAGGCTCTCATTCAGGAATATTTCAGGGCTTATTGCAATCGGCCTTTTGCCAGCTTCCCACAGAGAAAGCTGGACTAACTGGAAGATACTTCATCATACCCTGACACTCCATATTTCTCCATCACTGACAGGACCATCATCCTTCAAAAGTCCATTTCCAACTCAGCTGTCTGAGAAAAATGAAAAATGATTCCTCTAAAAATTCAAAGCAAGTAAAAAAAAAACCAGATAAATGGACTTGATCTAATTTAAAAGTTGTTGGGGATGTAAAATGACATGAGAAGACACAAGTGCTAGTTTACTTAGGACAGCAGCCTAAAGCATGGGCTCAAATGCCCATTTTTGGTAAAAGCCAGCAAGTAGCCTTTTCCAAAGTTTTGCTTCTATAAGGGATTCATATTGTAGTGATAACCTGGGTACAGATATGATGCCCTTTGCTCTAGGACATGTCACAGATCCCTTTTCTTTGTTGCCAAGATTTTGAGGGGCATGCCTGCTTTCTGGAGTAGCAAACAGACAGCATCTGTCAAAGTGCCAGAGGCTGTAATTAAAAACTAATGGAGAAACCACAACAAAATAAAGAAACACCCAGTGTTTTGGAACCTCCACCAAAACCTCTGCAATTTAAGATGTCACTGTTGCTGGAATAAAAGCAATGCACTTATATATGCCAATGTTGATACCTTCATAAATTGTTGGATCAATTCCTGGCTGTATTCATAATCTAGTGCTCTGCTATATTCAGAGAGCAAACACCACTGCTCAAAAAACCCTGAAAACTCCCCAAACCTCCAAAAACAAACCCCAACACTTCATAAGCCCTGCTAAAAGTATACTGTTCAAAAGATGCAAACTCATGCCTTTTATCAAATATGTAAGTCAAATATGACAACTAAGCCTTTCAAATCAGTCGTTACAATTTTCTTCAGTTTATTTATAACTGCAAGCATCAACAACAACACGCACCTACCAAAACAGAAAGAGGGAGAGAAAAGGGCAGTTGTGCAGGCGCCTCGGAGTTCTGAAATACTCCACATTTATATTACACAGAGAGGGAAAACTCAAAGGATTTAAACTCTGACACCTCCCCTTCCTGTAATCTGCCATAAATATAGGGACATGCAACAGAATCAGCTCTTTGATCTAGTTTGCTTCTTCTTTTGCCATCACTCTGCTGCCAGATGCCAGCTAAGAGCCTGGTACTCAACTAGCTTTGCCATGTTGCTCAAGTCCTTCTGCCCCTCCCTACATTTCCAACATTGGGAGCAGAGCCCTAAATGACTGAGGCACCCACCTCCACTGGCTCATGCAGAAGCAGAGTGTGTAGTCTCTGTGTTTTGTGGAAGGTGCCTTTTCCTCAACTCATGCAGAGTATTGGCTCTAAAAGGCTGAGATTAAATCTGATGTCCCTGAAACACAACCCAGATGCCAGAGTCAATACTACGGCCAATAATGAAAGACCCAGTTTCTCCTTCCCTACTGGTAACACAGCATACATTCAGCTCACCATGCAAACACTGCTACCTCTCCTCACAGGTCTCTTGGATGCAGTTCCAGAATGAAGCTCACATTGATTCCTAGTTTCTACAGATGGTTGGATCAAATGCTGTACCTATTTATTTATGGCTAAAGGTTTTTAGGTAATACAGTGAAGCAAAACAAAACTCAAAACCCGTAAGATCCCATTTCTATCTTGTATACACTCATTCTGCAAAGTGAGTGTGTTCTTCTTTCAGTCCAGGAAGATCTGCAATCCATTCCATTATCACCAAAAATAGCATGCTTGAAGCAGGAAAACTACAACTATGGCACCCTGCACTGTCGGGCTTTTTGCTTAACACTGGTTTTGACACACTTCTGAGGTTTCTAAGTCACAAACCAAAACTAGCAGCAATGTACCCATGATATTCCTGGTGCAAAGGCCATAAAGAATGAACTTTTGGTGATAAGAATCATTGCAAGGCAATTTCTTACACCACAAGTTCTTTCAGCATTCTTTTCATTCCATGGTAGACAATGATGAACAATGTAAGAAGGCAGAGCTGTAGGATCACAAGATCATGAGAAAACACTCAAAATCTACAAAAAATAGTGTCAACACATGATTTCCCTTCTCCCTCTAAAATTCAGATTGAATTTTATACTCAAAAGCAATTGAAATAGAATTCTGAAATGTCAGCAGTGCCAAGAATACGGGACTGGGCATAGTCAAGAACTCACCTCTTCATCAAAACAAGACCCTTGGCAAATTCTGTCAAGAGATGAGGTACGACATTTTCCTATCGCTGGCTGAAGTAAATAAAGCCAATTTTTACTTGTAAGATTCAAATTTCTTGATTAATCACAGGCATAAGTAGTTGTGGATTGTGCACTGACTTTAGCTTTTTTATAGGACCACATATAAGAGGTGGCAACACAAGAAATGAGTAACTTACTGCAGCTCAGAAAGAGGTGAAACAGCTGATGCATTCAAGGAACCAGATGTTCTCCTAAGTACTTGTAAAACTGAGTTGCAGCCATCTGCTCTCAATGCTTTTCCACTTGGAAGATGTGATACTGCATTCTCAATTTCCTCTGTTGATATCACTGATTCTAATTGAGGCTTCTATTCCTCCGAGGGTCAGGGGATGTGAAGTGTCTCTCAGAAATTACGCCCGGATTTAAAAGTGACATTTTCCAATGTAAAAAGAAGTTTAAATAAAAAAGAACAAAACCCCCTGTCACTTACTCATTCTCCAAATGTCCCAAGCTGGTACTCTCTGAAATTGGAAAGGGGGCACTAACAGATTGACTTTTTCTCCAAACCTCAAAGTCTGCTTTTACACGTGAGTTAAAGTTGACACTTCGTGGTCTTGACACCACGAGGCTGGGAAGCAACGAACTTTGGCTTGCAAAGCCCAGAAAGTTATTTTAAGCACATTCTGCTCTGTGTCTAGGGCACCCTTAAACACTTGTGGCTGCCAGGCCTGTCCTAGTGGGGGCTGTTATCTCATACCAGATTCCTCTTTCACAGGGATTCCTTCTGTGGTGTAATGCCCCCAGGGCAACCCTACCTTCATCTTCCCATAGGGCTGCCAAAGGTTATCACCAGAGAAAAGAGTTGTGGAGACAACTGCTGTGGCTCACTAGGGTTTGGCTCCCACCTGGCCCACTGGAGGCCATCAACGTGCAGCTTTAATCACATCATCTCTGAAACCAAAAGAACCTGAGTGCCCTTTTTTTATCAGTACTGAGGCCCCAGCACAGCTGAGGGTTGCACTTCAGTCTGAGGAGCCATGCTGATTTACAGCATTTGCAAATTCAGCCTTACATCTTTAGCTTTGCTCTTCAGGCACATTATTTTTGCCTTCCAAGGTACTCATCCTTCTCTGTGAGAGCTCACAAGTCACTATTCACTAAAAAGATGCTCCACTAGAATAAAGGCCAACTGCCCTTTAGAGATACTTGTAACAAAGCAGCTTTCATGTTGGATGGTCCCAGAATTCCTTCTGGAATTCTG
This sequence comes from Platyrinchus mystaceus, assembly GCA_035041135.1. Classification (NCBI taxonomy): domain Eukaryota; kingdom Metazoa; phylum Chordata; class Aves; order Passeriformes; family Tyrannidae; genus Platyrinchus; species Platyrinchus mystaceus. The sequence goes on from JAWWLV010000002.1 coordinate 2,381,196, forward strand.
GACTCTGCCTGACACCATCCCTGAGCACATCAGAGGCAGTGCTGAACACATGGACTATTTTCAATGCACTGTGCTTGAAACAGAGCTTTTGATTTCTGGAGTTTGTTTTTTAGAATCAAGTGGGCTACATAAAGTAAGTGTCAACCTACTGGTTCATGAAAGCACTTTTCCAAAGAACAAACATTAACTCTTCAGCATAACTGAAAATGAAAAGTTCCTACTTTGGAACAGGCTACATACACAGGATTGCACAAGAGAGGCCATCTCGAAGTCAGAGTTCTCACCACGCTGCCACCTCCAAAACAATCCAAACAGTCTCTTGCCCAACAGCTTTCTCTAGGCCAAATTCAAGTAAATTGGGACAAAGAATTTTTGATACTTCTGAGGTCTGCAGCATTATTACTGGGAAAATATTCCTACCAAAAATTTTTGTGCTCAGTTTATTCTGTTACTTTTAGTAACAGCTCATTCCCTGTGCCTGGGCTTTATCTTTTGGAACTAAAGTAAAGCAAGGAGCTAAGCTCTTGTTGCTGTGGCATTCACAGCCTTCCTCCACAGTATTTCATGTAAAATTGAAGACCTTCCAAATCTGAATTCTTTTTTACTTGGAAAAGTCCTACCAACATGAAGCATTTACTAATACTCCCTGCTGCCACCCCATTTCTGTAATGGCAGGTTGTTTCCTTTGTAGTTTCTTATAACAAGCTGGAACAAAACCCACAGCATGTCAGGACTAGAAGTGTGCCCCTTTGTTGAGAACACACTGCTGTTCCCACATGAGTGCATATTGTTTCAGAAGAGCCTTGATGACATGGTGTCAGAAATAAACCAGCAGAGAGATTGCTTCTGTCAAGTAATCACAAATACCTAATTTGAGTACTGCAGGATGTTTCAGCTTTAAAAAGCCCCTGGAACTACCAGAGTGAAAGCTGTACTGATGTAGTCTCTGTCCCTGCAGAGTTCAGGAAGAAATTTAGAAGGTGAAATCTAAGGTGAACTGAGGTTGCTGGTAGAAGGGGTCTGTGCAGTGCCAGAGTATTGGCCTCTTGAGAGTCAAAACAACTGAGCATCCCTTGAGAGAAGCATGTATTGTGCGTATTGTGCCCAATTGCAGCTTCCTCTAGGAAAGTGGGCTGTGGTACAAGTCAAAGGCCTGGCAATATGAAAATGCTTTTCTTGGATGCCTGTGGAATTTAGCAGAATCCTGCAAAGCATTAGGAGACACAGGTTTGGATCTGATGGTCTGTCCAAGGCCCCCCAGACTGCAGTGCTGCACCATGTTCTGCAGACCCCAATGGAAGGGGAGGTTTTACCATCACTATGCAGTTTGCATTCTCCCTTCTCATGGCAGAGGGAGCACATTTGGGATGAACTCATTAACTTCTTCAGTGTTTTATCACAGAAGACTCAAATCCAACAAATCACTCTGATGACAAGCCACTTCGAGACAATTAATTCCTGAAATCAATTACAACACTGGGAAGAAAAGAAAAAAATGATGTAGGAAACTCAAAACTCTCTTAGAAGAGAATGTCTCTCCTAAAAAAAAAAAAAGGTGGAGGCAAATAAGACAGCATTTCCAAGAACTCCCAGGCTGGCCACTCCAACAAAAAATATGGGTATTTGCCAGTTTTACTCCAACCAACACAGCATAATTACCCAGGGCTCACCTGATTTAAAAACAATAGGAGATATGGGCTTGGACAAAGCCCCAACAAACTTCAGCAGTGCAGCATGATGACAACAGTCCCAAAGGAACAGGAGATTTAATCATTATTATGTATTTACAAGCTCTTCTGATGAATCCTGCTGCATCCAGAGAGTGCCAAAATAGTTATGTTAATTCTGTTTGCCCAGTGCTGTTTTCTGCACTAACTAGTTTTCCAATGAAATGTCTCCACCACACAGGCCTGAATTGCTGCATGAGGGAGATAAATTTATGAGTGATATTTTGATTTGGGATTAAATCATTAGTATTATCTGTCCTAGTTTCCAGAACCAGTAAGTGAAGATGTGTTGTTGTAGATGAGAAAATAATCCAACTGTAGAGCTGCTACAGAGAGAAAACAGGGGAAATGGTTTCATAACCATGTTACGTGAAGACTGCAAGACCTTTTTTCAGGGGATTTGAAATTCTGAAGTCTGACTTCATTGTCTTTTAACTGAAAGTCAAAAATTTAAATTCCTCTGGCAAAAAGATCTCTTTTTCAGATTACTTGAAGCATTTCATTTCAGCAAATGTAAATATTTCCTTTTGATTTGCCCTTAGAAAAATTTAATATATATTACAAAGGAAAATATTCAAAGCAAAATGCATTTTTCAAATAAAAAGCTGATATAGTGCATCAGCAGAACTGTCCTGGGAGAGTTAGGAAGTCCCCAAAGCAACTTCTGCTGAAACAGACTCCCTACAAAATCATTCCCATTCTGACAGAGGCACATAACGCCACTGAACATGACTCAACTGCAGCTTTGCCAGGGTCCCACTCAGACATGTCTCATGCACTAAAAAAGCCCATAGGACAAGCCCTGAAATGATATGTCCTTCCACCAGTTAGGCTCAAAACGTTCTCTAGGGCATGATGAAGAACAGAAGAATATGTTCCCAGCTGAGACTGAAAAAAGAAGCAACTGCTATAACAGGCTACTGCAAAGGCAGTATTAAGTATATCACTTAATTAGAAGAATATTTGCTGTTCTTTCATGCTAGTTTGCAGTACTCACAATGTCTGGCAAAAAATGGAGTGCATGAAATCTGAAATGAACAGATTTTACATTTCCATCATGTTCAGAACTAATTCTAATTAAGATCTTGTCTCAAAATATGCAGAATCTAAAAAGAAAATGTATACTATCTTGGGAAACTAAAAATATGTTCCCCAGGCAAGAGTAAAGTTGTCCTGTCAGAAAGCTCCCTCCTGCCTTGAAATCTTGACAAGAGAATATGATGATGAATGAGATATTAGCTGATGCACAAAACTAGCAAAGATGACTGAAATAAAACATACTAGAAGAGACTCAACTACTTTTTCACATTATCATTTTGATTAGAAACACATAAGAAGCCAAGATATGTTCTCCTTATTACCTTTTCACAGGAAAGGTCATGAAAGGGTTTCCCAATGTCTTTAAGACAAGGGATGACAGCATTCTGTGATACTTATTTTCAAGGTTTTGTTCATGAGATTTGCCTGAAAATTTCCCATCTTTGGAAAGTTTGGCTTGTTCACTCTAAGTTCCAAGCCACTTGTTAAAGATAATACACAACAATTTTACACAGCAAGTGTTCAAGTTTTCAAGGAGACAGCCAAAATAGCTGTCTGGGCAGCTATGCAAAGTTCCTGACGTGATGATGCCACTTTGTCTCTAATATCTGAGAGAGTAAAACTTGTTCTCACTATCACTAAATTAATCTCCATTTTTACTAAAACAACAGCAGCTACAATTGGCCCCACCTGAAGCAGCTGGAGTCACCTGAGAGCCTGGGGGGTGCCTCTTGCTGCCCGCCTGGGTAACTGCAACACCTCTGCCAAAGCAGGTTAATGGGCAACATGCCTCCTGGGTGACTTATAATCATTTACACAGAAAATAGGAGAACTTTCAGAATTCTAAGGAGAATCTTCTGTCTCCTTCCCACTGTAAAACAACCTCACAAAGAAGATTCAATGGACAGTGGTACAACACTAACATGAATTGGGCACTTGTGGAAGGTTGCCAGTGTGTCTGTTAAGCACCAGAAATGTCCTGCTGGGACACACCAGTGGTTCAGCAGCCCAGCAAAAGGGCTGGGAGAGGAGGTAGCCTGGCTTCTCCTCCAGCATCCCATTCTCCCCACAGCTGTTGCTTTGGGGATGACCCATCCCATCCCTTCCTGTCCTCCATGAGCTTGTGTAAATGCTTTTCAGCCTGCTGGAAGTGCCTCTCTTCCCAGACTCAGAGGGCAGTAAGGCCCTGGTGTTCACCACCTCCTGTGCAAAAAAATTATTTCTTTTATCTGCCTCTTACAAATCCATCTCCTTATTTCACCGAGCAACCCTCGCAGCATTTAGTGAACAATAATTCTACATTCAACTTATCCATCACCTTCCTGATTTTGCAAATGACAATCACATCCCTCCACCCAGCCTTCAGGTCTCCAAAGTGATGTCTCAGATTTTTCAGACACTCCTTATAAAGCAGCAGCTCCATGCACATGGTCATTTTAGTTGCCTTTCTCAGTACCTACTGTAATCCTAGAACAGCCTTCTCTGGTAAGACCAGAACCATGTGCTATTCTGTTTACTTCTTAATTATAGCTGTAAATGGTCCAGTTCAACTAACTTGCCTTTCAAAAAGTATTGCCTAAAGTATATCATGGAGCATCTCTCGAAGAACAAATAGATATATATATATTTCCTGCATTCCTGGTCTTTATCTACTAAAGCCAAACTATCTCTCATCTTCTGATAACGATAACCCCGTTTCCCAAGTTAAATCCCCAGTTTTCCCATCAGCTCTTTGGGTATTGATTTCTAGGTCTCGTCAGTTCTCTTTTTTCTTTTTAATTTACTTTCCTACCCACCTTGTAGCAGAGTAACAAGAGGAGAGGAGAGCTATAATTCTGACAGCAGAGTTTGTTGGTGGGTGGAGCAAGATACTGGACCCAGAAGACCCAGGTGTATTTGTCTTGCTATGCCACAAAATTTTCTGCTCCCTTGGGCAGCTCATCCCTGTTCTGGTCTCCACTGGTGCAATAGACACAGCAGCAAGTGTGTGAACCCTGAGGATGATGTTCAGCTACAGACGTTGACAACTAGGAGATTGCCCAACAGCCAAAACCAGCACATAAAAAAATAACAGCTGCTTCACCAGGAAGCTGGGACCAACCTCTTTGTCTGGAAGGCTCCCATTTTAAACACTTTGTCAAATGCATAAGACTGCTTCCTGGGGCCAGGAGAACAAAGAACATTATCTTAATCTGAAATCACAGTCTGGCTGGGGACAGGCTGCTCTGCAGGCTACTGCGGAGCTGGAGTAAGAAATACGCTTCACTCTGTGTGTGATCATAGAATCAGATGGGTTGGAAAGGACCTCTGAGATCATCAGGTCCAACCCTTGATCCACTACCACCACAGTTAC
>JAWWLV010000002.1:2386413-2401046 GCA_035041135.1 Platyrinchus mystaceus
TCCCCTGAGCCTTCTCTTCTCCAGGCTAAACAACCCCAGCTCCCTCAGCTTCTCCTCATAGGACTTGTGTTCAAGTCCCTTCACCAGCCTGGTTGCCCTTCTCTGGACCTGCTCCAGCACCTCCTTCCTGAACTGAGGGGCCCAGAACTGGACACAGCACTCCAGGTGTTGCCTCACCAGCGCTGTGTGCAGAGGAAGGATCACTTCCCTGCTCCTGCTGGCCACACTATTCCTGATACAGGCCAGGGTGCCATTGCCCTTCTTAGCCACCAGACTTTTGATGGCAGGGGGAACAAAATCCTGTTCTTTATTAAGCACTTCGACATCTATATAAGAACCACCTACTAATTATTTATTGTTTCCATTCTGGCAGTGCATGTCACAGCGGCTCTGGGGAAGATCTTTCATCTTCCCTGCTGTATATTCCTCAGAGCACAGGGGCTTTAGTGCTGCAGTGTCTCGAGACCTTGGTGCTCCCACAACTGCAACAGAGATTCAGCACTAAAACAGAATTATTAAGTTGTCTTATTAACTTGCAAGTTTGCTCATTGGCTACACAGCTAATACGCACCTTGGCTCCTTGCCCCGTGAGAGATCTTACTGTCTTCTGTTCCCTAAGAAACTGGTTTGTTCATACCCACACTGTTCTGTGAAGGCAAATGGGTTGCTTTTAATATAACATCAATGTTATGAAGTTTTGATTAAAGCTAACTACCATTATGGGAAAATCACTGAGGTTTTTTTAAAAAAATACGTTGATTACTCATCTGTGTGCAGAGCCCATGAAGAGTGCAACAGCAAGATATTTTCAAAACTAAATACATATTTACCCTCAGTAAACGGTTTATCAAATTTTAAAAATCAAAGGAGAAAAAGCAGTCATCATCTTTCAAAAAATAGCTACCACAAAGTAGCAGAGACAGCTCTTCACCAATACCAAAAATGAGAAATAATGCACCACTTGCACTTCCAGTTAACAAGCAATGTCCCCTTTAGCTTCTTCCACCACACACTCAGTGTTTGGCAGTTTTTTCTAAAAGGCTGATTTCCATCTCAAAGCAGGCTGCAATCTGATATATGCATAAACATTTGGTTTCTGAAGACCTTCCTACAAGATGTGGAGAAAAGCAGGAGTATTTACCAGAGAAAGAGGTAATGGAATAAAAATACACAAGAAAATATTTCTTTTATAAAGTTGGCTTTAAATTAGAGATGCTGTGTTTATAGTATTCCCTACTCTTTTCTACATTTAACAGGTGTTTTTACTTAGTTGAAGCTTTTGAGCTATTTTTTAAAAAAAGAATGATGACTGATATCCTAGTTCAATGATTCAGTCCAAAAGATAAAGAAACTCCCCTTGGGAACTGCAAAACTTTTTTATCTTAAATTGAAGACAATATTCCATAGCTATCCTAGGGGCTAGAGTTTGAAATTAATGCTTCTCTCTTTTTTTCTCCAGTTCTCACAGAAGAAATGAACCAACACCAGTGTAAATCTAAAATGGTTTTTTAGGATTATTTTCATGCCTATAAAAGAAAAAAAGGAACAAAAAGCCCCATATTGGTGTAACCTTTAAACAAAGACTCTCAAGCTTGAAATCAGTGAGCTAAACCAGAATTCAGAAATACAGGAATGACTTTTAGACAGCTAAAAAAAGAGAATTTGTCTAAGAAATAAAAATTGCTCATACATTGTATGCATTATATATAACATTATTGCCTTGACAACTGTAATTAAATCCTACTGTTTTGATTGTTTTAACTTTGCTGCTGTACACACAAAATCTTCTGTTGCTTTTTCAGAAAGTCAAGAATAAACACAAATAGAAAATTGAAAAAAAACTCAAAAACCTAGAGGACAGAAAAGCCACCAAAACTAGAAAAAAAAAAAAAAGGTTAGAAATAGGTTTCTATATAAAATCCAAAAGTAAAGCACCCTAGCCTTTTGCTGTAGCTCAGTACAACACCAAGCTCTAGTAAAAGCTTGGTGCTTCAGGAATCTGGGCACTGCTCTAGTGGTACTCACCGTATTTACCAACGTCATGACATAGTGGGAAGGAGTTATGAGATGCAAGGGAAGCAAAGTCGCTTTCAAACAAAAAAAACCCACTGTATCTCTTCTATTCCAACTCCTTACCAGCAGCATATATGAAATACTCTGTATATGCCCTAGGATCATATCCACATGGAACACCCGCTCCTGCACAGCCAGAACCTTTGTCTTGCCCATCTCTAATCATGTTAGCAACACCCAGAGGGTGCCTCTTGAAAGGAAAAACCCTCTGCAATCAAGGTTGGTCATCAGATAAACGTACTTCAACATGACAGAACTGAGTAAGGCAAGGCAGCAAATGCTATAGGGTCTGGAATCATTCTGTGATACGAGAGGCACGTCTCCAGCACAGCTCTCCCACACTATCCCACCCAGCACAGCTCTGCATGTTCAGTGAAAAAAGCTTCACCAGCACCTGGCTAGAAGCAACAGTCACTCTGCTTCCTAAATGTCAGGGATATGATGCCACAGACCTTGAAATTATTGTTCCAAGGGTAAAAAAAAAACTCAACTGGAGTAATTGTGTGCCATGCAAATAAACAATTTTAGGTGGCAGTGGCAGAGCACAGAAACATTTGAGGCGGCAAACTCTAGCGAATGTCTGATCTGCATCACTAGCTTCCAGTTTCATTGTTTAGCAGCTCCCCAAGTTTGGTTTCTTTAACCTGCTGTTGACAATTAACACTTTTCATACACAGGATTCAATGCTGAGAAAAATCCACGGCTCTTGGAATGGACTGTTTTTTTCCTAAACTACTGTGACCCTTCCAAATGAAAACTGGCCCCATCTCCTTCCCATCTGCTCAGCATATCCCTTCATGTTTAACCTTTGTCCATGTTGGGGTGGGTTGTTGTCCAAGCCAAATATATTGGGGTGTGCAACTGAACTTAGGTGCCACTCAGGAGGGGCACAGACTGCACAAAGCAGCAGCACTGAGACTTACAGTGTCTGTGGAAACACCACGTGGCAGGAGGGATCACAAAAAGCGACCAAATGACACTCTCCGGGAGATAACAGCTCAATGCCAGCAAGACAAAGGGACACAGCATATAGACACATGGGAAACACAATTCCTACATCTCTAAAAGTTTGTCAACCAGGATGTACTGGAAAGGGACAGTGTAAATTTAGACCCCTCAACAATGCTGGAGCCTCGTATGGCCTAAAGCAGGGAAATACTGTATTTTATTCTCCTAAAGGAATGCAGTGCTGAGAACTTCCCTGTCAAAGTAAGCAAATGCTTGGCAAAAGCAGGAATTCCACAGACCCAATCCTTTCAGCTACACACACTTTTTTTCTAATAATTATACCTAGATGGTAGAGCAGCACTGTACCATACATTCCAAAATGGTCCACTTTTCTTACAAGGACTAAACGCAGTAACAGCCTGCTTCTCTGTGTTTACACAGCTTGTGGTACCATTTCTAATGCAGAGCCAGCATCTTGATTTTCTGGTACACATTATGGCCTTGTGAGGTTGGCCAGTTTCTCATTCTGTGTTTCTTCACTGTCTTCTCAAACAGCCCATATGACTATACAGTTACTGTGGAGAAGACACCACGTCCCTTGCTGAGGAAAAAAAAAGGTGGGTTTAAGCCACTCTGACTGCTGCAGTCTGGATCTATGCCAGCAGAGGGAAGGGGAACCTCAAGGCTCTCAGCAGAATCCCTTTGGAAAAGCCTGGTGTCCAGCTCAGTGTGTCCCTCCCTGTGCAGATGCCTCCTAAAACCCGTAGCTTGCCTCTTCACAAACACAAGCCCATTTTCAGGAGCATTAGGTCTGTCAAATCCCACCTGCCACCTCAGTTAGGATGGCTGCTCTGTGGAAGATCAGAACTGCCAATTCCAGATTCCTTTCCTGAGCCCTGATTAAAGCATTTCTATTCTTTGCATATCCCTCCGGGAAGAGCTGCTGTGCCTGGAGCACTGCCTCCCACCAGCCAAGCCTGGCAGGAGAGCACAGAACATCACAGAGGTGCTCACCCTGGGAGCTCCTGGCTCACTGCAGAAGGCCAACGCTTTAAAAAACATGAACAATTTTTTAGCAAATATACATTCTTCTGCTTAAGATGGAACATAAGGCTGTCCTGCCTAATATTCTCATAAGCAAACTACAGAAAGATGGTCTTGGGAAAACCTGGAGATGGGTGAAGGCTGGTTGAGTAACTGCACGCAGGGAACAGCTACCACTGGCTTGAGGTCAAAAGGGAGCCCAACAGCAAGTGATGATGAGGAGACTCTCTAATTCTCTACAGCTACAGCCTGGCTGACAGACAAGAATGTATGCTCTTATGTTTTCAGACAATGTTGAGATGTAAAGGATCTCAAATACACAAGGGATTAAAATTAGAATTCAAATGGTCCTGACAAATGAAAAAAAATGGTCTGAAAAGAACAAAATTCACAGGGACAAGCACTAGGGACTATCCTTAAACAGAAATAATCCACTGTACAAACACTGAATGGGAAAAGCGGAGAGAGAGTTCTTCAGGAAAACATTTTGATCCTCAGTCCTAAGATATCAGCACAAGCCAGCTGTGACACCTTGTCACAAAAAGGGGTGAACACCACACTGCAGTGTGCAGAGACACACAGAGGCTGCAATGTCTGAGATAATCCTTTCATGCTGCTCAGCCCTGGCAAGTTGGCAGCTCAAGCACTAGCTGAGTTTGAGCACTTCAAAACAAGGGGGACCCACCGGGAAAACTCAGAGAAAAGAAATGAGAGATGAGCAGGGACCTACACAGGCAGGTGGAAAGAAAGGGGGTGATTTGGTCTAAGGAAAAGAGGATCCAAGAGGAAGGTGATAAAAGTCATTCCTGCACAGAGGAAGGGAATAATCTCCTCCCCTGATCACGGTGAACAGATATGGAGCAACGAGCAACAGCAGAAGGCTTCAGAAGTGGAGCACAGGGACCAACTCCAGCTTGTCTTGAGAAGTTATCTGGGTTGTAAGAGCTGCTTTCATTTGTAATGCTGGCACAGCAATTTCCTCTGTGCAACCCTTCCAGGATCACTTAGCTTGCTGTACAAGATGCCCTCTCAGCTCGCCAGCCACTTCTGCTATCCAGATCAATACCTGTTGCTGAAGAGATGCAGTGCCCGGTAAGATGTGCATTGGAGATGGGAAGCATTTAACTTCCCATCCTCTCAAGCTTAAAGTGAAGCAAAACTTCACTTAGTGGGGAAAATAACCACTGCTCTTGGAAAAACAAGCTACTTTGAGGAATGACAACTCTGACTTCCAAAAATGGAAATACCTTATGAAAACAGAAGTCCAAAATGAGTCCCTGTGTTAAGCTATTTGAAAAGACATATTTTCTGTTTTGTGACAGTGGTGGTTTGTGGAATATTTCTGAAAAGAATAACTGTTATACACATGCTTAAACAAGATGGAAAATCTTCTACAAACCTGACTGCTACCCTGAATGATGAACAGCTGATATTCCAGGTCTGACAATATTGCAAGTCAGACTTTGGTAACCATTCTTGTAAATAAGGAACCTCGGGGTAAGTAGGGCTGCAGCCTACAGCATATGGCCATATCACAATACAACTAAGGGATAGTAATTGAAACAAATCATACAGGATTTCCTACCCACAAGTAATTGCTTTTCAACAGTTTGTAATAAACCCTTTTAGGGAATCAAGGCTATCCCCTCAGAAAATGTGGGCTCAGATCCAAGACCTTCTCTCCCTGTAGCAGGTTTTTATCCTTCCTGCAAACTGAGTTACCTTTAGGAGTAAAATATACTACTTGAGATGCATGTTTTGTATTGAAGCAAGCTATCAGAGAAGCAAAAGGAATGTGAACATGAGATGTCTGATTAATCATAACTACATGAAGCAGCAAAGACTTTGAAAGAAAAGCCAGTTTCCTGTAAACAGTGTCTATGACTCTCAAAATATTCTGATTCCTGAACATTTATTATTTCCCAGTAATTAAATGTTCTTCTTTTCACCCTAACTGTATTATAATTTGTGATTGATATAAAAAGACATAAAAAGGACAAATGCTGCATTGCCTGCCATAGATGAGGAGGAAGAAAGTTGGAGAAAGGTTGTTTTGCAAAGCTAACATTTTGAAATTTTCAGACTGCATTTGAGGGTAGGCATCAAATCTGCAGAGAACTGATAGGCACTGCTACCGCCTCCCTTCCTAGAGAGGCCATAGCTCCAGTTCCTTTTCCTACAGAGCTTCTCCTCTGGCCTGCTTCATTTCCTCCTTTCCTGCTAAACAAGATAAGCCCAGGGAGCAACAACATCCATCAACAGGGTTAGCAAGGCTAAGCTTAACTCTTCAGTGTAAAAGGCCCCTAAAATCCCAAGAATTATTCAAAAATTCAAAGGGTTTGGCTTTGTTCTTCTCTGTCTTTTCATTGAAGATAGATTCTGTTTCTTGCCTAGTTTTTGAGCCTTTGAGATATATGTTATTTTGTTCCTTTTGCACCACAAAGCCTTCTCTTTCTTTTAATCCAAAAGCCGAGCATCATGACTTGAGCCCCACAACTGCCATCTGGGCTTCACTGCTACGACCAACCCCCCATTTTATACTCCCATAAAATCATAAGGTCAAGTCAACAAGTAAGGGGAGACTGTTTTCACAAATCATTTTGAGACCCAACTTCACAGTTCTCTTACAGCAAACTTTACTTGAATATATATCACACCGTTTTAAAACTGCATTATTTGGATATCCTTCCCATGCTGTTCCCCCCCACCCTTCAAGTTTCCATATGAAACTAATAAAATGCACTCACTGACTTCAATGACCTATGACTCCAAATTATACACTGGGTTTACTTGTTGGTTTAACACAAACATCTAATTATATTTAGAAAAAGTTTAATATTAGAACATTAGCCTGGACAAATCTTAATTTTTAATAGATGTCAAAGTGCTAACAGTGCATTCTGAACCTATTCATAATTATTTCTCACAGCATTAATATCTGCAATAGGATCTGCAGAATTCTTTTGAATGGAAAAACAGTTCCTTTGACCACTATATAATGTAAATTGCTTATTACCAGCAAATTGGCCCTGAGGGAATTGGCTATTTCAAAAGCAAACCTGTCTGGCCCATCAGAATTAGAGGATTTGCAGGTTTTGTTTTCTACATGCAGCTGCTGCAAACAGAGCGAAGTCGAGGAGCAGGCTGGCTCTGCAGCCTCGGAAGCAAGGGGGATCCCTAAGCTGGCTTTGCTCTGAGCATGACAATGACAGCTCGGTTCACACATACTTACTTCCCAGCATGGAGCAACACTCTGTTATCTCTCATTTCTGCCCTTTCTTTCCCATCACAGCAGAGCGGAGGTCAAGGAAGTGTAAAAAGCTCGCTAGAAAATTATTGCCGAAGGACCTCAGTGATTTGCTTTTGTGACTGCCGCTAGCAATGAAAGGATGGTAGGATTAATGGATTTTTTTTTCCTGGGCAAAAATAATTATGATCCTGTATTATTTCATCCTTTAGCTCCTATGAATTACATGAGTTCATTTAAATACATGGGGCTTAAGGATCTTTTCTTCTAACAAAAAAAAAAAAAGCTAAGTCCCATCTCCATAAGCATTATCATCATAAGCAAAGCAATGACAGACACAAGCAAATCCAAATAAGAATTATTAGAGCCTAGCAGAGGACTGTGGTTTATCCTCAATTGCATTCTCAATGACTTGTAGAGCTTTGACTTCATATTGCCCTGTCTTTGCATACTGGTCAGAAAAAACCAGACAGCTTCACCTCTGTGTTGGAAGGAGAATGTATAATGGGGAGGAAAAAACCAATTAAATAAGCTACCACTTTTTTTTTTTAATCTTTTTTATTCTTTTAAAAACTTTGCTCCACTTGGTCACAGAAAATACTGATGCAGGAGACCAGAAGAAGGAATTGTCCTGGTGCTACCACTGCCTTGATGGAATGGCTTTTTTTCCACTCAAATAACTTGAAAAATGGTTGGCCTTCACATGTGAAGCCCAAGGTTTTCTGAGTTGATTGCTTACATCCACCAACAATCTGAAAAAAGAAGACTACAGATGCACCCAAAGTGCTGCTGAACTGGACCTCCCTGCACATCCAAATGGAGCTGAAGAGGGTCAATCTCCAAAGCTGAGATGGCAGAAATGTGATCAGTGAAGATGGCAGCTCTTATGCCTGGACATCACAGCTGCGGATGAGACTGGCAGATCACACCAGACCTTTTTACTCCTTCCACCTAATGCAGTGTTTGCTGTGAGGAGTTTCAAAGGCATCCATCACTTTCTGCTGTATATAGACTAAAGAACAAATAAGAGTCCCAGTGCATTTTATCAAAACAAAGACATCCAGTTAGACATAACCATATCTGAAACACATTCACAGCACAGGCTCAGCTTGGTTCAAGGCTAACAGGACACACAGAAAGCCATTTGAAATTCTTGGCTTGGAAAGTCCACTGAAACCAAGAGTGTCACACGATTACAAAATTTAAGATTCCAGTTACAACCAAAGTAGTCCCTTTTTTCAGGGTCTATCTATCTTTCTGCTTCTGCTGCCAGAAAAAGATAAACAAGCCTAAACAACATGCCCAGGGATACAAAATTTGCCTCAAAGGTAAGTGTATATAAAATGACTACTTCACATCTTCACTATGCACAATAGTCCAAAATTCAACTCTAAACACCTTACAGATTTTTAAGAAAAAAAAAGAAAAAGAAGAACAGACATGAACCTGCAGGTCTGGTTATGCCTAACAGGAATTGTGCAGAAGATTCAAAATGCTTCACTCCAGTATGGTTTTAAACCAAGCCACAGGTTTCACACAGGCATCAGTTTTCCCCTTGAAACATTTCACTGCTCTCTGGATCTAATGTAGATTTTTATCCCTGCCACCATGTCTAAGGGGTTTCTTTGTCATGAACAAAAACCATTTTGGACTTTACAGTGTTCTTAGGGGATTTACCTGCCTGAAATCATTTTGAAAAGTCTGGCATTTAGAAATATCTGCAAACCTCATCCATCTACTCCAGATTTGGAAAAAAAGCCTTCCCCCAACCCCATGTTGTGTGTCTAATCAAAAGCATTAGACAGAAGAAATAAAAAGTTCTTTGCCTCGTCATCTTTTCCCAATGCTGCTTTTGTTGCTCAGCTCTTTAATTCTGTTCTCACTTTTAACGGTTTCTAAAGCTTTGACTACTAAGCATGTTTTAAGGTGGTGCTACCCATAAAATGTTATATCTACAGTTTTGAAACACTGAAAATAATATTAATTGTATCATTTCAGAGAAACAAAAGCCATTCCCCAACAGCAGTGCTCAGTTTGCCTTTTGCTTATTATGTACCCTGATCTGATTGGAAGTCACTTCTTAAGATTTGCCTTTTTTTTTTTTTTTTTGTTCAGCCAAGAGAAGACCTCGAGAGGTAGCCAGCATTTGGTAAAACATACTACAGGTTTGGGAGAGCCTGTTAAAGCCTGAAAGACCTCCAAGCCTGGATCTTGCAGTGCTTGGCAGGGTTTTTTTCTGTCCTTGGGTGTTGTGGTTTTTAGATTTTTGTGTTGAATGTCTTGGGAGATGATGACTTTGCCTCTGTGTGCAGCCAACTAGATGAAGTTTGATTGCTTCTTTTTCACATGCACATACAATGGTCATTTGGACCTAATAATAAACTGTTTTGCACAATCAGACAACGAGTTTTCTGGTCAGTAGCAGAGTTTCACAGCTCCCCATAGCTCTGTATGTGTATAAAGCAGAGCCACTTGCCCTCTGTCCCATCTAAAGCCACACACTGACCCTAAAAGACTTAAATCACTTTCCCTGAGTAAACTTGTCACTCACTCTCTGTGCTGAATGTGCTGCTGAAGTCCTACCTCCACTGCTGAAAACCCTTTTGCAAGCCCAGTTGCTGTCTCTGTGTCTCCTGTAGGAACCTCACTTTTAGGGGCTAAAGGCTCCAGCATGTTGCCCACACTCCTTGCCACTAAGGGAGAATGAAAATGAGTTAACTCTCATGATCTGAGTGTATGCAAAGTACTGCTCACTCTTTCCACCTCATTAGAAAATTAGAAGAAAAGAAAAGCCTTATCCTCCCCCATAATAATTTCAGATGAGTTCTTATTTCAATTACACCAGTTTCGTTCCTGTTCTTGCTAATACCCTGCAGTTAGTTCAACTGTAGAAGCAATTGTCCCTTACAGCTCTTCTCCCTTGTCCCCCTGCCTCTGGGCTATTTGGGATTAAGACACATTGCATACTAGAATAGAAAATATTAATATAGCTTTCCAACCAAATTTAGGCAAGAGTATTCAGATGCTTTAGCAGCTGCCTTGACTTCTTAAGAACTTGCTAATCCTTTAATCTCCAGTCACTTTTTTTTTCCCCATAAAAGATTCACAAGCAAAACAAATGCAATATGGATCAAAAATTCAATCAGAATGCTTAAAACTCAATTACATTCATCAGGGTGTTCTGTTAGGTTGGGTATTAAATCTGGGGTTTATTCAATATTCTCCTTTTATTATAAAGCAGTATTTTTCCACTCTGTAAATCATCTGATCCCTAGACTAAAGTCCTCTTTGCCCAAAACATACACAAAACATAGGGGGAGACAGCCAGTTAGAAATTCCTGCACAAGACTGCACCAGTGGAGACATAAGAAAGAGACAAGTAAGACAGTGAGCAAAGACATTTCTACTGAAATAGGGAGGCTAATTTCAGGATTTGAGATTCTGCTGTTATGGCTTTAATAAGTAGTTGTCAAATGAGTTCCTTCTTGAACTTCATTTTCAAAGCAGATCCATGTGCCTGCCTGCACCTCTCTGAGCATTTCCCCCGGTCTTGCAGTTTTAAAGGAGTTCTGAAATTTAATCGCTTTGTTTTGCAACAGAGCTATCTGGAAATTTTCCAACCCAATGGATTTTTCTTGGGGAAATGCCAACCTGTTTAAACCAGAACTTTTTGTGAACATGCAACTTCACAAGTCTTTCAGCAAAAACCCATTCCAGACTTGGGAGGGACCCACCCTATTCAGTCAACTTCTTCACAAGCAGTTTGAGCTCAGGTTTGGGTGTGGGAGGGATTTGACTCTCTCTTCTGATATAGAGTGAGGAGTGAGGTGGTCCCATGTCCAGACCATCATCTGGGCCACTGAACTATCGGCTGTTTCGGGTAACAGACAGTAACACATACCCCTTCATTCCCACCGTTCCTCCCACTCCTGCTACAAGAAAGGCTTAGCTTTTCTCAGTCTACAACCCAATGAAAGCCCAAGATCTATCTTCTCCTCCCAGTGAGAGGTAAAACTGAAGCACATAAGAATACCCAGCAGGCTATCACCATTAGCCTTCTGCAGGGCCTCCAGCACTGAGCATACAGTCCTTCCTGTCCAGCAATCAACTCCCTCACCATTCAAGCACAACAAAGATCTTCCAAGTAAAAGGCTGGTTTTCCCTCCTATCAGAGCCTCCAGGCTACCCTTCTGCCACAGGGAAGGAAGGGGCAGTTCTCAGGTTTAAGAAGACTGTCTCCACTTCCCAGATGTCAGCTGGTAGACTCCAGCAGCTCTTTTCATGCTCAGGGCATTAACAAAGAGGTTCAAGCCTGCTGTGCATAATAAGAGAAGGCAAGGGATGGCATTGCCTTAGTGATTTGGATAATCTTCAGATTAGGGCTCAGAAATTAATCTAATTAACAGTGTATCAGTGTCTTTAGTGCTTCGGGATAGACAGAGTTAGTGTTTTCATGACTGGCTTGCACAACAGTAAGCAGAGCATGAGTGAGTTCCCCTGCAAATACATTAAGAAGTCCATCATGATCTGAGTTGTACCATGGTCCAGGGGCCAGAGGCAATGAACTGCAAAGCCTTGGTAGCTCTATACATTGCCCTCCCAAAATTTCTTTAGAAAATTGAGATGCTTGTAGAGCCTTAAATTTTCCGGTTTTAAGACAGTTGGGCAAAATTCAATACTGCTACATGCAGCCAAGTATAGTGGTATTTTACCAGCTGACATTCAGCTGAGTTTGACAGCTGTCACAACCCAGTGTCTGTAATATTTCAGTTTGGCATTGTGTAAGAGAGTGAGATCTCTGTGAAATAGCTGTGTCTGAGCACACTTCACCAAACTGCTTCTATTTCAACACTGACCAGCGGAGTTCCCATTTCCATTTCTCAGGCACGAAGTATCAGCATCCTTAAAGGTTCTCAGCATCCTTAAAAAGTTGCTCAGAACCTGCAGAGCCATATTTTCAACTTCTCAGATGCACAATGATGTACCCTCTTCCACTTGAGACAACTGCAATTCTCGTCCTGGGCTGCCTACTGCAACACACTACCAACCAGAAATACTGGAACGGAGATTTGTGAAGATTTTAGAGGTTTCCCAAAACTACATATTAATGGGATTAGAGCCAACTGGAAGAGCAATTCTGAAATAATATTTTTTGAAATAATGATACTGAGTGTTTTGTTAACTTGAATTAAGAGTGTTGGCATTTCATCTACTATAGCAACTTATTTGAAGCTAAGGGTCATTTGGGGTGACGTTCATTTTCTTAACCTAAAATATCTAAAACAATTCAGATTCTTCAATTAAAGGAAGGAAATACAACAAGATCAACCCCATCTACGTATTCATTTTTACTGAATGACACTGACAATTTTAGTGGGAGCACTGTGGAATCCTGTTCCCAGGCACATCTGTCTCCTGGCTGCAGGGAAGGGGCATACAGGAGCCAGCCCAGCACAGAGCTGCCCCAAAGCCCTGGGAGATCTAGGCTTTCTTGTCAGCTCTTCTGTTGAGAAACATGAGAGCATTCTACACAAGGGAATTGTGACTCTCATTTCCAAATCAGCAATAAACTATAATAAGGTGTCAATGTAGCCAGATGGAATATTTTGTACATTGCTCCCAGTTAAAGAAGCTACTGTTGTTCTGTAATTCTCTTCTGTTTTCCTTTTTTTCCTTTTGTTTGCTCCAGAAGATGTAAAGACGTGGAATCAGAAAGAAAACTTAGGTCTCCAAGCAAATAGCTCTAAAAGGAGCATAATAAAAACACTTTTATCTTTTCCTAGCTGAAATCATACATAGAGAAGATGGAGGATGCTTGCTTTCCAACAGTGATCAGTAACACTGCAAGCAAAATGCGGGAAAAATGGTATGAAATATATATATATATTCCTGCGTGTTTATAAATGTAAAATAGTAAAAAAACAAATGAAATCAGTTAAATATAGAAAGAGTTCTTTGTTAAACTGGTTCCTAGTAGGCATAAAGCAATCTTAGCAAAAACCAATAGCTCAGAGCTTGACTTCTTTCCCCTATGATGAAAATTTTAAGGTTTTTTCAGATGCTGGGTTATTACTGCTGCACATGGAAAGGCATATTCCTGGTTTATAGACACAGCAAAGTACTTATTACTTCTAAAAATACCCTTGCAAAAATAGTTTGGTTTTTTTTTTTAATTAAAAAATTAAAACATTCCATGAATTCAACTGAAGAAGACTATGAACTTTTGCAAACCACACGTAAAATAGTCTGTCAGAAACATGAATATCAAATTAGGGCTCTTTGATTAGGTTGGTGGATCACTAATATAGCACAAGAAATTCCAAATCTTCATTAAATTTTTCAGAGAGGTAAGGAAGCCCTGGAAAAGCTAACACTTTAAATGCAAGGATTCTCATCATGGAAAGCCCTGTAGCGGAGCTGCTGGCCAGTCTCACAGGGCAGAGTGAAAGTGTAAAAGAACACATTTCATGTCAGAGCCAAGTCAAGGGAACTGTTCGCCTGAGTTCACGAGAGGTAATGCACCAGTACCCAATCTGCCACCTTGCCTGTCTCCTAGATAATACTAATGCTTTCAATATGCAGGTTTCCTACACTGCAGCTTTCGCTGTTCACCTGCATAACCCCACATGATGCAGCAAGTTCTCTTTGCTTCCTTTTTCCTCTGCCTGTGCCATTTCCTTCTCTGCTGATTTACAGGGACATCAATAAGAAGGCAATCAAGATCCATCAAGAGGTCAGCTGCTCCACTTTCCTGACCCCTTAAGTAGGTGTTTCCACAATGACCACAGAGCAGGCAATTGGGCAACACATTCAAACTTATTTCAGTGAGACCTAAATGTGCACAAGGTCAGCTTTCATACACCACAGCTGTTACTCACTGCCCTCCACTCCTGCGCTTATCCTTAGCCCCTGCACTCTGGAAAATGTTCTTAAACCCAAAACTAAGTCACATTAGCTTAATTCACTGCCAGCAAAAATCACTGCATGAGATGCAGGATAGTAGCAGTCCTGATGCAACAAGTTGCTCTTGCCACAAAGTTCAGGTGGGGAAGGTGATTCTTGGAAGCTGGTCTCCAACAGTCTCATTTCACCAGCAGAGGTGTTCACAGGACTCAGAGGTATCACCACAGGCAAAACGGGTCATGCAAAATACCTCAGTGTTAGTAACAATCATACTTGTTTAGTAAGTAGATAAAGAATGAAATCACATGTTCCCAGGAAAACTAACTTGCTTAGATTTCACCTTCTGAGGCATCCAATTTACAAAAGCTGTGCTTCATTTTCACATACCTTGCTTTCTCCTGCCTATATTCCTCTCTTC
>JAWWLV010000002.1:2401146-2432317 GCA_035041135.1 Platyrinchus mystaceus
TTCTGAGGCATCCAATTTACAAAAGCTGTGCTTCATTTTCACATACCTTGCTTTCTCCTGCCTATATTCCTCTCTTCATTTCCATCAGGGTCGTTGCTGAATTCCAATTTATAAATCAATAATAATCCAAATCATAAAAACGAGTGAGAATGAAGAGAAGAGCAACATAACCAAAGCAGACCTGACCAGGTGACAATTGCACAGTGCAGCTATCACAGAAGGTAGTTTAAAAGTATCATGTCAAACAAACAAACTAATTACAACACAGCTTCAATGAACCCCCGATAGTGTTTCCTGGCAGGAAAACTCTATGTCTAACATAAATCTAAAGACAGGAAGAAAAGCTTGTATCCAAAACATTGATCCTGCAGCTGTATCTGGAAAACAACCTAGCTTCAGAGTTAAAGGGGCTCTCTTCTAAGGTCAAATGCTAAATGCAAAAACTTAAGTCAGAAAACATGAGAAGTACCTACACTGCTCATGTCAACCCAGCTCACACTAGGTTTTCTTTTAAGGCCTTCCTTGTTATACAGTGTTTGAAAGAAGTGCCTGTTTTTAAAGAAAATGGACTCCTATCAATGAGGAGTTGCAGCAGACTCATGGTCTGAAGAGCACTATAAAGGTGAAAGCCGGTATTACCTGCAACAACAGCTGTCCCATTACTCTTGCCTGCTACACTCCTGACTGCAGCAGGTATTGCAGCAGGGAGTTCCACAAATCAGCCAGCTCTCTACAAATGCATTTATTATTCCTCGTTGCATGCTTATGGCACTAGTCTTTCTCATCTGTATGATGAAAACCTATGAAGAAGAGAGTTACAGTGAGCAATAATCTGTCTGCTCAGATGTGCCATTGCTAAATTGAACAACCAACCCAGTACTCTCACTGGAAATCTCCCTCTGCACTGTTTTCTTGGGTTTGCTCAGTTTATATTGTAAAATGGAAAAAAATACAAATCTGAAGTATACAAATGCAAAGATTTGTAATGTGTGCCTGGGACAACACACACCATCCTAGGGATGAGTGAGCATTTTGGAATGGTACAGCTGTTGCACAGCACCGTGAACAGCTTGTTACAGGTGCAGCAGTACTTTCTGAACTACTTCAATAGTTCTTCTTTATACACATCTCTATATATTTCTTAAAATAGCTTGGGGTAAAAAAACCTCAGATGTCTTCAGTGAATTGTTGATCCTTTGATAACAAAGCAAGCAATTTCTGGAACAACCTCAGGAAAATTCACGTTGGTTTTTAAGCAATAAATCAAATTAGTACCATAGCCTGCAAGGTTAACAGACAGAATAATGCCATGTAATAGTAGGGGAAGAAGACAAAATGATTAAAAGAAATCAACTTGTTGCTATATTGTGATGTTGTTTATTATCAGTGATAGCATAAAATCACCTCCTCTGCATTCCATAAAGACACAGTTCCTGCACTCAGAGTTATGCATGACTGCCTCTGCCCTAAGCAGATTGTATAGGGGATGGACAAGGCAGATGAAATAAAGGCAGGGAGGCACAAAAGGGCAACCCACAGGGGGACAGTGCAGCTGTGGGAACACCACAGCCAGAGCCAGTCTTCAGATGCACAAAGCAAGGCCTTAAACTGCAGCCCCCTCAAGCCTCTGAAGACACCCAATAAAACATAACTGAACCCCTCACCCCAAATGCCCATCTCATGTATCTGCAGAGAGCAGTGTAGTACAGACCAAATGCTTCTTCTCTGTTGCATAACATCAGAAAAGATTCTGTGGTCCCTGAACACAGAAACACAAGCTTTTCCCAAGGGCTGGCAGTGAAGGGGAAGGGACCAGCTCACAGACACTGTAAGTTGGCAAGCTGTCACACTTGCAGGCATTTCAAACAGAGCAATGCACTGTGTTGCAACAGCTAGGCTGAGCTTGGTAGCTAAGCTACCAGCTAGTTTGAGCTAGTTAGGTACCTTTCGAAGTAGGTACTCCTCTGACACACATGAGCAAGCTATATCCATGCTTTGAGTCCCCTAAGAGCTACATAAACTCCTTAGCAAGTGCTAGACTTGGGCTAATGTATTCTGACAACTCTGCATGGTGTTACTGAGGGGGGCCAGCTCAGACTCAGCTGTAGGCATGAGCAAAGCAAACTCATACAGCCCTGTAAAAGACTGCAGACATAAACCCAGCCACCCTGCAGTTAGAAGTGTAAGCAGATCTCCTCCTAAGGAGTTAAGTCTGATTAATTCTCTAACACTTCTTCACTGAAACACCAGACAGAAAACGACACAGAGCCATTCTTCTCTGAAAACCGTATAACACCCCACCATTACCCAAAATACCTTGAGAGTATCACCTCCCACTTCCTATCACTGCAGCCTTTCAGAAGATAGGGTATATGCTCAAGAACAAAAAAAGAAGGAAATCTCCCTATTTCCCTGGAGTCCATAAAATACACCCTAGAGCAGACCCCTTCCCTTTTCCCACCATAGCTGACAGGAGTTTTCTGATTGTCAACACAACACCAAGTTCACACCACCTTTCCCTTCAGGCCCCTAATCTGACTCCCCACCAACAAGCATTTGAAAAAAGATGACAAGGCAGCAGCCCCCACAACATTGGCCCTCCACCATTTTGCAGTTTGTTTTTCCACGAGTGATTTTGCCATATCTGAAACTGCTTGTTCCATCATCCCACAACAGTTTGTAAGTCTCAGTCTAAAAGTTATTCTCTTCCTCAAGGAATAAAATATGCTTGTCCCAAAGAATATGTATGTATAACACAAAGTCTCAAAACATGTTTTCTTTTCCATTTTTTGATTCATTTTTTGGATGGAAAAGACTACTTGCATTGCCTCATATGATGGAAAGAGAAAAGAATTAAAAAAGGGAGGCAAGGAGTGCAAAAACTCCACAGATGGAAGAAAAGACAACGTTTCCTTTGGCAAAACCAAGACTAAGTGCAAAGAACAAGGAAAAGATGAATGACAGATCTTGAAATGTAATGTGATAGGCATGACAACACAGCTTATAGACACTGTTAACTTTAGAAATGGGAATCTGCCAGAAGTCTCATCCAGTTCCACATCCATGAATGAAGAGAGCTCCCAGGCATCTCACTGGTGGTTGTGAGAGCCAGACCATCCTCTCTCAGGTCCCCTTTCTGCCTGTGAGGTTCACAGTTGAACTGCACAGGTAGGTAAGGAGTCCCAGGAAGTGAGAAAGCCTTGAATGGAACAGCACTGGGATAGACAGTTTAACACCATCTGGCCTTCTTCCCCCTCCTCCATTTGAGCACCAGGCTGTCTGATATGGGCAGAAGAGACCAAGAGTGAGCCAGTGGCACCTGACTGCCATCCAAGGGACTAAGTTGCCCTGAAATGACTTCTACTTGGACCAGGACTACTAGCCAGCCCACTGACTGCTAAGAGCAGTGCCCCAGCCTCAAATGTGTTGCTGGTTGTACTGGGGCCAGTTTGATATCTTGCCATCTCATATTTTTCTACCTAAAGTCTGTTCGCAATGAGACTTGCATATTTACTACTCTTCTGTGGTGGGATTCTGCAAGAAAGCACACAGTTATGTGACTCCCTGTTCCCCTAGCACACCTTCAAAGCCTTCCACATCAAAAGATGTAGGAAGACCTATTCTGAACACAGGCTATGAGACACACTGGTGTTATGTGCCACCACCCACATTTTCATTTCAGCTACTATATGGACTACAGAAAAAACAAGCAGTACTTGGTTTCTTTTGGCACTTTGAAATCAGTGGAGTTGAACATCCTGCTTGCACTCCCTGTTTGTTCTGGAAAGGCAATATGGTGATTTCTACTATGGAAATAAAGAATAAGAAACTGTCTTTGACAAATAGGCATCAAAGAGCCATGCCAAGTACTGGTCTACTGCCTTTGTTTTAACATGTAATAAGCAAAGGTTTTAAAAACTAAATCACAATAGGAATAATGCAACATTGCTGAGCTATCTTTTTGCCATCTGTCAAGTCTGCAATATTTTCAAACTATCCTCAAGAGAATCACTAAATCATCACATCTCTCCTTCTGCGATATGATAAAATAGAATACAATTTCTAATGCAGTGCACTTAACCTCTATCAGGAGTTTGTCCATTTGTGCAGGAACATAAACCTGGTCAGTGCATGCCAGAAGGTTTCTGGCAGCCTTCCAAAGGATTTGACAAAAAACAATTTGGATGCCCGTTGCAGCTAGTGTGGAACCACAGACCAGTCGGTGCTGTATGTCACAATCCTGTCCTGGGATGGTGGATTTATTGCTGTGGACAAAAGCATTGTGTCTTTCTTTTCCCAGCGCTTCCATGACTTGACGAATATCACACTTTTTTCCTCAGTTACCTCCTGATGGTTTGGCAGGTTGCTGATTGCTCTACAGTGACCAGGCAAGGTGTCACTTCCTGTTTTACATCTACCGAGATGGCCGGGGAAGGCTGTGATTCACAGACGGTCCAAGTGAGACCTGAATCATGTCCATTAGATCTTGAGTGCAGGAATTAAGCAGGAAGCCCCCCTCGAACAAACAGCTGGGCTTGTTGTTTTTATTTTTCTGTTTTCTACATGGAACTGAAGGAACCAGCTTATCTGTGTCCAATTTTCAATTAAAAAAGATTACTCTTGATAAGTGTTAAGAAAGCAAATGCTGAATGAGTCACCCCAATTACTGTTACCTGTGGATTTTACAGTCTTACCCATCTTCAGAAAAGAACTATTCTGTAAGCTCTTCAGACATCTTAGTCTGCACTTTCCTGCTTTTCTGCCCCCTTGCTAATACAATTTTATCTTACAAGTTTATTGACAGTAAATATAATAAATTTTTATCTTTTCAGAAGAAAACTCTGGTGTTTTGGACCCTGCTAATGCTGTGGCTCTTTAGGATAATATAAACTTTGCATAATGAGTTACTATTGAATATTAACAACTGAAATATTAATAATTAAAATAATGCCAAGCAATAGCAGCCTTTTCCAGATTATGGCCACTTAAGGATCACCACAGAACAGAAGGGAAGTTTGAGCTTGAATAGAAGCTTGAAGAGAAGCAGCTGTGAAAATGAAAAGGGTGGAGAAGCTGAGAAGGGAGGGAAAATTCCTTCAAGGTAATAAAAGAAAAATCTGGCAGTGTGATTGAAAAACCCATAAGAGCTAATTTGATACAAAGCATGCTTCACTATTGCTTTAAACACTAAACCATAAGGGCAGGATTTCTTTTGGTGCACTCCCAAATGCTTTATTATGAAGTAAGAGAAACTGCAATATATTGCAGGTTACGGTTTTAACTAAGAAAGATGTTGGCCTGACAGATCAAAATACACCACTGAACTACTACAACAACCAAGACTGTTGCATTAGTGAGACCAAGAAGAGATGAAAATAAAAGTCCATGTGCCAAAGGGCAGGAGGTGATAAAGCCTCCAGTGCAGAGCTAGAAAATATAGCAGCACTATCTTTATTGAAAAATTGGCAGAGGGCTAAGATTAGCTAGTTTATGGACTAGAAGATGGGCAGAAGGATCTAGAGGATTGATGTCAGGCCTGATAATCAAAGAAGAGAATAAAAATGACCAAGCTAGGAATAGAAAAACAACAGCTAACATTAGTCCACTGCTTTTAGTAAAGTGCTGCTTTCATCAGTTAAGAGTCTGCTGCTGAATTTCAGGGTCCTGACTCAAAATACCCAAATTTATTCCCACCTACAGTGCTAAAGGGCATCTTTCACGGTAATGTCATCTTAGCATTTTAAAATGTATGCGTGCATGTGCAAACCACCACCCATTGCCCTAAATAAGCTTTTTGGTCCCTGGTGAGGTCAGATCTCTGCAAGACTCCTCATCCCGAAGAAGAGTGTTCACCCTGTCTCTGTGTTACCAGGACAGCCACCATGGTGCTGTGGAACTTGAGGAAAAGGTCACTTTTTCAAAGAAAACTGCTTTACATGAACTAACAAAACCCCAAAGCCCAGCGTACAAATTTCTATTGTTCCTGAGATCTTCAAAAAGCTTTTTTTAATACACTTCAGGGCTGCAATAGATTAAAACCACAATATATTTTCAAAAAGCATTCAGCCTGTCACATCACACACAGAATGCAATGCACAAGATAGATGTCATTGCACCAGAGGGGCTAAATACAGAAATGGAGAGGTAACATTTAATCCTTCAGCAGCAAA
The DNA here is from genome assembly GCA_035041135.1 of Platyrinchus mystaceus. Taxonomy (NCBI): domain Eukaryota; kingdom Metazoa; phylum Chordata; class Aves; order Passeriformes; family Tyrannidae; genus Platyrinchus; species Platyrinchus mystaceus. Next base: position 2,407,317 of record JAWWLV010000002.1, read on the forward strand.
GGGGAGTTTTGGAATGGAATTTTGAGAGATGTGGAACTGACACCTGCAAGAGTACATGCAGGAGCTACACCTCTGGGGCACGAATTAGCAAAAACAAACAAACAAACCCACAAACCCACACAAAACAAACAAACAAAACCCACACAAAACAACAACAAACAAAAAACCTCACAAAACAAAACAGAAAAACATCTTTGTTTCCAAAGAGGGCCAATAGATATTGTATGTGTTAATGTCTGTGGGCTCCTGAGCTTGTTACCAACTCTGCTATTATATCACAGTAGCTGATTGCTGCTCTCTCACCAACAGAAATTATTATACTTTTTTTTTTTAAAAAAGCCAATTAATTAACAAGAGCAATTCTAACTTGTAACAGTTTGCTTCTCCAGCTAAATGCCTGTAGTACTACTCACTGCCACTTTTTCCAAATGTTTTGTAATGAGTTTGAGGAAGAAATGAGTCCCATGAAGGATGGAGCACGTGAGACAGAAGTTGAGGAGCAGAACAAAGTGCAGAGCAGCTGGCACCAATGACACTGCCACTTCCATGGTAACTTGTCTGGTTCTTCCAGCAGAGATTACCACAAAAGGTGTTGTTTGTGGCAGCAGTTGGATACCTGTCAGCCAGAACATGAAGTGATGCCAGCAGCCAGCTTCCTACAGGAGCAAATGCTAATGCAGATATTTGGATAATAGGGCAGTAAAGATGCAGGGAACCAGCACAGAGCACCAACCTTCTGCTCACTGCTGACCTCGGGTGAAGCTGGCACAGCTACTGAGAAATAAACAGCTCTCTCACACTTCCCTTGGTTTCTAAATGCCTTCTTTTTTAAATTGTGGGTTGCATCCTCAGCAGATAGATATTTGCATAGCTCCCTTATAACTAGTGAACCATGTCTATTTACACCAGATGAACATCTAGTTCTACATTTTCAATGGCTTTCCAGTTTTAGATGGGCTGGAAAATTAAGATTTCTCAGTTCTAAATGCATTCCTGAACCTCTCTTCATTTTCTAATGTGTCTACTCCCCCTTTTTCTCCCTCACATTTTAACCTAAAATTTTTCAGGTCATTTAGTTCAGAATGCAAACACAGATGAGTTATTAGGAGTTGAACATCGCCAACTGTGCATGTAATGTGACTTTGTTTCACAAGGAGTAATAAGCGTATCTGCACTAACAAAAGTAAGGATTCAGTTTAGGAAGACATGATCCAACAGGAGGAGCCTCACAGAATGCTCTTTTGCCTAAAATCTTGTTGGAACTTTTTCAAGTACTTCTGAGCTGAGGATATAAGCTGAGAGCAGCAGAAAGGACTTGGCCAGTGGAATTAGCTGTAATTTTATGTACTGTCACAACTACATCACCAGGATGGAAAAATAAAAAGATCATCTAGAGGGGAAAGGGTAATAATGAGTGTTCTTCAACATGTCAAATACAAAACACTGCAGAAATATTGAGGCCTGGAAAAGGGCTAGCCTAAAAGGAAAAGGGCGATGGTCGCACCAGGATTGGAGAAAGTAAGAGTTGACCCCTAAAAAACTGTCAATTTTTTAAAAATAAGCTGATCCTCCAGGCTCAGAATTTAACTTGTTTTTACTGCTGTTTTATTACTTTTTCCATTTTGCCATGACAAGTTAATGATTTTTGCAAAAATATACCATGACAAATCTGCCCCTGCAGGTGGCTTTACACACACTATGTTCACAAAAGACTTTGATCCCGCTTCTCTTTTCAGTTTTTTTCCGTGTATTGTGTTTTCAGGGTTTATTTTTTTCCATCAGAAGATTAAAGGAGAGAAAAAAAGGCGCTGAGTAACTAGTGGGCAGGACAGCATTCAACACAGTCCTGATAAACCAAGAAGGAGAAGCTAAAGGAAGGTTTGCAGCTGACTTTGCTCACATCTCCACCTCTTGTAACTGCAGTGAGTCATTTGCAGCCCTGAGTGTTGGTCAAGAACATTCAGTGCGGTACTTTGATGGCCACAAGGCACTGAAGAGAGGAGAAACTCCCACAGAGGAATCACAATGCTGACGCATCCCTGCCATTGCACTTCAACGCTCCCTGCCTTGTGCTGTCAGGAAAAGCTGAAAACACTGGCAGAATGACCCTCATAACTGAAGGTTATCTTAGGAAATCTTCAGGCAAGCCCACCTGCGAGCCCACATAATGCCCATGTGCACTTCTGATCGCTGTGCTACACACACACCTCACCACTGTGGGGATCCGTCCTTGAAGCTCCACATTGTGCTGCCATCAGGAGATGCAGTCCAGCTTCCTACCTCAGAGGGAAAACTTCCCACCTCCTCAGAAAACTAGGCTTTGTTATGCTGGATCATATCCCCAGCATACCTAATACCTGTGAATGGGAATAACAACAGCTGTTGCAGAGAGGCTGGGAAGAGAAAATGGGGGCTGAGATGGACTTTATAAACCTTATAACTTCTGAAGATTATTCCTTTTGAAGCTAGATATACATTTTAATCAGCTACTTTCATCATTATTCATGAATGAATTATTAATTAGTCCTCTTGACTAAAAATATAATTTCCAGCTTGCTGCAAAAATACACACACATGCACACACACAGAGACAAACATGAAAAAATAATACAAGAAAAGGAAGATATTGCACATCATTAGCACCACAGTGAAGGCTGAGTATTTGATCTCAGTTTAATTATGAATGCCTAGTTTGAAAGAACATTTCCACATCACCAGTCAATAAAGTTGCTGTGTGCACTTGGGCGTAAGACAAGTTAAGAGGCAGTATTGCCAACAGCTTATTTTTCAGCAGCTTCACTCACTATGTTAATAGGGGTGTGTGCACAAGTACCTGCACAAATACATGCCTTGCTAAAACGCCTTTGATCTTGTGACTTCATATACAAAACTGGGAAAAACCCAACAACTCAGCCTTGGGGCTATTTCTGATTACACAGCAATCCAAGGCTTCAGGCACTGGAGGAACCCTAAGGCAGAGACAGCCTTTGACCCCAAATTTGTGTGGGCGCAAGAAAAAGAGAAGGAAAATCCTAAGAGAATTACCACCATTTTACTTTACAGTTAGGAAAATAAGGAAAAAATATGTCAGAAGAAAGGTCTAAGCCCAAGATCTCCCAAGGAAAACCTATTAGGCTGCATGATTCCTTTCACTCTATCTATCTATCTATCTATCTATCTATCTATCTATCTATCTATCTATCTATCTATCTATCTATCTAACCACTCAGCATGAAAAAATTCTCCAGAGCACACACGTTCTTTCCCTCTCTGACCTCTCCTTTTCTTACACTGTCATCTAGGTATCTGATCAGCTGGAAGCAAAATTTTTTTCCATGAGGGAACCCAAGGTGTCTCTGCAATGACCAGCATAATGTTTTCCATTGTGTGCCACCTTGAAGTAAAGGAAGCATCCTCATGGTGATGTTGTTCATAGAGCTGCTGGGGAGAGGAGGGTGGGAAGAAGAGGGTGGAAGGCAGTGTCTGGGACCAGCAGTGACAGAGGACTCTGATCAGCTTGCAGGTTCTTTTTTTTCCCCCCATAATAACAGAGACAACTAACAATTGTGCCTTTTTGTTATCTGAATTGGTTTCCTTGATGAGCACATCCCTTCAGAACCCGCTGCAATGCTAATTTTGTAAATGATCAAAAAGCTTCTAAACTAAGAAAATGCTGCACACTCAGGGAAAGAGGAGAAGGGTTCAGAGGAATTAGAAATGACTTGTTATTCTTAAAAAATCTGGGCCATCCTCCAAATGCTGTTATTTTTAAACAGTTTGTGGTTTATGTACATGGAGGTACATAAGCAGTTGCAGAGCTAATAAGGCTGAATGACTCCAAAAAACTCCTCTTTTACCAGAGGCCTTGCAAAAATTTTAACTAACAGGTTTAGCTGTTACTATATTACACCTCTGCCTCAAGCTGACTCCAGTAAAGTTGCATGGTTTTTTTAAATGTGTTTATTATGACCAGAGCAAATAAACTAATCTCACCAGTGGAAAACCTGCCCAAGACACAGCTTTCACCTCAACTTACCTGAAGAGGCCCCAGTCAAAGATGTACCATGATAAATACATCAAGTAGAGGGGATTTGGCACTCACTGTGGAACAGCAACTGTTCACCCCCACAGCAAGAGGGTTTACAGCTCTGTCCCCTCCAGACCTCTACAGTGATTTTGTTCACTTAGGCTTAATCTTGCCTCTTTTAGATCATTTTTAGCATTTTCAGCTGAGCAGGTTTGTAGATCTTGCTCCACTACCCACCCCTGACTCCGATTTACCTGTGGATTCCTACTTGCTAACCCAGAAGTGTCCCCTGGGAACACCACACTCAGCATGCCCAAGGCAGTGCTCTGCTCTGCACTGACTTTTCTGCTCATGGAGCACAGCAAGGGCAGAGCACATTCAGGTCAGGCTTCTCCAAAGCGGAATCATACGCATCACTTTGGATGTTATTAATATTTCATTAATTTCCCAGCTACAGCAGTTTCCCCTTGAGAGATCATTAATAAAATACCACCCAAATAAGCAAGATAAGAGGCAAAGTGACCAAACTACAAAACAAGTTTAATTACCTTGGTGTTATACCTTCACAAGCACCAGCTTTAAACTGAAGAATTGTATAAAATAAAGCTTTGATGACGATGATGAAGTCTATTGCTTCCTATGTTTTAGCATTTTAATTACTTCTCTGATTCCCCCACCACTTACTCTATTTTGTTTGGAAAAAGAATGGAAGTGCCTGTAAATGTTAAAGGAGGGTTGCTGGGAGGATTTGAGCAAAACTTCCCGGGCACAAATCATGGAGAGTGGAGTCACCTCACTAATATGCAAACCTCACCTTGAATTAAATGCTGCACAAAGTGGTAACTCTCTCATGGATTAATAAAATGACAAGATTATTCAATTAGCTAAATCTATTTCTTTTGAAGGTAAAATATAAATTTTGTCCATAGCTAGTATATGAGACTTAAAAGTAACCCAAGGAATAAAAGCAGCAAATAGTATTTTTGAGGACTTCTAACAGAAATGACATGGCAACTAATTAAGTAACCAGCATAAGCTACACAAAAAACTAGAGCAAAGGGATGAAACAGAAGAAAGAAGAAGAAAGATACTTAATATTTCCTTTAAATATATGTACACAGTGGCAGTGCTACACATAGTGTCCAATCCACAGAAGATACCTGCTCCTCCTGGCAGGCTTTGGGCTACACTCATGTAAATATTGAGTTGTTCTCACGGATCCAACCAAGCATTTACAGAAATGCTTCAAAACTCTCCTGTTTATCTGCAGATGATTTTTTTCAAGTTTCCCTTCCCTCCCCGCCCCCCCTCCGCCGAGTGCTCTCTCCAGTTGGGGACTTATTTAACACAAATTAATTAATATTTATTTAATACAGAAGTACTTACATAACCTGAACTAATTCTATGGCTCTCCTATGGGTATCTTAATGGTCTGGATTTTTTAAAAGGAGTTGCATCGACTTTAGAATACCCCAAATTTTATAGGCCTTTGTCAAAAAACAAGCTATGCGCTCCCTGCATTTAAAAACTAATTCAGATGACAATGATTTCAAATCAGATCTACTAATCACTAAAGAAATGCATTTCTCACTTTTACGCTAATCTCTTTTAAACTTAAATAGAACTTTTTGTAAGTATGCATTAAAGCACATGTCATGTGCATGTATGTGTGTGCACTCCTGGGTGCATGTAAAGTTTATTTTATAGAAATTTCTACTGAAACTACAACAGAAATAAACATGTAATGTTGAGGCCAATTCATGCCTGTCTTAATTCTTGTAAAAACAAAGTGCATACACAGATGTGTATCTCTTACTCCTAAAATGTCTTTCCTGTTGTAAGTGTTCTCAGTTTCAGCCTGGAATTATTTTACTGCACAGTAGGCCCTACCAAACTGTACTATTTTTAAGCCTAGAAAAGGGAAAATGAAGCAGATTTGTTACATGGAGAAGCAGCCGAAAGGTAAGTTCTTCTTCTGCCAAGACAGAAAGTCAGTCAATAAGTGATGCTTTGACGGTTCACTAAAAAAGTTGAATGTTTAGTGACAGAATGGTGGAACCATTTTGAAAACGTACAGATTTAAAATAAGACAGCTAGGACAAAGAACAATAAGAGACTGACACATGAAATAAAGAAATAATTATTGTAATCTGCTCTAATGCTTAAGTGTGACTTTGATCATCTTCAGTAACTCTCGTGATGCACAGCAAAATCTGTTCCAAAACAGATTTGCCTACAGGAACTTCTTTACAATGCTCAAGATGCGTTTCTTGAGTCGCACCGAAGAAACTATTTAAACAAGACGCGGGCAAATATGACACCAACCAAGTGCACAGACACTGCAAGGAACTCTCTTTGCCCGTCTGCCAAAGTGACAATAAACTTTTTCGTAACCACAGGAAGACAAACTATGGGGCTGCAAAGTGCTGAACTCTACCTGGAGAAGCAACAGGCTGCATTAAAACCTGGATTATGATTCTGTGAACAACTTTCACAATGCCAGAGCTGTCAAAGTGTGAAGAAACAGGGCTCTGTGTGCACTGCAGGCTGCGGGGATCCATGCTCTCCCAATGGATGCCCAACACAGGGTCTCTGGTCACGGCTTCAGCCAAAATGGCTGAGGAGTAGGTGCTGTGTTTGGCACCAGTAGGATCCTGGAGCACTGTTCCCACTTTTAGTGATAAAATCTGAATGAAATGAACCGAATAAGGTTCAGAAATGAGCCATAATGACTAGAAATCATGATTTATAGTGAAAGGCTTCTGAATCTCCATCTATTTTCTGTTCTGCAATAGCTCTATTTCAGAAAAGAAAGTGCTGACCTTATTACAATCTGCACATACCAACACAGGGAACAGATGCTGGATAGGAAAAGGCTCTTCACTCTAGCAGACAAATATCCTGGACATGACAAATAACAGTACAGGAATTAAGGAAAGAATACTCCATGTGCACTAAGTGGGAAAAGGTACAGGCAGCCCAGCAAACGGGCTGAGCTGAGGCAAAGCTCCTCTGTGGAAGATTTCCTTCAAAAAGCAGACAGGCTATTGCCAGAACACACAATGGCCTTTTTTTGGCTGATCACGTAGGGAGATGTAACTATATAATCACATAACCTTTTCAGGCTTCACAATGAGATGATCTTTGGAAAACGTGTGATCAAATGAGGTTTAGTCCTCTAAGAGCCTGAGCATTTGAAATAAAATATGCAAATAATAACATGAAAGTCTATGGGTTTAGTCATAGAAGCAAACTCTTTACTAGACTGTGCTCATACAGTGAAGGGTTCACTGATTTCAGCACCTACACAGCCCCATGCTATAATGGGCTGGATTTTCAGCAGGGATCTGGTAGGATTTTCACCAAGGTCTTCAGTGAAGCTGCCAGTGAACCACCAACACTGATTAGTTTAGAAAATCCTGCCCAACGTGCATGAACATTCATTCATTTCATCCCACTTTTACTATGTAACGTGCCTTAAAACATTGCCTTGGGGAGCCTGAAAATACATTAAAGCAATTACACAGAATTTCATGCAAATTGCTATGTTAATTTTGAAATTACTTAATTCTACAAAATGCCTGCAGTTTTTAGTGTCCTGTTCTGCACTGGCTCTTGTAACGCTCCTTCAGAGGTGTGCAGCAGGAAAGGTGGAACAGCCCTGCCACACTGTCTCTTGCACAGTGTCACAGAAGCACAAAGAGAAGGAAACTCTCATCTTCAAAGATGCTCAAAGCACTTCCAGGGGACAGGAAGCAGTATCTGTACATGAAGGTCCAGAACTACTTGAGAAATGAAGAGAAATAGTAAGGGATGCTGGGATCAGAAGTGCATGGGGCTCAGTGACTCTGCTGCCCTCACACAACTTTCCCTCAATGCAGCAGCACAGCCTCTCAAACAGCGGCAATTTCTTATTCTGCACCTCTTTCCATTAATGTCCTAATTTCTCTGGAAAACCAAATTCACCATTTGCCAATTTGGACTTGAAGTCAGTGAAAAACAAAAGTTTGTTCCTCTACTTTCCTCCATCAGGTTTCATAGCCAACTCCACAATAGGTACCCAAGGAGCAGGTGCATAGGAAACTTGTTAAGATAATGCAGATGAGATCTACCTGTACAAAATTTGTTGCCATTTCTGATGCAAAATATTTCCTGTTTACATATCATTAATCCTTGGACATCCTTTCAAAGGTTCCTCCTGATTTCAGATAGGTTTGCTGTTAGCCATTGTTAATCCAAAGGTGGCCTGTTCAAGAAGAGCAGGGAAGCAGGATGGAAAGAGGATGAGAGTCCTTGCTGCAACACAGAGAAGCCATGGAAGTCCTAATGGAATGCCACTGACTCAGAGAGGAGGGAAAACACTTAGCTACTTTCAGGGAAGGAGAAGAAATTAATAAGGTACCCCAGTCTGCTGCAATTCTGAATGACTGGTCTTAATCACTGGGAGAGGCTCCACACTCAGCAGCTAGAGACGAATGGACATAGCAATTCCCTTCAGCCTTAATTTCTATAAAGTCCAAATTCTGACTAACAGTGGCTAAATGATAAATTTACCCATTTATGATTACTTAGTCAAGATTGTCTTGATGGAAAAGACCTCGAGATTTTAAGAAGCATCTACATGCTTTGAATAAATGGGTTAATAATAGAGATTTTATTGAGCAGTACATTAAAGCAGATGGGCATAGCGGAAAAAGCTTCAAACCTTAATTAGTAAGGAAAACAGTGACCTACTTTCAATTTAAAAAATATACACAGTAATAATTTACAGAATACAGAGCATACCATGGCCTAAGTAAACTCCAGGTCTGGCTGACTGGGAACCACCGGCACAGTGTGTCTCGCTAATGTTCAGAGTATGCTTTTAATATGTTAAATGCATCCCTAAAAGGATACTAAAAGCCTTACATTAGCATATCCTGGGTGATCTTTGAATATACAATCAGTGCAAGACAGGCAGAGATTCGCTGTCATGGCCTAATTAAAAACGAATAGTGTAGCATATTGACCTAACAAAAGTAATTTTTTCATCTCAACTTACTGTTTAGTCCTTTTGCTGGAGCCAGCAAATAGTTGAACGCCCTTTAATAGCCTATAGTTTTGGGGTGCTAGATTTTCATCTCCATCTACATACTTAGCTAAAACTTTTTGTGTGTAGATAGATAGATAGATAGATAGATAGATAGATAGATAGATAGATAGATAGAGATGATACAGATATATCTCATGACTTCCAGTGGGGACAATACTGAGGCCACTCATCAGATATCTTCTGGTGCCTGCAGCACTCAGGAATGAGGAAGTCTTCCTCAGACAAGGATCATTAGTTGGTCTATCACAGAGGAGGCATAAATTATCACCCCAAAGTGTCCAGGCATCCTTGTAAATGGAAATCAAATTGCATGTAACTGCCAAAAGCAATTTTCCCCAAGTTATCTAGATGCAGTTGCTCCAGCCAGTGCAAATAAAAATCTTTTGTTATGGTGATCAAGCACAACTTTGTACTTATGCAACTTCTTCAACTTTTAATCTGCTAAATCTCTTAATCCACAGGTTGGGAAAGCCCCATGAAACTTTCTTGTGTGTCCCATTTCCTCACTGCAGCTTAACTACAGCAAGGAGAGGGACTGCAGGGAAGCACCACAGAAGAACCCCCAGTTTGCCTGCCTATTTCCCCAGATGCACAAAAAGATGAAGTGAGGACCACCTCTCAAGCTTCAGACCTACCACACGGTCCCTAGCCACAGACACATGCCTTGTGTGGGGAAACCTCCCTTTGCAGGACCCAGGCAGGTGGTAAAATCAGGTCCCTAATTTGCCATGGTGACACTTCTCTCCAGAACTTTTTGTCATCCCCAAGCTATTCTTTTTATTAAATTAAAAATGGGAAAAGGCAAGAAAAATAAATCATTATGTAATTTATAGCTTTCTATTACTACAGTTAGAATTTGTACCTATTTCCTCTCCATTTCTCGTTTCCTATACTTTTTCAACATGCAGCCATTCACTGTCACCTTCATTACACACTTGTGGTTTAAATCTCTGCCCTCAACAGAGCTGTGTATTTTGTTTTTCTTAAACAGAGCCTCAGTGCAGAGCTGCATTATGTTCATAGATGTCTTATCACTCTCTGGCACTTTCCATAACCTTGTTTTCAAGTCCAGTTCATTTGAAAGTCAATCTTTTCACTTGTATTAAATATCTAATGATTTAAAAAAAAACCACTGGGATGAATGCTGACAGGCAACATAAAGGAAAAACTGTTTGCTGTCACAAACTCATCATTAAATTACTATTATATAGAAGCCTGGTTACCCAAAAGCAAGTCACCAGTTTTTGCTAAGTGACTTCTTTGCCTTCCTGCTAAGAGCAGTTAAAACTCGTGTGTACCATGTGTGTAATTCAGGTCTGGCTGTACCTGCTGACCTGCTCACAAGGTATAACTTTTGTGTTGCAAATTAAGCTTTCAGGGATATTCTAAAACCAGATCTCAGGATTCTCACATATCAGAGCTGGCTGAGAATAAACTGTTCCCTTCGCAGCTCAGAACTATCAGCCACAGAAATCACAGCCAGCTATAATCTCCAACCCCTGGCACAGAAAACCACATTTTCAATTCCCGCTAAAAGTACTGCTTCTTGCCAGCGTGTCTCTGGTAAATTACAATGGCTTGCCTACATCGAGCTGCTTTCTATTCTACTTTAAGAACTTGCCAGTTTCCAATGGAAAAATAACACCTTAAAGGGCTCAATCCTGCTCAAGTAAGGCAAAATGCACATTGGATTCAGCGAGTCAAGAGCACGCCTGTAATATTTAGGTTCATAGTCTACCTGGGGACATGTGTATGGGTACCTTAGCTTTCTGTAGTTTCAAGCCTGAAAACCTACCAGGCTCCCTTCATGCTGTATAAACACGCCCTTCAGTTCCACTTCACTTACACTCAAGCACCTTCCCGTACTTATGTGGTTTTACAAAGGCAGCTGATGCCACTTTCAGACTCAAATCCATACCTCATCCAGCCTTGCATGCATACACATAGGTCTCTGATTTACTTAAAATTAGATGCTCAGATCTCAAATTCCTGGGTATACTGGGACACTGACACAGAGATACGGAAGAAAAGCAGTCTGTCTCTTCCCACTGCGGTACACAGCTATTGCAAGCAGTGAGCAGATGCATCGTCCATCACAGGCAGTGACCAAGGGAACCAGGTGTTTGCTGAACTTACGCACTTTCCAGATTCTATTTTTGATATTTGTACGTAGTGCAGCAGCATTCAGTACAAAATACAAAGAATAACTCAACACATGTGAGGAGGAATAGGAAAGGCAGATGCATTTTCTGCGAATGTCATCAGCCTCCCAAAAAGAAATGAACTGCTTTGAAGCAGATGAGAAAGATGCTTATAATTGTGGAGATTTATTTTCATTCTCCCTGACACAATGAGTTTGGCTTGGCTGGTTTAAATATAACAGAACCTGTCAATGAAGTACAAAACCACTGTTCACACTACGATCGCCTGGTAAGTGATTAGGGTTAACATGTCATGAGTGATAAGATGTAGACACAAACTACAAGCAAGAAGTACACTCCACGGTGGCAGGGATGTCCATGCAGCATGACCACGCTGGATTAGCTCCAGCTGGCCTTGGGAGAACTCCCTGTCCTGATCTGTACAGCCCTCGGCTTTTGTGAGTGCAGGTTTGTGTGCTGTTCCTTCCCTGATCTGCTGTGGTTCAGCCTGTGCCCCAGAAGGTGCTGCTCTTGCCCGTGGCTCCTGTTCTGGCAGCACCCGAGGTCACCAACTTGCCTGCCAGCAGCCACAAGTGTCCTTGGGCTGAAAGTGATCTCGAAAACTAAATGCCTGTGAAGAGTGGGAATTCCTGAAAAAGGCCCTTCTCTTTGCTTAGTGTTCTTGTTAAGTGGTATCTATTTCTGGACAGATTACAAACACTGAAAACAGTTGTTGCCACTTTCAAAAATAGCCCTGGAGGGAGGCTTAACTGTTCGCTGACCAGCAACAAATTGTAAATGCTATTCCTAGATCAAAAAGGCAATTATTTAGCAGATCTTATGAAGGAATGAAGGGATCAGGAACGTCTCCATGTGACATGACTTTAGAAGTTCCTCACCCCAACTAACCCTGAGTCTCCAACTAAGTAACTATCCCAGTGTTGGAGTCTTGCAATCGAATTCCAACTTATTACAATGTCCTAACAACACTGACTGCAGTGGTCCACCACTCACACTACATGTATTTAAAAACGAGCAAGAACAACAGAAAAATGTCCTTGTGTTTGAAGCCCACGGGAACTTCCATTCACCCTGTATTTAACTTTGCAGCTCATTTAAACTGTGGCTTTTACAAACATTTGTTTGTATTCCCTGTATACAAGCAGAAGGCATTATCTGCTTTAAAAACTAACACTTAGTGGAGCTGCACCACAGTGTATTTAGCAGGGGCAGCATCCTGACTGAGGGTTGGTGTACACATGTTGTTCTAGCACCATCTAAGGAATGAATTTAGAGTGGTGCAATCCAACCAGAGCAGCATGTCTTGGGATGGTGTTACACAAGTATACATGTAGTGTCTTTCACTAGATATTTAAGAAATCAGGAAAAGTTTTCATCTGTTAATTAAACCCCTTTCCTACTGAAATTTAAGTGATCATACAAGCCTTATGCAACTCTATCTCCAAGAGTTTAAAAGCTTTTCCAAGCCACATGATCACTGTTTTGAAAAATTTTACTTTCAAGATAACAGCTCACATTTACAGCCAAGCTGCACACTGTGAACAGTTACACACACAAGTGCATCTGCCCAAGGTGGGAACCAAAAGGAAGCATCTCCCAGCCTCACGCTCCTGAAATTCCTGTTAGAATTACATGGTACCACTTGACCAAATAGTTAAACCCAACTCCCTTCAGCTTGTTGTATGAGCAACCTGAGCCTGTGACTACAAGCCAACACTCTGTCTTCTTCTGGCCTTCTGGCTCTTCATGTTAAATATAATAGAAGTATACACTGAGGGACTACTTAAAATACGATTCCAAGAACAGCCTCAAATACATGTTACCTTTCCTATGATCAGATTTTAGAAAGGCCTTTATGAACTACGAGGTTCAGAAGCTCAGTCCTGTCTAACACCAAGGGAGGCACAGCTTCATGGCACGTGGAGTGGCTGGCAGGGGCATTGTGCAGGTGCCAAATTCCCAGAAACATCCCACACATCAGCTCCCACCCTAGCCCCACACAGCACCCAGAGACCTGGGGGAAGCAGCTTCCTCACAAGAGAAATGATGAAAAAGTTAGCAGCAAGTGACAGGGATACCAGGTAGCTGTAGGGCACTTCAGCTTCAGAAACTTCAGGTAGACACCCTTTCTAAGCAGGACTGTATCTTGCATGTCATATACCTATGGCTTTCAGACATAATATTTACAGAAAAGGGAAAAAGTGCATAAAAAACATATGTATGTTTTTAATATATATGTATCTTTTAATTTAAGTATGATTAGTAAGAAGAAAAGCTTTAAAGCAAAACCCATGGCTCTAGGCTGTCTAAGTGTAGGCACAGGTACACGAACCTTTCTTTTGGGCAAATGTTCATCTGACTTGATTCATGCTGTAATAATGCACAATTTTCATGGAGCAAAGCACTGAAGGATGTGATGTTGCATAAGGAAATCCTTCATCTTCATTTTAAATCATTGCTTTGTCATGGGAAATGTAGAACAATTTAAAAATTAAAATATATCTTAGACTAATGATGAAAGATCTCATCCAAAGCCAATGGAAAAAGCCATGGAAGATTTTATTTTGTTTTGGCTTAATCTCAGGAGTGTCACTCGAATTCAGGACAAACTGCCTTGCCATGAACAAAGGACCAGAGGGTAAGTTGTTTGCAGGGGGAGCAGGCAGGGCAGCGTTGGTACAACTGACCCAGCCCAAGTGTCATGAAAGGAAGTTCCAATTGGATTTGAGCCATTCATAGGCAAGACTTGCTGGCCAGTGAGCAGGTTCCTGACACAAAACCTAACCAGCTCAAACTGGTTTCTCTAAAGAAAAGCCACTGTAAGTGCAACAACCTGTAAGGTAATGAGCTCATCTGTATTCCAGGACACAATCTCAAAGACTGTTGGAACATAAAGAACCCTATACAAAGCAGAGGGAAGTTTAAAGCAATAGATGCAAGGAATCTTGAAAGTGAGGAAGTCCTTCGAATACAGAAATGCTGTGGGCAACCAGATACAGCTTTACTACACTAAACACAGAAACAGTCTAGAAACATGTCTGCCTAAAGACAGTAGAAGAAAATCAAATCTGTGACCACAAAATGCCTCCTCCATTCTCTATATCCATGCAATGTCAGGCTGGAAGCATGCAAGCAGTCTGCTTTATACCTAGTGAAAGCAAGTGAAAAAGCAAGTTCCTCTTGAACATGAATACTGCAATCAGTAATGATAATGAAATACTGAGGTGGGGTTCATTCCTTATCCATTCCTTATCCTTGAAACACTGTTAGGAACTCCCATTGCCTTCCTCCTGTCACAAGCAGGAAAACATCCCACTCCAGGAGCTCATGAGTGGACAGGGGTGAGAAAAGAGAAAAGAATTTCTTTGCCAACTGAAGGATAGTGGCTACAGGTGTCTGAAACTGCAACACAAGCAAGTGAATTCAATTTCTTTGGAGTAACTTCAATGCTATTCTGGGATAGAGTGAACTGCTCAGCTCTGGTGACATGCAGGAAATTATTTTCATGGCAGTAATCCAAGCAGACTATCTCAGTAAGGATGCTACTTTTGTCCCTCTTTTGAAGTCCATACTCTGAGATACAAACATTAAAATACATTAGGTGGGGCCACAGGACAACACTGGATTGAACCAGTTTTGAGCAGTTTGTGAATTTATAATCCCTTTGACAGGGCAGTATTTATTTTTTCTTTGGTAATTGAGGAAGGTTTCATATACTGCTGACTATTCTGAAGACAAGTCTTATACCTAGGTGCCACTTAATGTGTCTGAAGAAATAAGAATGGCAATATGAGTTCAGGAGTACCATAAAGCAAACATACCACTGTCATTAAATCCTTGCCCTACAGGAGGGTGGGCAGGGAGCACGTGAGGCTGGTACCCATGTTTGCCTGAAGTGCCTCACAGGAAACTTGCTTTTAGTTACTTATAGGCTAAATTTATTCTCCTAGCTGAACAAGGCTGGATGCCATAAGGCAATAGGGTGCCTGTACCTACAGCCACACCGCTCAGGCCACTGTCAGCTGCCTGGAAGATGCTCCCTGACACATTTGATTGCAACCCTCTGCAGCATTTTTGACTGCAGGGGAGATGAAACATCACAGCACTCTGAAGTGGCTATGAGCATATATTCAGGCTTATTGAGCCATAAATCCAGGAAGCAATGTGTTCAGGTGATTTCCAAGTTCACCTAAGTTTTATGAAACCTATTTTTTAGCCAAACAACTGCAAATGAGCAATGCCTGGTGACATTTTATTACATTTTCCCTTATTATGCCTTAGTGGTAAATTATTCTCACCAATCAGTGTTGCAGTATCGGAGAGACTGTTACAGACAGTCACCGAAAGAAACTAGAGATAAGAGATTTTACTGTCTGTCTCTGCAAAATGGGCTCCTTTTCATTTTTCAGTGCAGCTTAGAGTCCTGATTAAAATAATAAACTAATACAATGATCAATTAAGAGAGTGGAGAAGCAGGTATGCCTGTCAAACTAGCAGCCATACTTTGGAATAAATCAAAGTAACAGCAGCACTAAGAAAGGAGCAGTTTACATTCAGTGTTATACCAAGTATTGTTGTCATTCATGTTTTACAGTGATGCTATTAAGCATATTTACATCACACTAATGAAGAAGAGCAGACCATCAAGGATTTTTCTTTTCCAATTACATTCAACATCAACATGAATACTTCATATATTAATTTACAATTACCCCATATGACAGAGGAGTACCTGCCCATGGAAATACCCATATTTTTATGCTATTACTAATCGTAAGCGCTATTAATAATCAGCACCTTCATAAAGTTTTCAAAGGCTGATGAAGAAAACCGGAGCTTAAAAGCGAAGGTGTTTATATTTCCTTCCCATACATTTTGGTTAATAGCATTATAAGCATACATGATCGAGGAAACTGTCAGAGGAATATGCCTTTTATTTCCATTTTGATGAGATTACCATAGGGTCACCCACTTTGCCGCTTGTATTTCTGTGGGTCTGCTTAATGAATACCAGAAACCCGTTGTCGTGTCCTCCTTCTCTCTCCTACAGTACTTACGAGCTGGCAGGCACTGTTAACCATTTGGAAAGCAGGCCTAGAGCAAGGTTAGCAGCTCATTAAATGCTGTTCCTCAGAGCTAATAAATTCACATTAGCCGAATTCTACATCGTAAGTGACTGGCAAAGCTCAGACCTCCCTGTTGCATTCCCTGGCCATCACACAGCATGGAGCACTACAGTAATTAACGTGAAAACGCATGCTAATTCTGTTGATATTTGATATAGAGCAGTGTTGCCTCAAAGTGGTTGTCAAAACCATGTTTGCTGATAATAAACAGTTCCTATGCAAGTGAAGACGGCGGCCTGCAGCCTTGGTGTTTATCATATTACAGTGTTAGGGGCTCTCAACTCAAATATTCATGGTGGGAAATTGAGCCATAATTTTTGGAAGCTAACAGTAGCCGATGTTTAGTCTCACTGGGTTTTGGCAGAGGTTTAGGTTTTATGAGAAATAAAAAGCTAGACATACAAACCCTTTTTAAAGAAGTAGCTGAAAGGAAGGCTCTTAAAAGGGCACGTTTAGGCATCAAAATAACAGACATATGCAAACAATTGCATACTTGAAAGATTTAGAAACAAACAAAACACTCTAGGACCTCATTCTGGAAATGTTCATACACATGCTTCTCTACTTGGGAAATTAGTACTTTACTAATTTACCAATTACTATTTTATTTCAGTGTTTCCCTTTCAGCACTTAGTTTTCTGCACCCCAGGCCTGCTGAAATACTCTGAAGCAAATAAAACAAGAGTATGCTTGTTACTCTGGGGATAGGTCCATGCACTCTGTACGAAACAAAGGTCCACCTTCCTCTAGCTTGTGTTTGTAAAATGTTCCAAAAAGTTTCACTTCTGTTTTCAACAAACTGCAAGAAGGAGGAACAGATTTGATGCCTGAAACATCCATTTGGGACAGAGCCACCAAGGAGAAGGATGCCACACAGTGCTGCAGGTCAGAAAGAAGATCAGAGAAGAGTTCCCTAAACAGGGGCTTTCCTTCCTCTCTAGGTGGGAATAGATTTTTGACAGAACAAAATCAGTGAGGAGCTGCTACCTAATATCCTCTAAACACACGCTGTACATACAGATACAATGAGATTTGATCTGTTTGTATAAGTTACCGGATGAGAGCAGAACCGGCACAGCAACAGAGTAGCAGAAGGCAGCACAGACCTTGAAAAGCCCCAGAGAAAACTCACAAAAGGCACAAAGTCTGCTGTCCATTTTATTTGCTTCTCATTTCATTGACTTTCTCGTATGGTCTTCTTCCACTGGGCTCTGAAAGGAGCTTAAATATCATTCTTTTTCAACAGCCAAACAGTTATTAAAATTAGGAAGCAGAAACTTTTTCATAATGTAGGCACCCTAGGAAGTCTATCCTATGCCATCTCATTCTTCTCCCTGATCCTCAGTAACTAGTTCTGAACACAGAGCTGCTTTGCAGGCTTATTGCTCTGGTGTCACCCCAAAGCAACCAGTCTACAGCTTTCAGGTGCTCTGCGATTTTCAGTTGTAATAAAAGAGAGTCCTTTCTGGTATTCCTGTGTTGCTAAGGAATGCTTAGTTCCTATCCCAGACTGAAGTTTCTTGCCACAATCATATATTCTCTTGGACGAACACATTAATTAAAATGTCACTGTGCCATTTCTTTCTGCATGAGACCATGGTTTTCATTTTAAAAATGCAGCAACAAGGTGGGAGAAATGTGAAAGTGGGCTGTGGGAAGATAAGAACATTACTAATTACATCTTCCACCTGCCTGCAATCCTGTGATACTAGTGATACATAAGAGATCCAACACAAGCAACAGGCTGCAAAAGGGTTCCTGGGCACTGCCCAGCTCCCCCTGTTCCAGTAGAACCAATCTGGATAACTTTAATAGTTGTTCATACCTTTCAGCTCTCAGTCACAAGGCTTGGACAGAAGACAAAGATTGATTTAACAGAGAATGAATGTAATGCTCTGCAAGTAGCTTAGACTGCACCAATTAATCAATTACCCAAGTACATTCCACTTTAATACATTCATTACTATTCTAATCTTCAATCAACTGCTTGTTCCACATACTATGAGGTTCCTGCAGTTCTGTGTAAAGAACAATACCTACTTTGCAAAGGAAAAACACCACTTCCAGTGCCAAACATGAAAAATCAGAAGTGTGTTGACTGCTGTATAATGTTAGCAATCCTGTAACTAACAGCTTACAGGCCATGCTGGCACTTACTGTGGCTTTGTTTGATATACCTGTTAAAAATATTTATTTGATATTAGTAGCAGAAACTGATCTGAAGGATGTTTTTAACTCCGTGTCTCAGCTTGGCACATGCAACTGAAACTGCTACAACCAGCTACTGAACTTCCTAGAGTCAGAAGTCTTTCAAGCTTATTTTCACTTTTTTAAAAAGAAGGAATAAAGTTTGCAAACTGTTTGCAGCACCTCCAAGCCTTTAGCTGTATCGCTTTCTTCTCTCCCCCTCTTCTGGCTCTAGTACAGGGCAACTCCATTCCCAGAGGAGATGGCCCCTTTAAAGCTGGAAAACCTCCTCCTTGGCTCTAATTGGTGTCAGAATACGTCCACAATCCTATGTTGTTAATTTTTTAATTTACTTAATCTGTAAAATGAGTGACCTGTATGTGACTTCTACAAGTCTGTCAGTTCCTTTGCCCCCATAGGAATTCCAGCTATTTGTTCCCATATAGGAGAGTTTCTGCCAGAAAATGCTCTGAATCTCCAGCACCAGCCAGGAGCTCAGGAAGGTCTTTCTGTAAGACTCCCCCTTCATCAGTGTGCCATGACTGAGTCCTGGTGACAGAAGACCAGAGAGTGGGGTGGGGGATGAAAAATGAGATCTCAGATTGAACAGGTAAAAGTCGATCAAAAATGATCTGCAGTAGTAAGAAAAATGTGTTTGTTGATAACAAGTGTGGTGTTTGATGTGTGTACATACTTCACTATCTAGCCTTTCATCAAGAGCCAGAGGATTTATTCTTCAGGCATGAGAGATGGAACAGCTTAAAATGGTCAGTGACCACAGAAAGGATTAGCACATTATTATCTTTTTAATCCACAACAGTTATTTTTCAGGATTTGCTGGAGCTAATACAAAAGTGATTAGTGTTCTGGTTTTGCCAAAGTAAGAGGTTGTTTACGACTCCATTCCCACACATGGCCTGTAATAAACAGATAGTACTGGCTGGAAAGTGGCCAGCAACAGAAAGTTTCATCATCTAAACTGTATTCACAGAAATAGACATGACTTGTGCAATTGCCAATAAGTCCCAAGAAGGACCTTCTAAAAGTAAAGCATAAAGTAAAAGTATGTAACATTATCCCACCCTGCAAGCACCACAATAAAAGGTGGTGTGGAAAGTTCTTCAGCTTTTTTGCCTTTGCTAGACATGTGCTATTTTTACAAAAGTGGGATAAGCCAGCCCCCAGCATTCCAGGATCTCAGTCAGCCCCAAAGACATCATGACTAAAAAATGCTGAGATGTTAAAAATAATCAATGTTATTTTTTGTATGCGCAGTCCAGCTCATGAGAATTCAGGATTTTTATTTTTCACTTCTGCTCTACATTTGTGATGGTTGGAAATGGATTTATTTGCTTTTAAATGGAAGCTGAAATTCTCAGGCCGTCACAAAACTTAAACACCTAAGGTTTTCAGAAGAATCCTCAAACTGACTTTCACAAACCTGCCTATGTAATTAAGATGTTCAATCTCTTTTTTCAGAATAGCACGGGAACCTGAGACTTCAGGATTGTGTGTCCCACCCTTTCCAAACTGGACTTGTGCTCTTAAAGTGCATACCATTTTAAAAGGTCCTTAGATGGCTAACTCCCACTAATTTGAGTTAGAAGCTTCTCTATTTTTAAATATGTGGCCGTCACCACCTTTTGAAAAACAGGGTTTATTATTTTAGATCTTTGGCTTTTGAAAGTAACACTTAAAATATTGGCACATTAGCAAAAAAGCAGAAGAAAACTGGTAAGCTGAAGGGATGGACAGACAGACATGGGCAGAGAAGTAACAAACCAGAAAACATTCCTCTTCCCATCCTCTTACTTACACCAAATAAGTATGTTTCTATCTGTGTTTGAAGCAGACTTGGAGAAGCACAATTTGTTACACATTAGTAAGTTTTTAGCTTTTCAAGAACAGAGGTATAGGAATGCCCTTTAGTCTTGCAAAGGGCATGAAACTGTACAAGGCAAATAGCACAGCTGACCCCTTACCAACCCTAGATTGTGATAGCTTTGTCTTGCAGTCAGTCCTCTTTGGTCTGTTACAAGACACGAGCAAGCAACGGGTGCCCTCACACACACACTAGCCAGTCAGGATTCTTGCTTCACTTAGTATTTGAAAACACACCCCAGGCCTTATGGTATTTGCAATGAATATTTCTACTAAATCTCTCCGGCATGTAAAGGCTCCTTTCTGAAGAAAGCTGCTAAAATCGAAGGAGAAGAAATTTAACTGTGGGTTGATTCCTTTAGTTTTTCATTTACCGTGAGGCTGAAAGAACAATAGACAGGCTTGTGAGAGCTTTCTTTTTGTCCATGGTTTGGACTGCAGATCAAATGTGAATTGCTACAGAAGCCTGAAGCAGATTAGGATTTCTGAAGCAGATTAGGATTCTGAAAACAGAATGGCTGTTTTCATTTAAAGGTTATGTCTAAATTGCAATCACAGTATCTCAAGTGGATGTTCTGGGCTGGCTTCAGACCACTTAGAACTCACACTGCGAACAGTGTGACTTTGGTAGCATGGAGAACAATTTTGGCCTGCAGCCCAAATGTTTACTTAGTGTCTGGGGAAGCCTTTGTGGCCTATGCTGGGTTCCCTCACGCAGCTGCCAAGGGTAGCTGAGCCAGGCAGCCAGATCGGGTTTAAATCCCTGGCTTCTGCAGTGCAGACATGCACTTCAGCACTTGTGTCCACCAGGCAGAGCACACGAACACCTTGCACCCTCAGCCACGCAATTTACTAAATTCTTCACATGCTGAGGTTGCCACTCTCACCTTTCCCCTGGCCTGGTGTGAGACCCCAAAGGGAAATAACATCTGCCAGTTCACCCCACTCTACTGGGCTGGAGAAGCCCAGAGGGACCAGGGAAGTGCTGGAGCTGCGCCTCTGTAAAGTTACAAACCATTTTAACTATATTTAAATTACTCTCCTTCCATTCCTTATATTCATTTCATACTTGCATCTCAGTTTCCATTAGGACTGCTTCTTGTAGAGTGAGGCTTTTAAGACTGGAAAAACTCCCACAAGGACTCAGGTAATAGACTTCCCAATCACATGGCAGACAGGTGGAAAACATGAGAGAAAAACAGTCAATAGCTGCTTGCTATCTCACCCCCTCTGAACTGCAAAATTTCTTAGGGAGCTGTGAATTACTCCCCTATTGTTCTTGCTACATTATTATTTTGAAGTGGCTTGTGCCTGTGCTATTTGGTTGCCTGCTTTGTTTGCCTTATCAGTTTGCTGGGTAATGTATAATTAAAACAGCCCTGTTTTACCACCTCACTCAGAGATCTCTTTAGATAGTACACCAAGTGTGATAGAAATAACACAATATAAACTTCAATCACTGCAGCTTCCTTGTGCATTTATTGAAACCCTCCCTTCTGGGATGCGTGTCTCTCATCAGGAATGGGCCTGTGCTATGAAAGAAACAGTCTTTGTTTCCTGGTGACATCTGTGAGTGTGACAGTTTGTTGCGAGGCTGGACAATCCTCCCTAACTGCTCAGCATCCGCCATTCCTGACAAAACATCCTGGGAGGTATTTGGCATGTGGAGATACACCTGGAGATGGTGACTGCAGATTAGACAATACATTTCTAATCACTGGGTAGATACTCTACAAATGTCACAGAGAACGAATGCTGCACGTCCCCTCGCACACACACTGCCCGTGCTCCTTCAGTCCCAGCCACTGCTGCCAACTGCTCCAACGACCTGGAGTCCATTCTCCTTTCACTGCTTCTCCAGAGTCTCAATTTATGTGACACATTCCATGCCACCTCTGTTCTCTCTAACATAGCCTTTTCTGTCTATCCCTAAATCCTCAGCTCCTGTCCAGGCTCTTTTCTTGTCTTGACAACAACATCTCTCCTTTAAGAAGTAATTTCACCCTTCTCTGTTTCCTTCCAAATTCCACTGCATGGCTACTTCCCGAGCTCAGCGCTCAAAGCAATCCTTTTTCTTCTCTCCCCATCTCATGCCTCCTCATCACATCAAATAAAAGCAAATTTTATTCACTTTCAGGACCTTCCAGAGCCTATCGTTCTCTCATACACTATTTATGCCTTCTCCCACCTTCAATAAGCCTGTCATGCCACCTTTCATCAAACACAAGATACATTTTCAAACATCTTTTGTTCTTTCTTCTGTGCTGTGTCTCAAAGATGTGGACATCCAGCAAGTTATCTCATTGACCTTTCAAATCCTTCCCCTCAAACCCTCTTTGCCTTCAAATAAAAATGAAACTTGGCTGTCTTGGGAGCTATGGATGTGCAGAACTGATGCTCCATGAGAAGCAGTTCTGTCTCCCTCTGTCTGCTTTACCTGCCTCCTGGGGTCCAATGGTGGCCTCCTGTCTTAATCACACTGAGCTATTTAGGACAGGGACTATTTTTTTGACTCTTCTCCTATGAGTTTCTGAGCTACTTCTGGGAAGTGCTGCTTACAGATCAGTCTGCTGTAAGGTGATGATCCTTATGTTCCAGAAAAGAGTAGCTCAGGTCTATCCATTACCATTTACAAAAGTTTATATTTACTTGCAAAATCATTACTTAAAACAGGAACACAAGCCCTAATTTAGAAATGCCTGTGCAGAAACACTTTTCTCAACAGGTAAGAGAAAGCTCAATGTTTATTGAGGAGATTTTGCTGTTGCTGCTTAATACTGTCTCATCATCCAAACTATGGAAATAGGTCCAGTAAACCTATGTAAAAATCAGGCAAATTCCACTCCTGTAATACATTTAGGGCTCAAAGAGCTTATAAATCACCAGTTATCACAGCTCAAATGCTGAGTGAACCACCAAATCAAGAACCTATAGCAATCACCTCCCATATCTTATCTTCCCCAAGAAATAAAGGGAAACTGTGGCCCTTACTGCAGGCCCAGTGAGAGATGATGATTGGTTAGGCTTCAACTATTTTCCACATTGTCAGTGGAGCAGAGATTTGGTCACAGGTGTTAGTTTGGGCACTTAAGATTAGCTCTAGGTGGCTGAGATAAAAAGAGCCTGTGAGCTTCATGGCTGAAGGAACTCTGGTATATAGCACAGAGACACCAAGTTCAGCCAAAGCTGAAAGACATAGTTTGAAAATGGAAAGAATCTTTGCTTAAGGGCTCTTAACTGCTCTTGTTTGTCTTGGGGGGCATTTGGCAGGATGGTAGAGAAGTAGGTCTGTAAGCCTTTTGTTTCTTCTCCCTTCTCCAGATACCAGGTAACAGTGCACCAGGGAGCAAAAGGATTAAATAGTCTTTTTCAAACATCTGCCTTGCACAAAGAAGGCTGCTACTAAGGTATTTAGGCAATGGTAGTATCACTACAAGGTCAAAAATAAAGGCAAAGTTAATAGGGTACCCCAGCATTACAGTCAAGCTGTCATGTTGCACTTGGCCAAACCAGTAGCAACAAATAAGAAAGGCCTATTCTTCACACACAGCCTGCATTGGTTTAACTGAAATCAGTTTTGAAGTCAAGTCAGTTCAGCGGGTATTAAATCCCAAGAGAATGCACTTAACTTAGTGCACAGACATCAATTTAGCTCATCTGAGTTACTGAAGTAGGCTAAATCAATACAAGGCACTTGTAAATGGATTTAAAAGAACATTCTGTGGGGTTTGTTTCAATTTAACAAGTTATGTTAAGGAACAATTTTATTTAAAACCAAGTAAGTTTTCTTTGCTGGCTATCCTTAAACCCTACATTACAACTGCATCCACAAAAGAAAGCATGGAGGAAAGCAGCCCATCCATGTATTTTGGAGCAGACTACCCTGAGTCTTGCATCGGATCCCACAGAAGATGAATGTGAAACCAGCCATCAGAACCTCATATCATAAATGTCCCATTGCTGGGTCAGTGCATCCACTCTCATGCAATGCCAAAGTCACGTGCCAATGCCAAGGGAGAGCCAGTGACCTCCTCCAGTAACATCTGAGATGCTGCAAACAGCAGAGCTTCTGTCTTTGAAACTCTGCCTGTGCCCAGCCAGAAGCAGCAAGGAAGCCTTCTGATGCTGCTCATGGAGGCATGGCACACTTGGTTTGGATACCAAATGGCCCCATACAGCAGAGGTTAACAATCCCTCTACCTGGTTGCAGGCCAGTGCTTGCCAGGTGACACAGCCCTGACCTGCCCATGCAGCTGCCACTGTGCCAGGTATCAGGCAAACTCACCATCCCACTGGAAAGAAGACAGGAAGCTGCAACTGCAGTTGCCCAGCTCTCCCCTCCCCTGCATAAAATCATGTCTGGCCCCTGTGAAGGTTGTAGAAGGATTCCATATGCTATAATGCTTATCTGAACTCAACCAGACTGAAGGTAGTCACTTCCAGCCCTCTCTTTCTCAGCAACAGGATATTATTTCCATGTCCCAGTTTCTTCCCTAGGACTGGTAAAGTAAGGTAACCTAACACAA